>PVLD010000046.1:200202-349009 GCA_004027595.1 Dinomys branickii | reverse complement strand
AACATTTTAGCTATTACAAATTGCGTTGCTATAAACATGGTGTACATATATCAGAGTGATATGATGTTTTCAGATCTTCTGGGAAAATACCCAGAAGGGGAATAGCTGATTTGAATGGAATCTCTAGACCTAGTTTGCTGAGAAATCTCCAAACTGCTCTCCATGGTGGTTGCACCAGTCTGCATTCCCACCAGCAGTGTAATAGAGTCCCTATGTCTCCACAGCCTCGCCAGCATTTGTTATTGGATGATTTTTTCATACTGGCCAGTCTTACTGGGGTGAGATGAAATCTCGATGTTGTTTTTATTTGCATTTCTCGAATGACTAAGGATGTGGAACAATCTACAAAAAATTAGTAAATCAAAGAGTTGGTTATGTGAAAAAGTATTTTGGCAAAGATGCGCTTTCTCTTAAATTATTCTAACATCATTGTTAAATTTAAAAAAATAAATTAATATTCTAACCATTGTTTGAATCCAGTCAGATGGCTGGTAACTATCTGCAGTTTAATCTATACTAAAGGTTGCTCACTTCCAATACTGTAGCCACATGTGCAGTTGACTTTGCACAGAAAGATCCTTTCATTACTGCAAGAAAACACTCAAGATGTGGAGCCTGGAATGGAAACACCGGAAGACTGGAGGAAGGAAAGGAGGGAGGGAAGAGATGGTGCTCAGTGATTTGTGAGCAATCACTCATAACACTGAAGAGTAAGTGTCCAACAGCAGGAAATGTGGGTGAGGGCTTTTTGAAATTCATGTGGCAAAAATGATATGCACAGGAAGCTGGAAAGTCATAAAGAGAATGATGATGTGTGACTGTGTTACTGATAAGAAAAAACAAAACTCCATCTTGGTCCATGAAACTGCTACAGAAGTGACAAGAAGATGACCTCTGGAAGCAGACACCAGCAGCGTTAGTGAATGTGGAAAGTGAGAGAATGCACAGGGTGCATGTCTCCAGCCCCAGCACCTCCTGAGCACAAATACACATACAGCATCTTTGCACATTACAACTTCCCCGTGTATTACATACTATTCCAAGACCTTTATACTAATTGCAGATGATTAAGAAATATCATTGTTGAAACACAGTCTAGATTACAAGGGATACTCTGTATTTTGTAGCAGATTTGATACAATTTAATACTAGGAAAATGAACTGCAAAATTCAATTTTGAAAAGTTTACTCACTTGTACGTTTGATCCTAAAGAACTTTTAGATCAAAATATATTAATTCATTTTCCAAGAACAACAAATCTTTATTTGCCTACCATTGGAACTGCTTTATAATCAATCCCTCTTTTTCATTTTCATAATATAATGAGAGTATTAAAACTTTCAGCATATCACCCTGTAATGAAACATCTTGAATTTTAGAGTTAAATAAAACTCATTTCCATAGGGAACATTTTTGTTTCTTTGCAGACAAACCTAGTAACATGCCTTCAATACCTCTTTGGTAGTTTGTAGACTAGAATGCTTTAACTAATGTTATGAGCTTTCCACTCTAGCTATGCTGTGACTGTATTTGTTCCCTACTCCTGCATAACAAATCACAATCCTAATGATTTAAAACAACACTCATCTGTTCATTCATGATTTTGGACATCTGAAGGCCAAGGGCCGGGTTATGTTTTGATCTGCGGGGTGAGCAGTCTCTTCAAGCCTATTCCTGATAATAACAGAATTCAGTTCTTACGGCTGGGAGCAGATCAGGTCCCACTTGTGGAAGGTCAGCCAGGGACTGCTCTCAGTTTCCAGAAGCCTTCCTCAAATCCTTGGCCCAGGGCCTCTTCAATTTCTCCAACAACCTCCCTCCTGTTGAATCTCTTTTATGTCCTAAATCGCACTGATTTCCTGGTCATCTCCCTAATTTTGAGTGAACAGCGCCGTGTAGCAATTACAAGTGTGAACTCTTATACGTGTAATTCAGGCATTTCACTACACACAGTATGTGTCCCAGTTGAGGGTGGTAAATCTTCCCGGGCCTCTTAGAATCCTAGCTTCTACAGGGACAAAAGGTGTTTTGTTGTGAGTGCTGTTCCATGTATTATAAGATAGTAGCGCCTTCGGCATCTGCTTACAAAAAATCACTAGAAGACAGTCACACCCTCCATCCTACTTATCACAAAGTTGTCTCCAGAACGTGTCAAGTGTTGCTTAGGGTACAAAATCACCCCACGTTGAGAACCACTGTCTATAGCCCTTTTGATTACACGAAACTGAATGCAAGATGAAAACATGCATAGCCTTGCCTTTTAAAAACTCCAGGCTTTGTTAATTTAATATAATTTTATCAGTGTCTCAAGCTGATTATTAAGAATACTGTGCCAACATCTGAACAATATGCCTTTTTACTTGTATGGAATGGTAGCATTGGTTGAAGCCTTTCAGCTGAAAGGCAACCATAATAAATCCCAGTTCAAAAACATTCTGCGGATTAGAGAATTTAGAACTCCATTAGAGATGGAGTTCAGGAACTTCAAAGAAGTTAGACTGTACCTAAAATATTAATAAAATCTTATGTTAGAGCCATATCTGCCTGTAAGTCCTAGTTTTCCTTCAATTGGTAACAGATTTGCCACCTATGGAATTTTTTTCTACCCTCAACAGATTTATTTATATCTTCAGTATGGAGCATTTCAGGGTTTTAAATTCCACAGTTTTACAACTAACCCTGTGAAGTAGAAGTGTCTTTTATTAGTTCTAAAAAGTACTTTTTGTGAGTTTCTGGGGGCAGCCTTTGCAAAGTCTCAGATGGCTGAAAATATTCATGTCCGTCTCCTCGTAATATTTAGAATTTATGGATTTTGTAACATCCCTTCTTGACTTTTATTTTTCCAGGTTGAAGAGTTCTAATTTTTTTTAAAGATCACTACTGATATGAAACAGTTTTGCCTCCATAATTCATGAGGTCTCTGCTTTTGTGACAAGAGGACCATTTTCTGTTTTAGAGCTGTGCTATCGGGGTTGAGCAAAGAAGAAATGAGATCTGACCCAGGAAAGACACACACTAACAAGCTATGCACTTCAGGCACTTTAAAGTGTGATTTTATTGTTCTCACTCAAATGTAGGGATTATATTAACATATTTTAGCATGCTAAAAAAATATAAGGTATAGGAGTACAAGGGCCTAATTACAATTTTTAGATTGTGGAAGGCTCTGGTAAATTTATGCATTTAAGCAATAGACTTTGAAAACTACCATGTATTTTATTTTCAAAATTTATTTTAAAAATAAAAGAAGGAAAACAAATGAACAAACAGACATCAATTTACAAAATAGCATAAGAACAATACAAGCAATAGAGAGTTACAGACAAAGTGGTAGGAAATTATCAGTGGTTGTTGTATTACATATTGATATCTTCAAAGTGGTTTCTCAGGAAAACAAATAGAGACATGCAAGATTGAGCAGAGAATTAAATCATTAACTGTTCCTTTCAGTAAAGTGATAGAAGTTAGTAGTTCAGCTCTGTTAGCTATTCTATATATACACACATACATACATAATTTTCTTTTCTTTCCTTTCTCTTTTCCCTCACCCCAGTTGCTCTTTACTTTTGAGCATGTTCCTTTCATTTCACAATGTCTGTCATACCTCCTAATTTTTATTCACACTTTCAGGTTCTTACACTAGTGAGGCAATACATTGCTTACACATGCACATCTGATTTATTTCACTTATGAGTATGGTATCTAGTTGTGACCATTTACCTGTGCCTCAAGTTTATCTTTCTTTATGGCTGAGTAATATTCTGTTATATAAAAGTACCACTTTTTTTATCCATTCAACAGTGGATGGACATTTGGGTTGCTTCCACAATTTAGCAATTACTAGTTAAACTGTTATAAACGTGGGTGCACATATCTCACTGTGATATGATATTTGCAGATCTTCTCAGAAAATACCCAGAGGGGGAATTGCTGGGTTGAATGGCACCTCCAGACCTAGTTTGCTGAGGAATCTCCAAGCTGATTTCCATAGTGGTTTCACCAATCTGTGTTCTCACCAATAGTAGAGAAGAGGTCCTATTCATCCACAACCTTGCCAGCATTTATTATTGTTTTTTTTTTTCTTTTTCTTTTGGCTGTATCAGGGATTGAACTCAGGACCTTGCACTTTCCAGGCAAGCACTTATCCACTGAGCTATAGCCCTCAGTCCCAAAAGCTTCCTTTTTTTTTTTTTTTTTTTTTTGTGATGCCAAGGATTGAACTCAGGACCCTGCTCTTGCCAGGAAGGTGCTTATGCCACTGAGCTATATCCCCAGCCCTTGTTATTGTTTGATTTCTTAATGCTAGCCATTCTGACTGGGGTGAGATGAAATCTCAATGTAGTTTTAATTTGCATTTCTCAAATGACTGATGATGTTCAGCATTTTCTCATGTATTTATTTGCCATTCATATTTCTTTATCTGAGAAGTTTGTGCTCATCTCAGATGCCTATGTTTGGAATTTGTCTTTGAACTTGGGCAGGCTGATGTTTTTAATTTTTTTAGGTAATTAACAATGGATGCTGTATTATATAATGTTATCTTCACATTTGTTACACATACAAATAAAGGCACATATGATTAATCAATCAATTTTTGCCACCCTCATCTCCATTGTTCTCCCACCCAATCAGTTGTCTTCCCTCTGACAATAATTGTACTTTATGGTTTTATTCATTCCCTCGGGCTCTCACATTGGAAAGACATATGGCTGCTTCAAATTCTGCTGAAACAAATACGGGTGCACACTAATTACTATGGCATTAGGTGGTAAAGCACCCAACTTCAAAGACGTACAGAAGCAAGGACCCAGGAACACTATAATCAGCACCCCACTGACAATCTCTCAAGGCCCTTAGGGGCCCAGTCAAGTCTGCAGGGTTGCCTGTGCACATCACCAGGCTCTGCCCCATCATTGTGTGCTTGGGGGTCTGGTCCAGGTCCTCAGGATTTTCATGTAGCTTGCGGGGAGCTTCCCTCCCCTGACAGGCTGCTGTGCTCCCTGTCAGGGCCCCTGGGATCCATTTCTTTGCCACCAGTGTATCCCTGAAGGCTGCCTATGACTCTTTGGAGGCTATCCCTTCCCAGCTAGAGGACAGGGTGTGCTCCCTGCTTCCAGTTCTGCACCTCCTGCCACCTCTCAATCTCCAGTGCTGCCACTCTACACCCCTTACACAGCTGGGCATTGGCGCACTTACAATGCTGGGCACAAATGGCGTGAAATCTCCCCAACCTGTGCTCACTGAGGTAGTCCAGGGTGTGTACTAAGTTTAGGTTTTAGTTCTAGGAGACAATTGGAGGAGGTTCTCAGATCTTCTTTGTAGAATATGGTGTCATCTCTCAGACTCCAGGACTGTGGCTTTTCATATAATTTGTTGCTATGGATCCATACAAAGTTCATATTTTATGCAAACAGTATGAAGTCCCTCTTGGTGCTCATATTAGTAGTTTAGAGTGGGTCCTGAAGCCTGTGGGCTCAGCCCATTGCTATCAGGAGCATGTGTTAGGTGTGGGGAGTGTCAAGTCTCAAGGTGCTCACAGAGGGAGTTCAGGGTGGGAGCTGAAGCCTGTAACTCACCTTATGCTTCCTGCTTGGTGTTGGAATGAGAAGGGTGTGGGGTCATCTGCCCCACCTCCATCTGCACCTCTCTCTTACTGTTGTGTTCCAGTTCCCATTTGTTCATTGGCTGGATCCCCGGGAATTGCTGCAGCTGCTCTCTGCTGGTAGATGCTCTCACAGGGGAGAGATAGCAGGCCACAGCCTCTGGGCAGGCGCACAGCTGCTTGTGGTGGGCTGTGTACAGGTTCCTCTGTCTCTGCCTTGCCTCAGGGTGCTGACTAGAATGAGTTTCTGCAGAGTGGGCAGATTGCTTTAGTGGCTATTGTACCTTTTCATTGTCACCCTGGGTTTGACAATAACTCCCAACTTCCACTACTTCTTTTCCAGGCTGCGCTTTCTCTGCTCGAGTTTTGGCCCAGCTCTCAGAGTTCCTCTCTCCTCTGGCCTAGTTGGGAGGCTCCTGCAAGCTCAGGCTTCTGAATCTGAACTGGGAGTATAGGAATGAGGGAGTGGACTGAGGGTGTGTATGGGATGGAGACTCTCCCTTTCTCCTCCTCCTCTTCCTCTAACTATGTCATGGCAGCTGCCTGATCTTTTCCTCCAGGAGGGATCTCGTTTGCCCTTTCTCAGGGCTTCAATTCTCATTTCACCTTCCTGGGACTGGGGAAACCACTTCTCTCCTTCTTTTCTTTCTACTTCTCTCCTTCTTGTCTTTCTCATGTTGCTATATTCCAGTGTCTGGGTGGCAATCCTCCAAGAGGATCTTTCTCTGCTGCTTACTCCTTTGCCATCTTCCTGAAAGTCCTCTAATTCTTTATATGTTCTAAATAGAAGACCTTTGTCCAAGGGACAGTCAGCAAAATTTTTTTCCCGGTTTGTGGGTTTTCTTTTTACTCTGCTGGTAATTTCTTTAGATGTGCAGAAACTTTTCAGTACGAAGAGATTCCAGTTGTTGATTCTTTGAAGTGTTTCACAGGTAGTTTGGTTTTTATTCATAAACTCTCTGCTTACCCCTAAGTCTTCAAGATTTTCACCTACTTTCTCTTTCAATAGATTTAGTGTTTCTGTTTCAATATTGAGATCTGTGATCCATTTTGACTTGAGTTTGGTGCATGGTGATAGACTTGGGTCTATTTTCAGTTTTTGGCAGGTGTCAAGCCAGTTTTTCTGGAAGCATTTATTAAAGAGGCTTTCTTCCAGTGAGTTTGTTTGGCCTCTTTATCAAAGATTAGGTGGCTGAGTGTGTTTGTGGTTGTGGCAGCATCTTTTAATCTGTTCCATTGATCCTCAGGTCTATTTTTTAGTCAGTGCTGCGTTGATTTTATTACAGTACCTTTGTAGCATAATTTCAGTTCAGGGACAGTGATTACACCTGACTTGTCTTTGTTGCCCAGAATTGCTTTTGCTATGCTGGGTCTCTTCTGGTTCCAGATGAATTTAAGGAATGTTTTCTGTAAATCTGTGAGATACACTAATGGCAGTTTAAAGGCAATTGCATTGAATCTGTACAACAATTTTGGTAGTATGGCAATTTTCACAATATTGGTTCTTTCTATCCATGAGCAAGGAATGCTTTTCCATTTACTGAAATTCTCTTTCATATCTTTCTTCAGAGTACTTTAGTTTTTGTTGAACAAATCTTTTACTTCTTTTGTTAGATTGACTCCAAACATTTCATTTTCTTTGATGCTACTGTGAAAGGTATGGTTTCTTTAATTTCTTTCTCAGTCTATTTGTTGTTGGTATATAGGAATGCTATTGATTTTTGGGTGTTGACTTTGTATCAAGCTACAGAGGCAAATGTGTTGATTAATTCAAGGAGTCTTCTTGTGGAGATTTTGGAGTCTTCCATGTAACCTATCATGTCATCTGGAAATAGTGATATTTTCACTTATTCCATTCCTATCCTTATTCCTTTTGTTTCTCTCTCTTGTCTAACTACTCTGGCTAATGCTTCCAGAACTGTGTTGAATAGGAGTGATGTCAATGAACATCCTTGTCTTCTTCCTGATTTTAAAGTAAAAGCTTTCAGTTTTTGTACAATTAGTATGTTGGCTGCTGGTTTGTCACAGATGGCTTTGATCAGATTGAGTGAAAGACCATCTATTATTTTCTGTAGGGTTTTCATCATTAATGCATGTTAGACTTTGTTGAAAGCTTTTTCTGTGTCTTTTGAGATGATCATGTGGTTTTTGTCTTTGGCTCTATTGATATGGTGTATAACACTAATTGAGTTGCAAATATTGAACCATCCCTATATTCCTGGAATGAATCTGACTTGGTTGTTAAGTATGATTTTCTTGATGATTTGCTGCATTCTATTTGACAGTATTTTATTGAGTATCTTTGCATCTATATTTATTTAGGAGATTGGTCTGTAGTTCTCTTTCTTGGTTGGGTCTTTCTCAGGTTTTTCTTTCAGTATAATACTTGCCTCCAGAAATGAGTTAGGAAGAATTGCTTCCTTTGCAATTTTATTGAAGAGTTCAGAGTGTTGGTATTAAAACTCTCTAAGTTTCTTATAAAATTCTGTTGTGAATCCATCAGGGCCTGGACTTTTCTTTTTCAGTAAGTTTTTAATCACATTTTCAACCTCATTAATCGGCATTGTGTTGTTCAAGACTTTTATATCTTCTTAATTGAACTTTGGTTATTTGTACATTTTTAGGAAGCTGTCTGTTTCTTCTGAGTTTTCTATCCTTTCAGAGAAAAGATTTTCAAAGTAGATATTTATGATGTTTTGAACCTCTGTAGGATCTGTAGTGATTTCATTCTTTTCATTTCTTGTTGTATGAATATGATACCTATTTTTGATAAGGTTTTTTTGATAAGGTTGGCTAGGGGTTTACCAATTTTATTTTTTCTTTCAAAGAATCAACTCTTTGATTCATTTATTTTCTGTAGGGTTTTCTTCATCTCAATTGCATTAATTTATTCCCTGATCTTTATAATCTCCTCCTTTCTTTGGGCTTTGGATTTTACGTGTTCTTCTTTTTCTAAAAGTTTGAGTTGCAGCATTAGGCTACTTATTTTTCTCTCTCTGTTTTCCTCATATGTGAGTTCAGTGCTATAAATTTCCTTTTGAGGACTGCTTTAATTGTATCCCACAGTTTCTGATAAGTTGTATCTACATTTTTGTTTGTTTCCAGATATTTTTTAATCTCTTCTTTAATTTCTTCTGTGACCCATTGGTTCTTCAGGAGGTTGTTCTTTAATTTTGAAGTGTTTGTGGAGTTTTTGGAGTTCTTTTTGTCATTAATTTCCAATTTCATTGCACTGTGGTCAGGTACTATGCATGGAATAATTTCAATTCTTTTGCATTTAGGTAGGTATGATTTAAGGGCTAGAATGTCATCTATTTTAGAGAAAGTCCCATGTGCAGCTGAGAAAAATGTTTATTCTGATGTTGTGGATTGGAACACTCTGTATACCTCTACTAAGTCCATTTGGTCACAGATCTGGTTCAGATCTGTTAATTCTTTGCTGATTTTTTTGTCCAGTTGACCCCTCTCTTTGTGTCACAAGGGTGTTGAGGTCTCCTATTACAACACTGTTAAGAATTATTTGGGTTTTTATGTCTGTTATGGTTTGTCTTATATAGTTTGGTGCTCCCTTATTTGGTGCACACATGTTTAGGATTGTTATCTCTTCCTCCTATAGTTTGTAGTGACCTTCTTTATGATATACATGTGGCATTTCATCCTAAAGAACATTAAGTGACATGTACAAGTACAGCAGATTTTCTCAGTGATTTATAAATATTATTTCTAATAATAATATTAGAAGTAATAAGCAAGGAATTATAAACTCATAAGCAACTTTAAAAATTCTTTTATTCAGAGATTCTCATACACTCTGCTTTGTTCATTTACTTTAATTCACTTTTTATATCTATAATCGATTGCTTTCTGGTTTTTTCTAATCCTTTGGTTTTTTAACATTAATTTCATTTCTAAAAATATGTAGTGGATTTTGGTCTTGTAGTTCTGTTACTCCTGAAAATAAGTAAGTGAACAACAAACAAAATAAAATTTCAGTATCTACCTAGATTTACAGTATCAGAAATTTTACTGCATTTTTCTTAATGTATACAATTCCCAAAATACCCTATAATCCTACCTGTTTTACAGCCTCCCAAGCAGGAATAAATATTTAAATGCAATTAACTCATTTGTTCTTCTCAGGAATGAAATTAATAGATATTGTTAAAGAACTTACTTTTTAATTATTTGTCATCACATCATAATATCACGCTTGCATTTTTGTTAAATTTCATGACATTTGCCCACTTATGCATCTCTAATAATTCCTTAAAAAATGGATTTTATTTTTTTACCATATCTGTCAGTGAGATATATATTTTTATGTGGTGATCAAGATGTGCTAAGTAAGGAGGATCACCAAACACATCTGCTTCTCTAGAAATTCTTGCATAATAGTGGCCCCAGTTTGAGTTCTAACTTAGCATGAGTGTCATTCAGGTTTTTGATAGACATCCAGACTAGATATGATTTGTTCCACAAAAGTGAAGAAATGTCAAGTTCCTTTTACTTCTAATGTCTTGGAGCAATTAATGACCATTGCAAATGTAGTAAATACAGTTTTCTGCCTCCTCCTAGTGTTGTTCTTTTATAACTATTCCAAAACCTACCATTTTGTCTAAAAAAGTAGAAATATGATTAGGATTTGCCACCTTCTCCGGTCCCTTTGTAATGGACACGGTCATAGAATGAGAATTCTAAGGTAGGTAAACCTGGCACTTATTTAAGAAGACATTTTGAGTATAACTACATGCCAAAGACACTAAAACTCATTTATTTTTATAGAGATTATTCGATGCAAGAAAAGTTTGGAATTTTCTTCTTTAAATATACAAAGAATCTGTTGCATTTTCTGGATGATGATGAGTCGCTTCCAAAAATATATGCTTTTGAATTGAAATAGCTCACACATGAAAAAAAAGCCTAAAGGCAAAAAAGTTTAGATATTTGAAATTACGAAGTTTTATATGCTATCTTATATAATCAACTGATATATATGTGTGTGTGTGTGTGTATGTGTGTGTGTGTGTGTGTATACACAGAGGGAAAGAGAGAGAGAGAGAGAGAGAGAGAGAGAGAGAGGCGAATCATTTGTAAAAGATTGCTATTTGTATAAAGGGCTTATCTTAATACTCAAGAAGGTTATAATTTATTTAGTTAAAATTAGAACTCAAAATAAGTTGACTAGCACAGAACATAATATGAGCAAAACAATGACAATATATAGAAATAAAAGCAATGAAAATGAGGTAGAAATATCACTGCCCAAAGATAAAATATTTGCTAAATTATGTTATTAGGTAGAGTAAAATACACTTGAATGCTTTTTAATCTACTTGTGGTATCTTGGCATAGGGCACGCTGTTTGTGCTCTTTTGGCTTCTTTGTTTGGTTTTGTTTTTTGGTACTGGGTACAGAACTCACAGCCTAACACTTCCCGGGCAGGTGCTGTGCCACCGAGTTAAATCCCTGGCCTTAGGACACAATATTTGAATAGCAGAAATTTATGGTTAAAAGAAGCAAAGAAACCATTAAAATACACATAAAAATGGGAACCGAGCTGTAAAATTAACAAATATGAGTAGTCAGAATTTTGAGTTTCTCTTTCATGTGATATTCTGCTCTATGCAGCTGTTTATTTTGGCAAATTTATCAATTAATAAATATTATCATGTGCGCAGTACTAGTTGTTTTAAACATTGAATAACTATTCTCCGAAACCAAAAGTCTAATGAAGGAATAACCTATCAGCTGAATATAGTTTATTAAGTCAATTGCCACAAAGGTGGAAGGCAGTCTGTTTTACAGAACGAGCCTGTGCTTTGAAGTGAGAAGGAGATAATTTTGAATCCATGCTCTGTCATCAACAAGCTGTGTGAAACTGTCGTGTCACTTAGTCTCTCTACATGCAATTGTTCACCTACAAAAGGGAGATACTCATTCCTAGAGGTGTGAAGAGGGTTACCCAAGAGACGTTTCGTGTGAAGTACTTAGCAAAGTGCCCCGTTCATTATACATTCAAAAGGTGGTTGCTGTTGTGTTCAATAACGAATAAATTTTCTAAAGGGTGAGGACAGCGGGAAGCCACATTAGGAAAAATTTCAATTAGAAGATACTTTTGAAATGACATTGGATAATGGTGTTTATATGCAACCCTGTCCATAAGTAAATTAGTTTGCTCAAAAGCTTATTTTGTTCCTGACCCTTTCAAACTCCTATAGAAAAGGATACAACATAAAAAAAAACATAAAATTATGTTTTAAGCAGTGAAATTGGATAAAGATCAAAATACAGTGACCTCTCAGTTTATTTAAGAATAGGAACCTATTCAAAATACAAAGTCCAATATTAGTATTACTACTTTGAACTATCACCTAAGATTTAACATCTGTGAATTGTACATTGTTTGAAATAAACTTTATTCACTTAATAACATTTTCTAGCAAACAGCACAGGGAGTTATGACGTAGTGTCAGAAATTTCACTGGCTTTGAGATTCACCTGGGGATGGTGGACTACACTACTGGCTAAGTCTGGGTGGATCAAAGAGATGTTCCCATAAGACCTGTGACTGGCCCTTCTGTAACATTGCTCCCCTGCTCGCCTTCCGGGCTGTACTGAACTAAAAAACTTCATTCTGCTACAACCTTCCACCATGACATTTCTGCCTTATATCTAGCTGATAATGGATTCACTGCCCTTCAAATGTGAGCCACATTACACCTCTCTTTTATGTTGTGGGTTTGGGGCATTGTTTTCTAGCTATAGAAAAGCTCACTAATATAGAAAATTGCTACCAGAGAAGGGAGATCGTTGCTGTGCTTGTATCTAACCACATGATGCAGAAGCCTGTGCAACTCATTTGAGTGAAGAGAAGTAAAAGTTTGCAAAAGCACGCTAGACCAAGTCTTAGTTTGCCATTTGCAGAGCTTGAAGGATGATTTTAGTTGGAGTTCCAAAGCTCACAGTGCTGATACAGACATGGAGGCAGCCGGCAAAGGCCAGATTCATGAAGTTTCCAGTGGAAAAGAGGGCTCTTGGAAACTGGGCTGGATGACATAGATGTTTAATTTTGGCAAAGAATTTGTCTACATTTTGCCCATGTCCTAGCACGTAGTACCAGGCTGAATCGAAGGGTGGTTAACTGATTGTTCTTGCGGCAGAAATTTCAAGACTGCCCAGCACTCAGAGCATGATGTAGAGAATAACGACTGCTTTTAGCTAGATTGAGGGTAAAAGGCAAACATAAACTTTTGAAAAACTTAATTTTTATTCCAGAAGGAACCACAATAAAATTGGGGCCAACAGAATATAGGTGCTGAAGTTATTACTGACATTAGAAAGAAACAAAGTACACTGTATAGGAAGAAGTACAAAATGCCTTCAGGGCATTTTAGAAATCAGCAAAACCCTACCCATCCCAGGCTCAAAGATGCAAAAGTGGGAACATTTCATTTGAATAGCATCACCGGGTCCCTGCTTAAGAAAGGCTCCCATGGAATTAGTTCCCCAGTATTCATTTCACTATCCTCAAACATCTAGGTGCTCAGGCCCCACTGTAGCCACCTTTGAGAGAGGCCTGACTAATGAACCCCTTGATAATAGACTCTGGCATCAACTACATGATGCTGCTTTTACCAGCATGTAGAATGCAAGTCTTGCAGGGTAAGAAAGGCTTCCACCCAAATTTCAAAGGAAGGCCTGAGAAATCAGGCAAGAACCCTAAAAGAAGGCAATCCAGGATGCCAAAGGAATCCGGGCACTGATGCAAGAGTGACACCAGAAAGTGAGAAATCCTTGTAATCTGGAATGTCTGCAAGAGAAAGCATTTCATCCCCAAGTGTCCCATTTACTGGATATGGAGCTACAGGACTGCAATGATTGATACATTGTATCAATTTGAGAGGTTTAAAAGTCAAACTAAGAGACTCAGTGGGAGGCTAGACTCCTCACTTTGTAAACATCTTCATCCTGTGTGAGAGGATGGCACAGAGGTGGTGTGGGTGGTACATACACCCACCCTGGGGGATGGTAGCCTGCTTTCAACACAAGAGAGGAAGAGAGGCTTGCTCCCCCACTTTTTCTCTGGCTGCTTTTGCTGTCTTCTGCCGCCTTGAACGGTTGCCTCTCTGCCATGTGCTACCCTGCCTTGGAACCAGCTGATTATGGACTGAAACCTCCGCAGACTGAGCTAAACAAACCTTTCCTCCCTTAATTTTGAGCATTGGGTATTTTGTCTCAACAATGAGAGGAAAAGAACTGACACAAGGATTCTGTGTTTGCACGGCTGAAATTTGGTCTTGTTTTGGTCATCTTCTTTTCTATTCCTTCTTTCTGGAATAGGGATATTTACCTAATGAATTTTACCTTGTGATATGAAACCTATTTTATACTTTCACAGGGATGCATAGCTAAGAATTTGCCATGTATCTTAGAAAAGACTTGGACTTAGACTTTTAAAAATGCAGGAACTGTTGAGACTTTGGGGAAGGTGTTGCATTTCTGATTATATGAAAGACACTTGTATTATGGTAGGTGAAATTATAAACTTACTATTGTCTTTATTTGGAAATTAAGTATGGTTTAAGAAGAGGCATTTGTTGACAGTGGTGAGATGCGCTGGTCCCTATTCCAATGAAAAGAAAATAGAACACAGCTACACAACGGCATAAGGTAAACATTCTGATTCCAAAGGGTACAAATAGAGGGAGAGAAAGGGATAGTACCCAAGCAAGACCAAAATCTGGCAAAGCAATCATTAACTCCTACAGTTCCATGTCCAGCATCCAGGATAATATGGCAAGATGTGATCTCCATAGGGCTTGGTGCCTCTGTCTCTATGGCACTGCAGGTGGCTACAGTTCTCATGGCTTCTCTCTTGGGTCAGCTTTTCTCACTCCTTGCAGCTTTCCTCTTCTTGGCTCCCCCAGCCTTCTGGGGTTTCCACTGCATCTTCAGCTTCACATATTGCTCTCTTAGGAGCACACTTCCTGGACTCCCAGACCTTTTTCTTAAGTCCAGGTAGAAGACATCCTCACCCTGTAACACATTCTGCATGCATCTAAAACTAGTATGTGGATGAAAACAAGGTCTCCTGCCAGCAGGAGCCATAGCCATGATTCCTCCTCTCTTAGTTGCAGTGATTGAGTGTCTGGATTGCTGAGTACCGTTATTCCAATCCTGAGGAACAAATTCTTTAGGCTGCTGCCATTCTGGAACATGGGGCTGTCTTCTCAAAGCAAAGTCTTTCACCTTTGCAATTTATAGGCTGCAAAGGCTGGAGTCCTGCTGGATCTTATGATGTTCTCAGGGCATCTTTTCTATTCTGTTAATTTTCAGCAACCACATTCTCTCTCTTCTGCTCCATCTTTGCAGTCCACAATTTCATCGGAGTTTCCTTTCTGGCCAAACTCAAAATATTTTAAATGGTCTTTTGGGGGTCTTTGCTTTTGAAGTTCATCACAGAACTGGCAGAAAAGCCTTAACAATAACCATGCCATGGACTCAACATTACCCTGCCTTGAAGCTTCTTCTTCCGGATTTATCAACCCTTTGCTTTTAATCTCGGCCTCAGGAAAACTCCCTGGACATGAACAAAATACAGAGAAATTTCCTGGAAAAGCTTAACACATGGTCTGGATTCCAACAGTCAATGCCATGCTTGTTTCTAATTGAAATCTCCTGAGCCTGTTCTTTACCAGCAGCATTTCTATCAGTATTCCAGTCTTCTGAGGTCTGACCAGAATCCCCCATCCAGTTCATTCAGTCTGCTTCTTTCCAACGCTGCTGCTTTAGCTGGCACCTCCTAAACTTTCCAAACTCTTCTGGATGCCAGTTCCAAAGGCTCCTGAACCACCTGGTCAGAAAGTGTCACAGCAATAGCCTCACTCCTCTGGCACAAAAATCTGCCTTAGTTACTTCTCTCTTTGCGAAAACAAAATATTCAGCACCCAGTAATTAAAAGAGGAAAGGCGTATTCAGCTCACAGTTTGTAGAGGTTTCAACCCATAGTCATCTGGCTTCAACACAAGATGGTGTGGCAGAGGGCATCACAGAGCAGAAACAGCTCATTGAGTGGCAGGCAGAGGGCAGCAAGCAGCAAGCAGCAGTAACAAGTCAACCTTCTTTCTCTCCCTTTATACTCTCTCCGGGCTCTAAGCCTAATGAGTGGTGCCTCTCACAAACAGGTGGGGCCCCCATTATCTCCACCCGGAACTATGCCAAGTCTAATCAGTGGACTAATTTAGTATCGCACACCCCTAATCACAATATTGCAAATCCTAGATCCAGCCATCTTTAAGAAGCCCCACCAATGAGCATATGAGACTTTGATATTCTCCATACTTACTTTGGGGCTAAAGAAAGTGCATATTATATATAAATAAATGTATATAAAGACTATTTAATGAGGTACAGGTTTGAAGGCTAAGGGACCCTGACTAATGAAACTAATGAGAATTAGTGGAAGAAGGCAAAAAGGAGATGGTATTTGAGGAAGGCAGAAGGGTTCATGGACAAAAGAGCTACCTTAGATGAGATTCCTTGCAATGGGGCAGCTAAAGATATGAATGGAATATAGCAGTGCAGGGAAAATATGGTGTTTTAAGAAGGAGATTAGCTGTGATGTTTAGAATGAATTTTGAACTGATTAAATAAGTACCTAAAATTTCCAATTGTGGTCAGTTAAATAAAAGTTAAAAATAATCATTTGTCTATCATTTTGATAGAAATAAAAAAGACTGATCACAGTCAATGTATTTGTGTACATATTAGTGCCATGTGGTCATGCCGGTGTCTATCTGCAAGATAATTTGGAAACAAATTACAGATACATGTGTTTCCTTTAAACTACCAATCTCTGATCACAATACAAAGGTACATGTATTGTGATGATCAATGCAGATCTCATTTTCCAGAAGAAAATGAAGTGTAGATGAATAATTAAACTGCTTTAATTTTTTCAACATACATTATTGTAGCATAATTTGCTATGAAAATTGTAGAACAGTTCCATTATACTAATAAAGTTATATCGTGTTTCACCAGTACTGATAAATAAAATTTCCATAGAGAAATTTCTATTTAAAAATATAAGCATCTATACCCACAGTTTTGTGCAAGTATGTTGTTTGGCATAAAAAGCCTTAGCCTTATGTTATTATACACTGATCGATTGATGGGTAAAGTGGATTTAGAAAAGGTGGTGTCAGAGGAAACATTCTGCCTATAATTTACAGTTTTGATTTTTTCCTGCTGAAGATTTTAAGTTTTATAATATAAGAATATATTTCAATTTTAAAAAATCACTTTGAGATATGAATAAATCATTTTGGTGGAGAAATAAGAATATTAAGAAACAGATGAAACAAAATGGGTTTTAATTACTAATGTGAGAAGGAAAATTCTTCCCATATCATACTAAATTAAGCAATCAAGTTACTTATCTTGATTTGTTAAAATGTTTACAAAGCCTTTGCTTAAGCTATTGGAAAAAATACTAATTTTTAGAAATGTAATTTATCCTTTTAGAGATTTGAATTTAAGTAGGCAGATTGATGAATGTAGGCTAAGAAGTTGTAGATAAAACCAATGGAGTCATACAGATACCAGGATTATAAACAGCAGCTATACTTCATGCTGATGTCTTCTAAAATTTAAAAGCAGTGAGGAGTGTTATTGAAAAAAATAGTAAAAATGGTCAAATTGGAACACAGCAAAGTCCATATATGTATATGCTCATTTACTTTATTTTTATATTTAAAAATAGAGATGCAACAATATCCCTATGAATCTTTTAAAATATGAAGGCCAAGTAATAACTATATTTTAGAGAATTACATATTTTTAAGCCTACATGATTCCTGAGGTCTCATTCTAAGACTTTAAAAAAAATTGAAGAACAGTAAACTACTGTTCTCGGGTGATTTTGATCTTGTAATTTGTAGAATGCTATAAACCTGACAAACACATGTATTTATTTTACTATAGTGAACTGAGTTTGATCAAGTTTATAATTCTGTGTTGCAACAGAGACGCACATAGCATTTAAGGCTGGTGGGCACCATACGGCAGTGTCACACAGGTAATGGACTCAGGCCCGGCCCCAAAACTTAAGCAAAATAACAACAGGCATCGCAATATGCTAACTTTTCAAATCTTGCGTCAGCTGTGTACAAGACACTGTGGGCTTTTCGCTTTGCTTTTTGCTTAAAAACACAGAAAGATACTTTTTTAAGGATAAAATTACTTTTAAAATCAGATAAAACTGAATTAAGGAACAATGTGCACCAAATTTAGAAACCAAATAATTTTGCTTTCAAATGCATTTGAAAACCACTGTACCTCCGTCCTGTGTGTTCAGGCTGCTATAACAAACAGCCATGAGCTGAGTGGCTACTGCACAACAGACAGTCATTTCTCACTATTTTGAAGGTGGGGAACTCCAATATCATCGTGGTGGATTCTGTCTGGTGTCTGATAAGGGACTGCTCCACTGCTGGTGACTACATTTTTGCCGTAACCTCGCCGGACAGAAGTGACCAGTGAACTCTTTGAGGCCTCTTGTATAGGAGCTTTGATCCCTCTCATGGGGGCTCAGCTCTCCTAATTCAGTTTCCCAAAGGCTCTCCTAATAGTGTTACTTTGGGGATTAGGATTTCAGTCTATGAATGGGAGACAGGGGATGGACAGATACATCCTAAACCTCAGCAGAAGGCTTTCCAGTATTCATGGAGAAGAGAGGGAAGAGGAAAAGGAAAAGTAAGCAGAGAGGCTAGATATGTGACTGACTCGCAGCTGGACCAACGCACAGTGGAAAAGAAGCAGGATTCTGCCAGTCCTGGCTTGTGGGAATGTTTCCCTAGAACTGCGGAGGAAGAAGATAAACATTACAAACACCGATGTCCAAGGCAAATTGAGTTCAAGTAAAAGTAAAAACATACCGGACACTTAAAGTGTATATAACTTTGATTCATGTTTCTAAGCCACGATTTTGTTCAGAATCAGGCCAGTGACAGCATCTGACCACTCTTTTACTCTATGGATTAAAGTTAACTCCAAACATGGGTGGGTCGAGCTGAGGAAACAACCTACTGCGTGGGTGAGAAGTGGTTTTTGATGCCTGGCAAGCAAGTGAAATTCTGCACAGTGTGGGAACACTGGAGGAACTAAAAGGAAAACTAAAGACACATAGGACTGGGCAGAAAAAGGTGAAAACATCCAAAAAATCAGAGGAGGCTGAGCCCTCCAGGGTAATAACGCCCAACTCCTCTATTATTGAGAGTATTTGGTAACTGCGCAGGTTGGTGGCGGGCCTACCTGCTGAGAGTCTGTCAGTATTCACATTGGCTTAGGACTGGGTAGCCTGTTCGCAGTAATAAGGATTAAAATACAAAAGAAGACCAACATCAACCCTATAGAGGAAATCTCTTTTGAGCCTGGAGAGGTTTCTGCCTGCTTTCATTGTCCATTTGGATGTTTGCTTTGCTTTTATTGCTCGTTGCATCCGTTTTTGCAAATATGAGCAGGAATTTTCACAACTAAGAGGGAGGCACAGAGATTCCATTTTTTAAGTCTTTTCTTCAAAAGGCTTTGCAAATGGTGACACTTACCTTGAAGTGAATTTATTAGTTCAATTATAAGATGACCTTTTTCTTTTAATATTTAATTTCTGCTGAACAGTAAAGCAAAGAAAACTGCCTCTCTCCTCAAATACTATGACTGATGACTACTTTTTCTGCCAAACAACAAGATGGATGTCACTTTTCATCCTGAAGAAATAGGATACCTGGTGTCCAGAGAGAGTGAGCGAGGAACCATGACAGAACAAGTGGGATTTCAAAGAATGTTTTCTCAACCAGACATTCTCAGTGCCAAAGGATGGAAACAATTGGATATTTGATGAATTTTTCTCTATTAAAGCAAAAACAATATGACTGGAGTCTGTTTCAAAGGGCAGTCTGCACAGGTGCTACTGTGTTATTTTAGTGTAAATTACAAAATTAATTGGGGGGCTATTTCTATATCTGATATATCTGAATTATACATGCAGCCATCCATTGGTGTCCAGAGGGGATTTGTTCTGGAATTCCCTCATGGCTAGGAGCTTCTTCAGAGTTTCAAGTCCTTTATATAAAGTAGCGTGGAATTTGTATGCCACCTATGTACCCTCTTTTGTGTACTTTAAATAATTTCTATGTTACTTATAATACCTAATGCAAAGTACATTTTATGACAATAGTGCAATATTTTATTGGTTGAGGAGTAATGATAAAGAAAAAGTGACTGCATGTTTAATATGCAAGTAACATTTTTTCACCTTTTCCATCACTCTTCGGTTGAACTATGGAGGCAGTTCACAAGGATACGTTGCACTTCCACAGAAAAGCGATTTCTCCATACAGTGCAATTTCATGTTTGCTTCAACTCTCTTAAAATTGCGCTCATGATGGAAGTAAACAAAGGCAGCAAATAACTCGAGCGCGAAGCATAAAGGCAGTTAATAAGCAAATGTGCCATTTCAATTAATTTTCTGGAAAATAAATAACAAAGAGAGCATATTTTCATGATAAAAGATTTTGAGAGTAGAGTAAACCGAAAGTAATCCAAGACTCACAACAAGTCTAGGAGGAAGACCAACAATGTGTGGCTTGAAGCTCTGCTAGCTGATCTGCGTGAAAGAACCCCGGGATTCCTGTCCTCCGTTGTAGCGCGCGTGCCTCACGGGACCGGCTGCTTCTCTCCCAGGTCCGACCAACTTTAGAAAGTCAATTCAAACTGAAACCAAGAACCAAGTAGTGCACTCAGAATAATTTAAGAAAAACCTACATACATTTAAGAAGTAAGCACACGAAATTATGGGGAAAAGTGTCGGAATTTAAAAATATGACCAAAAATATTTAATATATAAATAAAATATGACTGAGAATTTAATATTAAAAGAAATACATTAGGGAAGAGTCGTTCTTCTCTACTGACACATTATTATTTCTAAAACATAATGAATGATAAAATTAGAAAATTCCTACTTTGTAGCACGTGACGTATTATTGACCCAGAGATCCGTGTGAGGATCATCGGTGAATATCCAAACGGTGTAATGCTGGTTCTTCAGTTACAGTATGTTCATGTAGAGCCCTGGCGCCATCCCGAAGGTCGTTAGGTCGTGGGAAGGGAGACTAATTCTCTAGTGGACAAGACTGTGGTTCTTCCCTGAGTGAAATGAACGTACTCTACATGGCACTTTACGCACTGAAATTATGGGTTTCCTGGTGTTACTGAATGTGAGAGATACAGCCTCACTTATGAACTATTATCGCTCAGGAAGTTATTTAATAAAAGCCTCAGCCTGTGCTACCCAACATGGGACTAGTCCAAATTAAGATTGCTGCAAGTGTAAAATACATGCATTTCATATAGCATTTTTAGAAAAAGGTTAAATATATTATGAACTTTAAAAAGTAGTGGTTATGTAGAGAAATAATGTATTTTAGAAGTAGCAAACTGAATTAAATGTTAAAACAATGCAGGCACGGCAGTGCACATCTCTAATCTTAGCGCCCTGAGAAGCGGATGCAAAAGGGTCACAAGTTTGAGCCCCTCTTAGGCAACTTGCTTCAAAATGGAAAAAAAAAAAAGGCTGGATAAAATATAGTTCAGTATAAAGACTCTGGGTTACATTCTCAGTACTATGAAAAATAAATAGCTATTAAAATAATTTCATCATTTTTTGAAAGTGACTATTAGTTTAAAATAACATGTAATGCACAAATTATACTTTTCATGGACAGGATTGCTATATATCCAATTGCCAGGTTATCAAACTTCTGCCGACAGAATCAATGTAATCACAGTTAGAGGAAATAACTAACAAAATACAGATTGCGGGATAATGCTCCTGACTGTCCTAAACACATCAGAGAGTTGCAGTGATGGAAGAAATAGAGGGTTTTAAAGTGAGAAACTAAAGAAACAGAACAATGAAAGCAAAGCAAACTAGAGTGGATTTAGAACTGAGGGCCAAAAGAAGCTCTGTGCATTCTATGTGAGGACACCGCAGTTATGTAAAATAGCCTATCTGAAGTGTGCTCTGTACAGTCATGTGAGCCACAACTTACTTTCAAATACTTAACAAATATGTGAGAAAAACTGGACAAAACAGTGAGAATTGCTAAACCTACATTGAGGATCTTTATACTTCTCTGTAGCCAAATGTTTCCCATTAAAAGTGCAAAGTAGAGTCCAGCAAGGATCATTAAAACTTTTATGTTTTTCTGTTTTATATGACGTCCTACTTTCTTCCATATGTATTTTACATGGATAAATATATATATAAACAAATAAAATGAAGTTATACCAAATGATGGGAATTCTGTACTGGAGAAAGGTTACACTCATGCAAATTGATATTAATTCAATTCTTTCTTTTCTCCTTTGAGATGATTTACAATTGAAACATCAGACTCAATATGATTACAGTCACCAACATTCCATCACTATTATCAACAATCTATTCTTTGCTAATTATACTGAAATAAAATTGTGTCAAATGCTAATGAATATTTATTGGAATTAAAATATTAAATTATGAGGCAGACCAATAATTTTATACTAACTTGCCTGAGTTCACTTCTGAAAAGGCAGTTTTAGGCATTTGCAAAAGCATTGGCAGAATTGCACTTTAATACTAGTCATCTGTCTTGTTTGACTTGATTTGAAATTTGCACTTTTTTTCTTCTTTTAATCACAGAACTAAAATGATTTGCATACCTCACAGAGTCACAGCCACCATCAGTTAATAGGTAAATTGCCAAGAAATAGATCTTAGAAATAAGCATAGTACATACATACAACATGATTTTAAAAATTCGCATTAAAACTGATAAAAAGAATAAATAACAAGAATGATACATAATTTTGTTGCTTTTCTGAAAGAAATATTTCAAAGGATATATGTCATATATCAATACCATCATATTTTTGAATTCTTCTCGCTATTATTGTTCATCTTCGGCAATAACCTGACTGTATTTATGATCTGATAATTAATGTATTCAAATTTTCTGCATTAGTTTTTGACAAATGTACTAATTTAAAAACATTGTGGCTAATAGAAAAATAATTCATTCAAATAAATTATTAGGCAATGTATTAGTATTGATAATTGAAGTCATAGAAAACGTTTTCTAATCTATTACCATTGCCACTAAGATAATATTTTTGAACTATAGATATCATGGTCAAGTTTATGAAATAAAACTTACGGTGCAAGTCTGTATATACGTACCTTTCCCTCTTTCTAGCATTTTCATTTTGGTCTGCATTACAACAAAAGTCCTCTAGATGGCAGTATTTACCACAGTTAGAAATAATTTTAGCAATTTTTAACTCAAAATGACATTCAACTGAGCTAAATAATATATAGTTAAATTTTTTTTCTTGTACTCACCATTTCTTCAGTATTTTTTATTTAAGTGAATGATTAACCTAATTCTGTAGGTTTTGCTCATTTATTAGGTTACTATTGCAATTTAATTTTCAAGTGTTTAGGAAAAATTAAGTTGACCCCAAAACTTCACAGTAAATATATGTGATCTGTATCCTTTGGAGGAATTAAATGAAGGTACTGAGACTATGGTAACAAAGATTAAAAAACCGTAACAACTAATTACATGAATTACAGTACTTTTAAAAGCTTGTGTATTATCCCAGACTGAAATGCAGTGGCTTTGTTAGTATTTAAAGCCTTAGAAGCAAGGAAGATTCTCATCTTCTGCAACTGCAACTGCAGTTTTAATTTTCTCCTTGTGATGAGCTCTCCAAATTAGTCATACATATAACATAATCTAGGGCAGCCTCAGTGTCAAAAATTTGAGGATGAGTTAAATTATTTTTAACTGTTATTTTGTAGAACTAATCATAAATGTATGATATATGTGGAACTTTTCAACTGGATACACTATATGCTGTCATATAGCAGGTACTATAGAAAGGCCTCATATATACATTGAAAAATTTTACTTTTACTGAAACCAAGGATGGACATATATGAGGAATTTTAATATTTATGGTTGATTTGCAGATTCTCTGTATTTCCTAAAGCCATAGAACATGTGTCACTAAACACAATGTTTACAAGAGATTTAGTTCTTCAGATTTCAACGAGTAGTTTACTAACACCATTTGTAACACATAGCGTTAAATAAATAGTTATAGATACAAAAGGAATTCTGTTGTATTTTAATTTTTGATTTGATAATTTAGGGACTAAGATATAAATCTGATGAAATAAATGAAGTATGAAGATACACATGCTAGCTGCAGCAAGGCCTCTCAGCACTGGCCGCACTGCCAGCCAGGGTAGCGTAACTGTTTGTTGCGCGTGTGTCCATTTGTATGCGTTGGGAAAGGAGAAATTTCTTCTGTGAGATAAGGAATAATTAGCACCATTCCTGGCCTCTGCTCCCTAAATGCTGGTACCAGAACTTCTACCGGAACTCCTTCCGTCCTTCATCGTGGCAATCAAAACGCTTCCGGACATGGCTAAACATGTTCCGAGGGACAGAACAGCTTGCAGGTGAAAAGTACTGAGATAAACGTTTAAGTTTTCACTTTTCCTTATTGTCCTTTACAATGATAAGATACCGATTAAATTATCATGGTTCAGAGTTTGGTCTTTTTGTTGATAAATTAATCAGGAACCTGGTCCAGTAAGTGGTTGTCCATGTTTAGCTTTTTCACTGGTTAAGACTCCTGAAAGTTACAGTTATCGGAACTACTACGATCGCTCTTGAGAAAGGATGGCCAGGGCATTTCCTGGCAATGAGGAGTTACAGCGAGGTACACACGCTTTGGATTGGGCAGGTTGATCTTCATTAAAAGGACACCTCTGATCATCCCAGACTATGCATCATTCATTGTGCTCCATATATTAGGAGCGTGTGTCATGGAGAGCCAGGTATCCTTCCGTGAAGAGGGTTACTGGCCGATCCTTCTCTGGGGGTCTTCATAAAGGCAACCAGGTCGTGGCAAGAATGGGTTGACTCCCACTGTGTGAAAGCAGTAGCTCTGTCATAACTATGAAGATGGAATGGGAGGAGACACTTCCAAAGAAGGAGGCATCCTTATACATTGAAAATCACCCAAGGATGTCATCGGCGCATGCGTTCTCTTGCCTCTAGTTGACGCCTCCTGTATACATCAGTGGCCTAGCGAGTGCCCTAAGCTCCCTCTTCTACGAAGTCCTGCCTTCCCTTGATAGGCAGAAGGGTCCAAATAGACCCGATCCAGTGCACAGTAAAATTAAAATGTGACTCTAGGTAAACCATAGCTGTGAAGAAAGTCAAGTTAGTATGTTAAGAGTGGATAAGTTTCTAGAACCCCTGAGCAGTCCTTACTGTGAAAGAAAGCTTAGCATAAAATGAATTGCTCTATAGGAAAATACCAAGTAACATTCTCCCTTCACAGTTCTTTTTCTCCTAAGTGCTGTGATACTTTGTATTTAAGACGCCTTTTAGGTCTTTGCTGATTCAAGTGTGATCCACAAATCAATAGACTCAACATCCCCTGAAAACTGTTTAGAAATGCAGGACCTCAACTTCTGCCAAGACCTAATATTCTGAACCTGCATTTTAATTTAATAAGCTCTTGGGGAGAACTTTATTCACATTAGTATTTGAGAAAGATGAAATCAGGTGAAGTTAGATATCCCCAGATATTATTAAAATCATACAGTCAAGTTTAGGGTATTATTACATTTGCAATGCTAAACCCAAGAAACAATCTAGAGGGAGGTAGACCTTGTGGAGATAAGAAAGGGGTCTGGGAAAAGGTTTTGAATTTTGTGTGAGATATTTTAATGTGGTGAGACTTTTAAAGTAAATTTTTGAATAAATTAATACATTTACAACACTAAATTTGTCCTTTATGTGTTTTATAAACATGCCATTCTTGCAAACAATTTTTTCCTATTAATTGCAGTTTTAACTTTAAGTATCACCTGATTTCTAGATTCTACTTATCTGTTGTAATATAATAAAAGTCATTACTTTCTCTCCTTGTACAGTGAGGGGAAAATGGTATTAAAAAATGAATTTTTTTCTTTCATCTCAACCATTAAAATACCCCCATTGGTATAGTTGTTATTTGTAGAAATTAAACAAAATTTGCAATTAGACAATTAATATAAAACATGAATGCTTATTTATTTTCAAAATCCAAAGAATACTTTAAATTTTTAAAGAGGTGGAAACATTTGTGATCTTTTCAGAATTGTCACAAAATTTTTGCTATTTTATATTAAACAAATAATAATCTAAGCACATTTTTTCCAAATTAGGCTTCCTTATAAGGTCCACCTATAGTACTTATATTTTTTAAATTAGTCCAATATATGTCATATGTTAGCTCACATTCTTATTATTAGTGGTAGTATTCTTATTGGCTATACTGGGAATCGAACCCAGGGCTTTATGCACAAGTGCTCTACCACTGAGTGACATCCTCAGTTTGCCATAAAGCCGAACAGCACCTTTCCATACAGCCAGAAATGTCCTCTGAGCCTCTGCTGATTCTGTGATTATTTCACCAATCAGTCTCCACAGCACAGTGAATTCATAAGGGCTGAAGCAACATTGTACCAAAGGTCTTTCAAAAGCTTATATTAATTTACAGTTTTCCATCTAAACAATAAACAACATATGTGCATAAATATAGAGAGACATGCAATCTTTATGAGCAGAAGGACAATGATTTAAATCTCAGACAAAGCATAAGTGTATCTTTTAAAGCAAAGCAATCTGCATCTGCACGACTCCCGGTTGACTGGTGACATGGAGATGAGCCAGGGCTGCTGCAGAAGTCAGCGAAAAGCCAAGGTCTCCCTGACTCGTCCTGCTTCCCTTGGAGGGACACTGTGAAACTTGGTTTCTATCCGAGAAAAATGACGTGTCTCTATCCTGCTGTGTATTAGTAAGTTTATTTATCTGAGCATTATGTAACAAATTACACTTCTAAAAGAAAGCTATGTGAGTTTATTTTTCAAAAAAGATAGAAAATATTATTAGAATAGGAAGGCAAAAAAGAAGAGGGAATGAGAGTTCCTAAAATATTTTTTCAGATAATACAAAGTTCCATTTATAACAACATACACTTTTTAGTGAGAAACTAATAAAAGACAGTTTTTTAAATATTGTGATAAAATTAATTTTTAAAAAGTATTACTAGATTTAAAATATACTAACTGGTTTTGGGCAAAAGTTGTGATGCTTAAAATGTGTCTTTCTCTGAACATTTTGGTCCCTTTCTAAAATTGTAAAGAGAGGTTTTTCCAAACAATGTGCACGATTCTGTACATAGCCAAGCATCTATCATTTCAACAACTGTGATTCTAATATATAACACTTGATATTTTATTCCAACAGTTCTTACCTACAAAAATAAACATTGTACAGCTCCTAGAAAAAATTCCTATTCTATTTCACTTGAAATCATATGGATTTAATGAAATTATTAGAATTTAAACATTAGATAGGTTTTTAACTATGATAAAATCATAGTTCCGTGTTTCCCTAATGATTTTGATGACATTTATCATAAAAGCTATCATCTAATTTCAAATATTCTAAAATCTTAAATAAGCAACAATAAAACCCAATTCAGTGTTTTCTTTATGTAATAATCTTGATAAAATAAAGCAGTGGCACTGGCAAATGTCAGTTTATATTGTGATAACTTTTAGAGCTACAAATCTGACATCTGTAATCATTGTGGGTCATAAAAATACAGCAAATTGGTATACATTTAGTTCAGTCATTCAAAGAAAATGAAGGTTGTCACCTGCTTTCCTCTGTGAGTTGATCATCTTGGACTACATTTTTTGTTAAAATGTAAAAAAGAAAAGAAAAATCCCGAGATTCCAAAGGAAAGAGCGAATAATAAATAGTGCAGGAAGAGAATTAATCAAGGAGCGAGCAGCTCCGTTTGGCAGTTTGCGCAGCCCCACCAGGTGCTAACTTTCTTTTCGGGGTGTTAGAGTTCCGCATTGTCATTTCTAAAAAGTGATAATACACATGACCCTTAGCATGTTAACACCCAGCCCAGAGCAGCCCGACAGTCTAGTCTCTTTTGTAAAATGGGGCAATAACACCTGCAGTGAGAGGAGAGGCCTGTGGTGGATTGATTAATGTCTGAGAAACACAATAAGGCGTCTGGATGAAAGGGATGTTAGAAGTACAGAGCACAAAAGTAGTTTTTACTTTAGTTTTTATTCTGATTGGAATACAAAACTAGTGCACTTGAGTCGAAAATATGACTCCTGAAATCCTGCAGGAAATAAATTCACCCTAAATACCACAGTCTGTGTCTTCTATAAAACATGCAACTTACAGAGAAAGCCTGTGAAATGTGGTTTCAGGATGTGGAGTGCTAAATAGAAAATCTCAAAAAGAATCCAATGAACAAACTGCAATGCTTAATAATTCAGGTTATTAAATGCCATTACATAACAATGATGGCTTAAGGTATAAATAAAATGTTACATTTGTCAAATATAACATATGGACATTAACTCAACATCTGTTTCTAGATAATTGTGCAATAACATTTCTGTCTTCATCCAAAGGTGACTTAGTGTTACAAATATCCCATGACATGTTTAACCAGCAAAGAGCACAGAGGGAATTTACCATTGCCCAGGTGATTTAACGCCTAAAGTGCTAAGCAGGTACAAGACCTTGCAGGTACCCTTGTAGAAAGTATGCACTGACTAAGAGGGGTATGGGTCACAGAGATCTACTCAGAAGCCTAATAGATACACTATATTGAAAAATCTATACCACATGTCAAATTGGTTATCTAACACTTTATTAAATTCGCTGAAGAAAAGCTGATAAAATGCAGCTTAAAAACCAATACCTTGTCCCTTACAAAAACTAAAATTAGTATTTCCTTAATTCATAATTTTACAGATACAACTTTTTGTAAAAAAGCAGAGAAGTTAATGTCAATAGCTCCCAATATACACGTCGTATATAGTGTTTCGAGCAGAAGCTTCAAATGTGGCAACAAAGCGTTAGGAATATGGGACTTTATACTTAACTTTCTTCTATGAATATTAATAAAATCTCCAACAGTAGTACTCAGAGTTTAGCAATCAGAAGATAACATGGCAAATAAGTTTCATTTACTCTAATAGATAGAATTGATATGCTTAAGGAATTCCAATAACTTAGGTCTCTCAAATAAATACCAATGAGACAGAATGCCCGGAGACAGTAGATCTATTTCTACATTTTACAAGAATGTAGCCGTAGCTTATTCTGGGGTTTTGACCTGTGGTCTCCTTTAATTGAAGTCTCATGGTAATACATATGATCACGTGACTTTTCTTTCTCTTCCGTAGTCTCCGTCCTCTGTTCATACTCGGCTTTCATTTATGAGCACAGAGGTAATAACTCGTTCTGCCAACGAGTCCAGCTAACCCTTAGCAAACAGAAATACTTCCACTCGGTAATGATGTTAAACAATTATGCCTAAGCTACGTGTTGCTACTGCATAACTTTGAAATGACTAGGCTATGATTAGAATGTAACGTTAACGTTCATGAAATGAACTGCAGTGGCTGTGCTGCTATGTTTGTTGTAAATGTAACAGAATAATGGCTCATTTATTTGACAATAGTCCAGAGCACGAACTAGGTGACAGTTGTAGAATTTCTGAATGGCAAAACGTGGAGTGATAAAAGAATCATCCTTTAACTCACTCTCATTACTGTATTAGGTGATATTATTCTGCTGACATTTGGATATTACAGCAATCTTATTCTTTAATTTTTATGTGTTCTAATCATGCAAAATATTACTACAATACTTGGCTGTATAAAAAAACACTATCATCGTGTTGCCTGATGGAGAAGTGTTTTATATTTCACACATAAGGCTTCAGGTTATTTTACATTAAAGGATTTTACAATAAAGTTTTAGGTACGGTAATTTTATTGTGAATATTCAGCTGAGGAAGTTTGGAAAAACAAGTCCTTCTTACATTTTTTGCGATGCTAACTATACTAAACAAGATAAATAATGAGTTACACAAACCTTAATTTGGGAACGTTTCATTAGTGCTTTTTAAACTTTTAATTTAAACGTCTAAAACCACTATTTTAAAAAAAATCAGTTAAAAAAACAAAAGATATTTTTAAATACGCCATCACAGTGCCTCTATGGAGACCCTTTAATGCGGATACATCCCGGTACAGTGTGGAGCATATAGAACTTTAAATAAATGCCCTTTACTCCTCCTGTAACATGGAATGAGTTACTCAGTCATGCATCGAGACCTTCTCAGGCAACCTTTATAGGTCATCCAGAAAAATAAATTCTTTTCCCAAATGTACTGTTATGTTAGTGCCTCAAACTTAGGTATCTGGCGTTGTACCTAAACATTCCACAAACCTTCGTGGTTTTCTGATTTTAAAAGGCCGATTTGATACAGACATTGCTTTGGGAGGCCAGTGCTGGAGGTAGAAGGTTAATCCGTCCGGAGTCGTCCTGCAGGGCTCTGGCGAGGAAATCAGAACCGTGCGGGACGTGCTACGAGCCTAGCCGAGCCGCGGGATGAACCACACGGGAAAGACACAGGTGCCGGGCGGAGCCGGCGGAGCAGGAGCGCTCAGCGGGGCGGCGATCTCGGAGCGGCTCGGGGCGCGGAGGCGCGGGCGCTAGGGAGGTGCGGGCGGGCCCGGGAGGGACGCAACTTTGGTCCCCAGCTCCCGCGCCCTTAGCAGAGGCGCACTAGACGCCCCGCAGTCCGGCCTAGGGTTTGCACTCGCGCCGCCGCCCCGGCCACCCGCCGCCCTTCCCCGAGCTCTGCGCGGCCGCAGCCCCCAGCCTGCGCTGCCCAGGCGAAGACGGGCCTTGCGCTTTGGAAACACAAGCAAGAAACATACATCCCCGCAGGAACCCGCGCCTGGGCGACCCTATTGAGGCTGCCCGCGCCCGCGCCGCCGCTGCTCTCCGGAGCGCCGGGCTCTGCGGCTCCCGCCGGGACGCGCCTGCCGGCGCCGACGGCCCCTCCCGCTAGGACCCCTCTGCGCATGCTCAGTGTGCGTCCCGGAACCGGCTCCCCTGGGACCGGGATTGCTTGCTCCGGGTTTTCGCGGCTGCCGAGGGGGCGCTGGGGAGGGCTGGCTGGGAGACAGTCGGCTCCTTGTTCCGCGCCCCGCCCCCGAGAGGGCTGGGGCCGCCCGCACCGCAAGATGCGGGCCAATCAGCGACGTGGGGCGGGGCCTCGGCCGTCACGCCCTCCCTCTGGGCTTATTGAGAGTTATATCAAGAAATTCAGTTCGGAGCGAGGAGAGGGAGGAGAGGGGCAGAGTAGCAGGGAGCGAGGGAGAGCACGCGAGACGGGAGGAGCGCCTGAGACTCTGAAGCACGAAAGAGATCACAGATTAGGAATTTGTCGGGTCACCGTCACCCGGGAGAGCGGCCAGAAATTCAGCATCACCCCAACTCTGACGTCTCCTCCAAGAAGTTAGAGACTTGAGCAGTATTGACATCAGATGGAAACGGTTTGCCTGACGGTGGAAATACTGCTGAACTGAAGAAGTACAACTGGATGTTGTGTATGCGTGCTAAATACCAGAAGAGCCCAGACCCAGTGGGTGAGAGAGACGGGATGTGGAGGGAATGACTAACGACAAATCTGTGTATTTGCTCTCGGGAGTTGCTAATTTGCCAGCCCGAAGCCGCACATTTTAGAAGGAGGAAACGTTTTGCTGCTTCGGATTTCTCCCCAAACTGGTGCTACCAAACGCATGGCTTTCTCTGTCGGAACAGATCATTCCTAACTGCAGCATACCGAAAGGGGGAAAGCTTAAGGCAACTAACGTAAGTGTGAAGTTTCGCATGCACAATTGTAAATTCTGTGTTCAGATATGCCCTCAGTGTAGGTGAGGGATGTTTGTAACCGGGCAGACGGTTGGGGCAGAGCTCTGCTACTCGGCTGTATCTGCAACCCTACCTGCATCACTCTGCCGGAACTAATCGCGGGCATCAGCTACTGTGCAGTCTAATGCAGATAAGATGAGAGTCTGGGAACTGACCAGTCCTACTCAAGTAGGTAGCAGCCTGGAGCCTCTGCACCCGGTTAAATCGCTGTGAGGAGAGATTCTGAGCAGCAGCCTTTTGGCGTGCACTATTGGATTGCAGTGTTTATGTGTAGTAAATGTCCCTAATATTATAAACAGAGACCAGGGCTAAGAAATTGCATTTTTTTTCCTTTTATGCTCGGTAGAAAATATTGTGGTGTTCTGTGGGAATGTTAGCTGCGTTTCACTTACAATCCCAGTACTTTCACCTCTATGACAAGGAATCTGTATATTTCTACATTTTTAAAAGTTTTAATGTGATTATTAATCTGCATGATGATAATTTGGCAAAATGGAGAAAGGAGAGCAGGCTCTGAGTAAGAAATCCGAAGTCTTGGTGTAGTGCTTTTAGGCACTAAGGATACGTAGTGGCCGGTGACTATTGCTGTGATGCGGCAGCAGCATGCCCGGGTGCTCCTTCCCCGGGAAGACTGGATCAGAAGGCAGCTGAAGAACTGAGGGAAGAAAGAGATGGGCTTTTTAGAAGAAAGATGACTCAGTGTGACAGAGAGGAAAACACATATTTGACAAGTAACAACGCAATTAACAGGAACCATAGCTAAGCATTTAAGGGTTTTTCACTTGTACCTAAAACAACTGAGGGAGGTGGGTTAGAGGCCAGGAGGAGGGTAAGACGGGGAGGGGAGGAAGGGGATGGGAATGCATGTTTTGAATTACAGAGTATTAAAAAAAAAAACCCAGCATGGGGAAACACAGGTTAAAAATAGCTGCTGCCTTTAATTCAAAAGTAGATTATTTCATTTTCTCTGGGCAAATGCAACAAGCAGGGAACATTCAGCGTTTTTATCCACAGAGTTAAGTTGCAAACAGTAGAAGAGCAAACTGCTGTGTTTACTAACGTGCAGTGGAAAATGTGGTGGGCTATTTCGTGGCTGTGCTTTTATTTACTGAAGAATAATATTGTCTGTACGATTGTGTTGACAGTGGCTGTCTCCAAATAAGCGATGAGATGTAATGCGTCCTCCAGCCCATGCACACTTCCACGTACAGTCTGTGCATCATTCCTCAGTGGAAACCTTTAAGCCCTAAAACCCAGGAAAAGAAAATAAATACATTATCATGGACCTGAGGGATTTTTACCTGTTGGCTGCTCTGATTGCCTGTTTAAGGCTGGATTCCGCATTAGCCCAAGAACTTATTTACACTATTAGAGAGGAACTGCCTGAAAATGTGCCCATAGGAAATATACCAAAGGATCTGAACATTTCTCACATCAATGCTGCCACAGGGACTAGTGCCAGCCTTGTCTACAGACTGGTTTCTAAAGCTGGAGATGCCCCTTTGGTGAAAGTGTCCAGCAGCACTGGAGAAATTTTCACAACTTCCAATAGAATAGACAGAGAAAAACTCTGTGCTGGAGCTTCTTATGCGGAGGAGAACGAGTGTTTCTTTGAACTTGAGGTGGTGATCCTCCCCAATGACTTTTTCAGGCTGATCAAAATAAAGATAATTGTCAAGGATACCAATGACAATGCCCCCATGTTTCCATCTCCTGTCATCAATATTTCCATTCCAGAAAACACTTTGATCAACAGCCGCTTTCCAATTCCGTCAGCAACAGATCCTGACACAGGCTTCAATGGTGTACAGCACTATGAATTGCTAAATGGGCAGAGTGTTTTTGGACTGGATATCGTGGAAACTCCGGAGGGAGAGAAGTGGCCGCAATTGATTGTTCAGCAAAACTTGGATAGAGAACAGAAAGATACCTATGTGATGAAAATCAAAGTGGAGGACGGAGGTACTCCACAGAAATCCAGCACGGCCATACTGCAGGTCACAGTAAGTGATGTAAATGACAACAGGCCAGTGTTTAAAGAGGGTCAGGTGGAGGTGCATATTCCAGAGAATGCGCCTGTAGGTACCTCTGTCATCCAGCTCCATGCCACTGATGCAGATATAGGCAGTAATGCTGAAATCCGGTACATTTTTGGTGCCCAGGTTGCCCCTGCAACCAAAAGACTCTTTGCTTTAAATAATACTACTGGGCTGATTACAGTTCAGAGGTCCTTAGATAGGGAAGAAACGGCCATTCACAAAGTGACAGTCCTGGCCAGTGATGGCAGCTCCACGCCTGCCCGTGCAACGGTTACCATCAATGTCACCGATGTCAATGATAACCCTCCGAACATTGACCTCAGGTACATTATAAGTCCCATCAATGGCACGGTGTATTTATCTGAGAAAGATCCTGTCAATACGAAGATTGCCCTAATTACAGTTTCAGATAAGGACACAGATGTGAATGGCAAAGTGATCTGTTTTATTGAAAGAGAGGTTCCATTTCACTTGAAGGCAGTATATGACAACCAGTATTTGTTAGAGACTTCCTCTTTGTTGGACTATGAGGGCACCAAAGAATTCAGCTTTAAAATTGTTGCCTCTGACTCTGGGAAGCCCAGTTTAAATCAGACTGCCCTGGTAAGGGTTAAGCTTGAGGATGAAAATGATAACCCACCAATTTTCAACCAGCCTGTAATTGAGCTGTCAGTTTCTGAAAACAACCGACGTGGGTTATACTTAACAACTATTAGTGCCACAGATGAAGACAGTGGGAAGAATGCAGACATTGTTTATCAGCTTGGACCCAATGCTTCCTTCTTTGATCTGGACCGAAAGACAGGAGTTTTGACAGCCTCCAGAGTCTTTGACAGAGAAGAACAAGAGCGATTCATTTTTACAGTAACTGCCAGGGACAATGGGACCCCTCCCCTCCAAAGCCAAGCGGCTGTGATAGTTACTGTTCTGGATGAGAATGACAATAGCCCCAAGTTTACTCATAATCATTTTCAATTTTTTGTGTCTGAGAATCTGCCAAAGTATAGTACTGTGGGGGTAATCACAGTGACAGATGCAGATGCTGGCGAAAATAAAGCTGTGACTCTTTCCATTCTGAATGACAATGATAATTTTGTGTTGGATCCCTACTCTGGAGTCATAAAGTCAAACGTCTCCTTTGACAGAGAGCAGCAGAGTTCCTATACTTTTGATGTCAAAGCCACAGATGGAGGACAACCACCTCGTTCCTCCACTGCAAAAGTAACTATCAATGTCATGGATGTCAATGACAACAGCCCAGTTGTCATTTCTCCACCATCGAATACTTCGTTTAAGTTGGTGCCCCTCTCTGCCATTCCTGGGTCTGTGGTCGCAGAAGTGTTTGCCGTGGACATCGACACCGGAATGAACGCAGAGCTGAAGTATACCATAGTGAGTGGGAACAACAAAGGCTTATTTCGGATTGATCCAGTAACAGGTAACATTACACTGGAAGAAAAACCAGCGCTCACTGATGTGGGATTGCACCGTTTGGTGGTCAACATAAGTGACCTGGGGTACCCTAAGGCTTTACACACACTTGTGCTTGTGTTTCTCTATGTGAATGACACTGCCGGAAATGCCTCCTTTATCTATGACCTGATCCGCAGGACTATGGAGACCCCTTTGGACAGGAACATAGGGGACAGCAGCCAGCCCTATCAAAACGAGGACTATCTCACCATCATGATTGCCATCATCGCCGGGGCAATGGTTGTCATAGTTGTGATCTTCGTCACCGTTCTGGTACGCTGCCGACACGCATCAAGATTCAAAGCTGCTCAAAGGAGCAAGCAAGGTGCCGAATGGATGTCCCCAAATCAGGAGAACAAACAAAACAAGAAAAAGAAAAGGAAGAAAAGAAAGTCTCCTAAGAGCTCTCTTTTGAACTTTGTTACTATTGAGGAGTCCAAACCAGATGATGCAGTTCATGAGCCTATCAATGGGACAATAAGCCTGCCAGCCGAGCTGGAGGAGCAAAGTATAGGAAGATTTGACTGGGGCCCAGCACCTCCAACAACCTTCAAGCCTAACAGCCCTGACTTGGCCAAGCACTACAAATCTGCCTCTCCACAGCCTGCTTTTCATCTCAAACCAGACACTCCAGTTTCCGTGAAAAAGCACCATGTGATTCAGGAGCTCCCTTTGGACAACACCTTTGTCGGGGGTTGTGACACCCTTTCCAAACGCTCTTCCACTAGTTCAGATCACTTCAGTGCCTCAGAGTGCAGCTCCCAAGGAGGCTTCAAGACAAAGGGCCCCTTACACACCAGACAGGTAAACGAGCACTTTTACTGGTCTATAAGTACTGCATACAAGTGCCCAGTCAACCAGTATTAATGTGCCAGTGTGTCTATTGTTTTGGTCTAACTTTAGCTTAGTTATAAAGAGGAAAAAAAAACTTGACCCCTTTTCTATTCCTCTGGGGCTCAGTCAAGAATTTTTAGAACAGCTTTGAAATTTCTGAGTTCTGAGAATTATTTAACTTCCCACTTTCCTTCAAGTGGCAAAAGATGAAAAGAGGAAATTATTCCAAAGTGCCCCAAGATAGTGTTTGCTGAAATAGAAGACCCATCCTAATATGCCAAATTCTACTCTGGGGTTTCCAAATTGACTGCTTCAAGATTTTCACATTACCATTTGATCTGAAAAGTCACCTTCAAATATCAAGTTTTAAATGATTGATGTTTGAAGGTTTGATGTCAGTTATGTTGGAGCTGTGGTTGCTAAAGGGGTTAATTTTTTTTGGTCTCTAAATAGGATAGTAGGATATTAAATGTACATCAGCTGTGAAGCACATGATTATTGATAGATTGCAACTACTTGTAAGCCATATAGGAAGTCTTCTCTTTCATTTCAAATTATTTTATTGTAATATAGTAAATTGGATCTTTAATAGAAAGATTTTCAGTGTCTATAATGGCCAAATACTCTTCCAAAAAAAAAAAAACAAGAAAAGAAAAAAAAAACAGGAATGCTTTCTGCCTAATAGAATTGATTTATAGAGAAATAAATGAATCCATTGTAAATATTCTCTCATCTTAGTAATGCACAAGTGATCTGTCATAACTCATTTTAAACTGTGAAATATACCATATGAAGAGGAAGTAAGAGGCTGAGAAACTCATATTTCAACCAAATCCGGAATTAGTTTTTCTTAGGTCTAATAATTCCTTGCTAATAAAGATTTAAATGCGGCGCTGTCTAATTTATTTCACTGGTGCTTGTCTGTTGCCACAAAATTTGAATGTTGATAATAGCCTGTAGATGGCACTACGGTATCATGTCACTTGTACTGGCCAGGTGCCAGGCCTGCAGCAGCAAGGAAAGGGGGGGGGGTGGATCAAGCTGGTAGTACAGCCAAAGGTACCTTTTACTTAATGATAGTTGCTCTGGAGCAACTAGCGTTTCAGTTCACTTGCTTGCTCTTTTGTGGTTAGGTTTCACCACACCAACTTTCTAGGATTTTGTAATCCAAGTTGTATCTTTACTGGTATGGAGTCCACCTCTGGTGATGGCCATTCTTTATTGTTAAAAATAAAAAGCACATAGATTTCAGAAAATCAAGTAAAAGCAAATTAGATTAGAAAATCTTGGCAGTCATTGACAAGTCCTTGGACAATCAAGAGCTTTTCTGGAGGTGGGGTAGAGTGGTACTGAAACTCTGTTTCACTCTTACCATCATTTTTTTTTTTTTTTATTGCCTGGAATGACTTTAAACTCCATGGAAATAAAGTATTTGCAAAAATAATATGAAAGTGTATCACACAGATACTCCCAGCATACTCAGTATAATGCCAATGATTATACAACTAAAAGTTCCACTGAAATTATTAGCTATCCATAGCATTTTAGAGGTACATATGCTTAGAGTTGAAATGCACGTAATGAAATGACGTCAGATGAGCAATCAGCACTGAAACCCTAGCACAAAGCAAGAGGTTGTCAGACATACACTGAAGTTTTAATGAGGAGTTGCTTTCCTGTCAGCTTTAGCAGCATTTGAAAAGTGATTCATGTTTTAAAATTTGGAAATTAACCAAGCTTAGCAAAGAATAAGAGTTGTTAAAAATTATGATAATAAAGTTAATTGACAAAATGTAATGGGCTTAATTAAGAAGTTGCTATTTTAATAAAAATGAATCAATTTTAATGTGCTTTTATTATGAAGGTTGTTTACAATAGACTTGTGATGCTTTGTGATTAGAAAAAATACTGTGAAGAAAACTAATGTGATTGAAAACTTTTAACATACTTTGACACTTGTTTACGAGGAAATGTACTGATATGCTTCTCTCATCATCATCCTTTTCATGTAAGTGTAATGGGTATTAGTGTTGAGGTCCAGACCAACATTTGCGATGTCTCCCTAATAGTTGAATTTATATATAGTGCGGTGACATAAATGTTAAGTGCATTTCAGTAAAACAAGGATAAGACCTTTTGTTGAGGTTTAGTCAGTCATAAAGATACTTGTTTGTATGATGTAATCTTTCAGGTTGCATGCTGAGTAATTCTCTAACTGGAACTGTAGTGCACTTTAGGCGTTTTTTCAGACCATGAGTCACTTTGCAGTTCTCTGATAGGCATTCAGTGTTTAAATGTAGCTATAATTTTCTGTTATGATAAAGAGCTACTGAAATGGCTTTCTTACACATTTTAGAAATTTTCATGCTGCAAAAGAAAAATGGTAATATTGGAGAAAAGGAACGTTGCAAAGAAGTAGAGGGGTGACAGTGATGTACCGAGCAACACGTACAATTTTAGGAAGAGAAAGCATATTTCCTATGAAAGAAGAACATAAATTGTATATGATCCTTTAAAAATGCCGATGAAAAATGCTTCATGTGTATGAAATGTTTTAGCTAAGAACAAAAATTGTTATTTTTGTCTCTTTCGCTTCAACTAGTGGCTTTTATACAACACGCATTCCTGACACTAGAGAGTTTTGAAAAAGTAAAGTTTATTCCTAGAAGAGCTTTCAAAGTTATTTATAAACGAATAGGAAGTCTGTGAGTATTTTTAGTCAGGTGAGCACAACTGCCATTGCCAGGACCACCTCTTCTCTTTATGGTGCTAATTGGTATGTGATATAAGATGCTTTAGCAAAGGCTTACAAACTTATGCATCTTAATTTGTATTGTCTGTACGATGAAAAGATAATGTCTGACAGCATCTACACTATGAGTTTGCCTGTGAACCGATTTTGCCTTGTTTCTTCCTCTTGCTGTTGCTGTGGTTTCAATTTGTGATGAATGTAGGGAACAGTTGTACATCCTATTCCTCGTTCCCTTGGTCTTACTGAGATTTTCTTTTTTCTTGAATATACAAAATCTAGCACTGAATTTTCAAAAGAAGTTATTTTTCACAAAGTTTTAAAGTGTCCTTAGTATTCACAGGTTGATAATTTACATTTTAAAGCAGAGGATTATGTGTTAGTATTTATTTCTTTTTAAAAAGGCAAAGTTCACTGCTCTAAGAGGATGAGGACATAATAAATTCCAAGAGGGCTTTAAATGATAAAATTCATTGATATGTTTGTCTAAATGGAGAAAAGTATTATTGCTGGTTATGATTTTTAAATATAGTATTAGTCTTCAAATTATGTAGTGTTTCAGAATCATTTGGAACAGCTCTTAAAACATCACTGTTTGAGCCCCATCCAGAGATATTCTGGTTAAGTGCTATATGGTCAGGCCTGGACACTAATACTGCTACTAATTTCCTAGATAACATTGACGCTGCTAGTTCAGGGGCCACACTTTGAGAACCTGCCTTAGCACATTAGAGCAAAACATGACAGCTCCTTTCCTTTCTGTGTGATCAGATCCAGCAGACTTGCTTTTGCAGAGCCCCACTCTCAGCCCATTTATTGACAGCTGTTTTATTGTAGCTGGAGGCTTTACAGTAAGCTGTTTATTGCTATTTCCCAACTCGGTTGACAGCATTTGGGGAATTAATTTTCCTGGCCCCAGTGCGATTTTTTTCAAAGGGGGTGGTAATAAATGAAAATGTTAACATAAAAAGTAGTGATCTATTTACATTTGACAAGTTCTTCAAGTAATAAAATAATCTGTGGGAGTTTCACAAGAATCTGCTTCTGAGTAAACAGTCATGTTGAATATTCTAAGTGAAATGCTCATTTTATAGAACTTAAACATCCTGACCTTCAATTTAACAATCTAGAGTATTTTCTCATATGTGTATTTGTGTATAAATTTATACACTGAAAATGTGTACATGCTGTACTCAGGTGTGTACATGTGCTTTTGCAGTTATAAAGGGAATTTCTTCAATTCCAATCCATTTAGGGATACTGCAGTACATTTACGATTACTTTTCATTTTTGAGTCATCCACTAGAATCACCACTGAAATGTTACTGTGTCGTGCAAAAGGCACAAAGCAGTCCCAGAATTGATATTTACGATGCTCAGAAAGAGAAATGCAGTTGAGAGGGAAGGGAGCAAATGTTAACAAATGTGAGCCTAGCAAAAACTTTCAGATAGTTTCAACTACCGAATTTTAGGGTGAGTAGATATTAAAGGGTAAATATGGGTGGCGCATCCTAAAAAATATTTCCTCAAAATACACATTATTTTAACAATGTTATCTGTTGTGACTTTTATTTGCATTCCTCCGTGGTTAAGTATGCCAATGATCATAAGTCAGCTTTGAAACTTAGGCTATAGAAGAAACATAAAAGCCCTCGCATATTGTGGTTTTTAAAGTGAGGACGGAGTATGTGTTCGGATTGCTTATGTTTTCTCTTGGATTTGAAAGTCAAACATTTAATGACTTTTTTATCTTGATACTCCTCAACTACAAAATTCAAAATATATTTTGCTATTCACGCCTAATAACATTAGGAGAATGGAAATGAAAAGTTGCATACATTAACCATAGACATTTCTGTGGATCTTGAATATGCTTTTACATAGAGAATAATTTCTGTGCTTAAAATCTCTTATTCTCTTATTTTCTACATGTTGTGCAATTCTAGATTTCAAGACAATGCGCTCTTATTTTTCCCTTAGTCTGGGATGAGTCATCAGGGTGTAACGCAATGGCCCTGGGCATCATTAAAATTACCTTGCAGGCCTGGGGTGTATGTAGCTCAGTGGTAGAGCCCTTGCCTATTATGGACAAGGCCCTAAACTTACTCCCCAGAACTGCAAAAAAAAAAAAAAAAAATTATCTTGAAAATTTTAACTTTAAAATATGTTATAGTTTGATTCTATGTGCTCATTCTTAATTAAATAATTGCTAACTATCATTTATCTTCTCCTAAGAGTGCAAAGTGCTAACATGTATTAAGTGGAAAGTAGAGAATTTTCATTTAATGGAAAACCACATATGCTTTGTAATCAGCTGTGACTTTTATTTTAGCTCGATGTTTAGTTTTCATGTTGAAGTACTTAAGATAGTTCTGGTTACACCCAAGGTATTCGATAAAGCTTCTTAATGTATTATTTGTCAGGTTAAATTACACTACAACATGAGGCATGAAGGTGACAGTTTCAAATTTACATATAATTTCCTTTAAGCTCTATTTCCACAATATTTTCATTAATTAGATGCTTTAATTTTTGTTGGGGAATTTAGAAGTTCCCCAAATGCCAAAAACTACACTATGGTTGTGTTGGTGCAGATGTACGAGCCTGTATGATGGCAAGTGAGGACCCAGGGAAATGTCTGGTTTGTTCTGTCTTAGGACTTTGCAGTTTGACTTTGTAAAAGGTGAAGCTCCTTGTTTAGGTGTAGTTCAGAACTGTGAATGTAATGGATTGTTTACTGAAAATCCTCAGGGTAAGTTTTCTCTAAATTGAAGCCACTGTGTTCATGACAAGGACCCTTTATTAAAAGCATAAATTACTCTCTTGTGAAGATCAGTACATCAGTTAATATCTTACATATTTAGCTTAGTTGAGAAATAATAATTATGGGAATTTCTTAACACCCAAATTCACAGTTAATATTTTTTGACATAATTTCTATGTATCAGATTCCTAAAATTTATAAAATATGACTATAACCAGAGGGCAGGAATTAGTGAGAATTTGGAAATGCAAATGAGGAAGAGGCTTTCTCTACAGCTCCATTCAGGTATAGCATGGGGGATTTTTAAGTAATAATGCCTGTGGCTTATGTCCTTTTAGTGACCCCTCACATGCGAGTCATCCTACAGAAGTAAATGCAAAAGCCATGTAAGAGTATGATCTCTCATGTACATAAGGAGATATACTCCGCTGTTTAAGATTTCATCGGTTGTTATTTCAGAAAACTGTTAAATGTGTCAAACATTTCATTTGGAAAGGAACACATGCTTTTTGCCTTTGTTTGATACAAACCCATTGGGCTGTCAGTCATCAAAAACACAGAACTTGAAAGTTGTATTACTGTGATTGACATTTTGCTTTTGACTTATGTTCTTTTTCTCCTTAAACCAATATTAAAATTTTTAAAATTAAATTCTTATATGAATTAGACAAGTATCCTCCTTAAGAGTAATGGTAAGAATAACTGGACAACAACCTGTATTTTATCTCTTTAATATTCTTTAATATTCTGTCCTATAGACAGATTTTTCTCCTGTAGACAAGAAGAGTGGCAGAATCTGTAGAACTTTCTGAGACATAGTATAACTTTCAGAAATTCAAAACTCAAAGTCATTCATTAAGGATCTGTTTTTACTATGTAGCATTATTTAAGTGACATGTAAAAGTATTTTCTGTTGATCTTTGACAATTTGATTGGCTACAGTGTGCTAAGTACTTACTACATTTGAAGTGGGGCAATTGGGAGCACAAACAGAATTCCTAGAAGTGGGGAAAATGTAAGATCTTCGAGGACTATTGAATATATTTTTATAATCAAATTACAATAATTATTCCTGTATTTTTAAAAACATAGATGAAATTTACTTATCAAGTCTTGGCAGAACTTTACTACATGCAACATCACCACTTTTTAACTTATTTAGATTTTAAATTGTGTGACCTATGGGGAAAATGGAAATTTGGTCAGGTTTATCTTGTTTGCATAAAATCTTACATTTAACATTCTTCCACAGTTTGTTTGTTTATCTGTTCATCTCTGCATTTTAGTATTGCGCTGCTTTGCTAAAATTCAGTCTCTAGGCCTTTTTCAGTCTGTTAGCAGTTGATTAAGAAATTCTAATCCTTTTCAGCATATTGAGGAACTAATGGGTTGCAGAGTATTTGAATCTTTAAGCTTCCATTGTAAACGGTATGAAGAATTGTCATTGAGCCGGTATTTGCATATATCTCTCCCAGTGTTAGTTACTTTGCTTCCTTCTTTGTCCCTCTAATCTTCAGCTTTCATCCTGAGAATATTTATTTTAGTCGGAAATAAGCATGCCAGTGATAGAAATTTGGGATTCACCTCCAAATGAATGCCATCACAGACGGGGAAGAGCTGGCACATTTTGCATAGATCTGTATGAACACAGTGAACCCTTCATAAGCTCTTAGATTGCAGGAAATCAGCGCTGAAAATTAAGTGGGGTTTTAAAGATTTGCAAAGTAGAGAGCTTTGTATAATGCTGGTATTGCAGGTGCCTATTAAATATGAAGTAAAGGCTTTGTAATACAACTAGCTAACACATTTCCCTCCACATTAGAGTGATTTATCGCCGAGGGAATTAGTCTTGTCTCTTTTTTTCCAAATGCTGAAACACTGGATACATCTCAAAGAATAAAAATCTCAAATATATGCCTTAGAATGCACAGATTTGCTCTTTGATGATTCTAATTATTAAAGTTAGATAATGGGAGCCTGCTTGTACTTACTTGGGTCGCTTCAGAAGCTGGTGATCTACGCTTCACTTCTTATGAAAAGGAACTCTCAATTGTGCATGCAGACTTCCCTCTGAACATAAATCAGATTAAAACTACAGGTATCTGTAAGACTATATAACATTACCATAATGAAGAGGGCTGGGTACTGAGTGCTTGTATCCTCATAGGAATTGCTGTAGATTCATTTCTCAAGCTATATTTAGAATTCCTCTTTGCTTCATTTGTAAATAGTGTGTATTTGTGGCAGAGCATTTCATTTCAAATGCACAGTTTCATTGTATCTGGCTTCATGACAGTGTTCAGTAAATACCTTACAGTTCTTTAATGTTTCATGTCTTTGACTGACTGACCCTTAGATAAAAATTGGTGGGAATTGCTATGCATATTTCAAAATGATTTTTAAAATTCCTATGTTTCTGCAAGGGTGTAATCCATGTGCAGCCCACAGTAGGCACAGTGTCTGACTGAGAGTGATCATAAATGATAGATTTCGAAAACAAAACATTGTTTTGTGAAAGACAATAGCAAACAATTCAGCAAATGAGGCTTTTTCTTCCCCTCACTGCACAGACCTCAATAAGAAGAATGGAAATTTAGAAGAATTTATGAAATGAGGCTCTTTGAGAGGAAGAAAATATCTTCTAGCAATAGTTCTCTAGTAGATCTTTTCTGAGAAAAAGATACTGGTGCTTTTTTGGATTAGGAGAATGCAACCAATCTGTGCCTCTGTGTGACAGCAGCTGCATGCTGAGGACATTCAAATACACAGCTACATAGGGTTCTGCAAGGACAGTTTTTGTAAAAGGTGCAAGTGACAAATGGAGACAAAATGGAGTGAGTTCTGAGTTGTGAGTTGATGCCCCCCTGGGTCATATATTCATGTCATTGAACCAATTTTCACATTGGAAGTCTGGAGTCACAATAGCCTTTCCTCTGTGTGTCCGCTGTGAACACACCTGGACTGCCAATTTTCCTTTGCTACTTTTGTTGTTGTTCACTAGGCAGACTGAATTCACATGTTATTTATTATACATTTGGTTTCATAGTTCCTTGACAGATTTTTAAGTGATATATGTTATTTGTGCAGATCTTCTCATCACACACACACACACACACACACACACACGCACACACACACACACACACATACACACACATATATAAAATGAAGCTATATATAATGAAATGATATATAATGAAATGATATATGCTATATATATTCTAATGACATCTACATGTCAAATAAAACTCCTGTGATGTATCTTTTTCTCGCTGGAAATAGCAAATCGCTATTTATTCTGACTTATATTTTCAGATAATGTATCCTTCTGATGCTATTTTAGACTGAGCTCTTCTTGCTGATGTCATTTGCAAAGTTGAGGAATATTAGGCTTTGGCTTTCTAGGATAATAGCGTTTTAGTGCATTTCTCCTCCAGTCAAATTTCTGATCTCAAAGATGGGAGAATTTGTATGGAATCAAATTGAAATTTTTTATTTGCCTGAAATCTGAAGTATCAAAAATCTATTATACTACAGTAAAAGCAAGCAAAGTACATAATGTAGTTTGGAGTGATATGAACTCATTTTCTGTTTCGGTCAAGACAAGCAATACATTCTGCCAAACAGTGGCAAGAAAATATGTTTAATCCATTGATTGATTTTTAAACATGGTGATAATTAAGCAAAAGCATTTTGACACCTAAAGTCTCTATTTTAGACAATTAGATTCTGCTTTAGCTAAGGGTTATTGACTTCTGGATGATACTGGGAGCAGCACTCCTCAGGGTTTAAACTATTCCTGCTGGACCATCTGTTCCTGGCAGGGCTGTGCATTCTCTCCGGCTGAGGCAGGGTCAACCCCAAGCGGATAGTCAGAATTGTTTAAAACATGGTCCTTGTTTCTGATGCTCTTTCAGTCGCAACTGGCAACTCTGACAAGCCAAGTACTGGTATATTACATTAGCACAATAAGAAAGGAGAATAGAACAAATTCCTTCAAAGTAAGAGATGTTGTCTTATTTATCTGTGCATTCTCCACACTGAAACTATAACAGTCTTGAAAAGAGTGAACTTAATAGACGTTCGGTAAATGCTGATCTAACCCAGGAGACCAGTTGATGTTGGAGTTACAGTTTATAGAGGTATTTTTTACTACTTGAATCTCTGTAACAACCATATAAAGGAGACGCCATCATTCTCTTTTACAATGTGTTCTTCCAAAAGTCAGAGACATTTGTAGTTTCCATTTTTCTTCCCTATTTTTTACACACCATTGTTTTCTGATCCTACCACATTTTATTTGTACTAGGATATGAGGGAAGAGTCAGCTAAATAAAGCAGAATCAGATTCCTTCTCTTCCAAGCCTCATTTAGAGCTTTTATTTAAACCCTTATTATTTATATTATTGAGTAGTCACTTGTGAAAATGATGATTTAGTGCCTTTTATAACCATTTGATTAAAAGCATATGTTTTTGAAGAAAAGATAGGTATAGCATTAAATTTCCCTTGAGCTTTCAGCCATCCAGAGTAGAATCCAGTATAAATTCTATAATAATTCAAGATAATAACTGCATACTGCTCGATGTTGTGTCTAGCTACCAGGTTAATTTTAGAAAGATAAATTTGGTGCCTAATAGAACTCATAGAAGTATTTCATATTCTCAAGGTTCAGCTGTATCTCTGAGATTATTTGGCCTATGTAATTCTTTTTTCTGGTTGAAGAAATGGATACTATGAGCTATAGTTTGCTATTTAGAGTAAGAAAAATGACTTGGTGAACTGCTACATAAATACTGTGTAACATTATGCACAGTATGTAGATGTACCTTTGTGTGTAAAGTGGATATAGTCACACTGAATCCCTAGAGTTGTCATGTGACAAAGTGAGTGTATACCTGTGTAGCTAACAAGTAGATGTTCACAAATGCGAACTGTGTTCTATTCCTTTTGTCAAAGGACATCAGTTTGCCATCATAAAGATGAGTGACCACACTGGCTAGTGAGGTTTAGTTTTGGTGGTTTTCTTGAATCTTATCCATAGTGTATCATTTTGATAATGAAGTGATCTATGTTTATCTGCTTTTAGTTTAAAATACTATCCACGTTTTGGTTTTTTAAGAGCAGCATCTGAGTACAGCAATAGGATATTTTGTTTTGATGTTATTTCCTATTGTTTCACATTTGAATAATTACTTCATCTTTCATTTTGTACATTTTCCCTGTCTCATCTGTATGTCACATTTTAAAGTTATTCTTTTTCTTCTACTATTTGTTGTTAACTTAGTACCTCTCCAATTACCCATACAGGCTCTAGTCATCTGGAGATTTTCACCTTATGCATCACTCCTATTACAAAACAACATATAAGAGAGTGAATCCGCTTCACAGTCAATACTTAACACAGCTGGAATCGTTTGAAACCTGCTGATTTTTGCTTCGAATTATTCCATAGACTAGAAAGCATCCCTGTTGAAGTAATGGCATCCATGGTGTAATCAAACTCATTAAAATGCCTTGAAATATATGGGTCATTTTTATGGGATTCATCACATTGATGCTCAAAGCACAATACTCAACAATTTTTACTTTTTTTCATTTTCAAATGATGTACTTTTACTTATAAGGAAGGTGTTGTCTGAATCTACAGTTTTATAATATATTAGTGTATGGGTAAAATAATGTAGATAAGACCTACAAATAGGAATGTGATTGTACCTGAAAAATTACGTTTTTGAAATCCTGTGGCAAACATCACTTCCTCTTGTTGGAGTAGCTGAAACCATCCAGATTAAGTTTCCGATTTGATTTTGAACCGGAATATAGCACAGATTTATAACTCACAGAATTATCCATTAACTAAATAAGAAGTATATATAGTCAAGTTTCAATTGGTTTTGTTCTGACTGAGATTACAGAAATATTTTAAAGTTCTTACTGACCTTTGCTACACTCTCAGCTCGTTTTACTTGTTGGACTGGCCTTTTGGTTTAGTTCTGGTTCCATATAAGACAGTGCCTCAGTAAGAAGATTGGACTTTAGAAGAAAACAAAGTGCCGACTATACTTATTCTTTGAGCTTCAACAAGTTTAGTAAAACAGATAAAACCTGGCAATATAGCATGACTTTCTTTAAGCTTCTTCTTGTTTTACACTAAAAATTTATTCATATATTATAGAGTGGGGTTATAGAACAGAGCAGATAGAAAATATACGTGTCTCCTGGGTACCGGACCATTTTGAGATGTTTAAGTTCTATAGCTTGGAGTGTGATAAATCTTCAACAAATTCTATTTCATCCTGCTATCTAAGTATACGTGGAGATAATTAGCCAAAACGACTACATCAAACATACTATAAATGGTAAAAATCAGACTGTAAGAGTTTGAATTTATTGTTTTATTTGAAATATACCACATTATCATGGCATGAATTACGATATATGTATACTATATATAGCTACATATTTGTTATTTATAGCTTAGTTTAAATTAAGATGGCCTGATTTGTGTTGTTCATACTGATACTATCTTCTAATAATGAAGAGTCCCGGTAATTCTATGCAAATTCCAGTTCAGATAGCCCAGCCGATATCAGATACCCGATGAAAAAAGCTACTATACTTTCTTCATTGTACCTCGCACATCTTTGTAAAGAGGGTTCACTTGGTTTTCCCCCTTAGCAATTTGAAGGATTTTTCTTATTAATGAAGACTTATTTGAATATTAGTGTAACAATTAGGCAATATCCAAACTTACTACTAGAACCCCAAGCCATGTTATATTTTCTTCAATGGGTATTAAAACTTATGCCAGAATTATATTTTTAGTTTTAAAACTCATATTCTTTTAAAATTATCTGCTACATATACATGAAATCTGCTACCATCAAAAGCCTGTGGTAGTGATCCACTGACAAGATATAAATTCGTCATTTTTATTTCAGATTCATCTGTTATGCAACACACATTTAGTAAGTACCTGCTGTGCTTCAAGAATGGCATAAAACAATCAGAATTAAGACATTGTATTTGCTGTCAAATATTCCTATAGATTTTAGACTTTCCTTATTAAAAATATTAATGCTGTCTTAGCTTTAAATTTATGCCGTTATTTCCCAGAAATAAATTTCTCCTCCCCCACGCTCTCTCTGCCCTGCCCCCTTTGCAAACTTGATCTTTCAATGGGATAATAGAATTTTAAGATCTATTACTCTAATTATAAGAATGTCAAAATCAAATTTATTCTTTGGTTAATTTAGAGAGAAATGCACCTTTTAATCCTTAAACATCACACTCTTTCTTCAGGCAAATATATTAATAAAATAGATTTATAAGAAAAACTTCAGTTTTTGATTGTGTGAGTTTAGCATATTCGCTCTACTAAAAATCACTTAGAAAACATGGCACACTGATACTGTTGAGTAATCACCCAAATCTAATAATCAATTATTCTAAAAAGAGTTTCACATGTAGAGGAATCTGTCTTGAATGGGATATTTTGGATGATGACAGTCTGAAAAGGGTAGTTCACCTTTCATTCTTTAAGAAAAATAAGCTTAACAGAGACATGGAGCATAGATGTTCTACTCCACTTGCCATAAATACTTGTTTTAATTGGGTTTTGCCTCTAGATGATTTTGATTTGGGGAAGTTCATTTTCTTATGAAGATTTATCACATATTTCAGGGACAATTTCAGAGATCAGTGTAATTACATAAATGTTGAAAATTGAAATGTTATTATATATGTTTTTTCTTAAATTGCAAAACATTCATATTCCTCCTCCCACCACCACCCAATCTGGTTTTCTTTCATGAAGCAAAATGTGAAAGTTGGGGTGTATATTTTGGACAATACAGACTATACCTTGTTTATCTCATTCATTGCTAAAGCACTACATGTAGAATCATGTTTATGTTAGTAGGTTTCTCTAAATTTCAAAATTATTTCTAAGTGAAAATCTTTTTTTTTGAAAAATAATGCATGTAATGACACACCTGCACAGGCTGGTGCAAATGTAGTTTAAAAGAAAAAATCTTTTCTTCCTAAATATATATTGTTTTAATTACAATTAGATTTCTGTGATAGCCATCAAGCTGGTGCCTAACTCTAAAAGTATCTTCCCAACTGTTCTGAGGCTGCTTAGGGAACTATCACCAAGTAATTACTATAATTAAATGAGCTATAAAATTGAAACCTGCTAAAATATGTGGACCTCAGGAATAAAACATGAAATAGCACTTGTTAGTTGAATACATCAAAGTATAAGTAATTTTCAGAAATTATAAATGAATTGATATGAGCAGTTAGAAATTCACTTTTAAATAGTATATAAATATTGACTGTTTGGTAAATTAATTTAGAAATAAACAGCAAGCTAAAGTGAGCTTAGTAAGGAAGAGCATTGTCCTCTTTGGAGTAAACATTTGTTATAGATAATCAGAAGTTGCACAGTTCTTCACAGTAAGAGTATAGTTAACTTGGTTTCCTTTTGCATAGCTGCAATTGCTTCTTATTTTGCTGTTCATAAGTGACTAAGGAAAGCAAACCAATAGTGTTCATTATAGTCAATATTTTGATTTTTCACACTAGCAGAACTTTATTATGTATTATTTTCTCATTTGGGACCACGATAGTATTCAAAATTTATACATTTCTAAACTTTCACATAACATCTAGAGAGAGTGTTTAGTTTTCTATCTGAAACCTGAATGACTGGACTCAGAATGTTTTTCATTTCTGTTATTAAAAATTGAACTGAAGCTTCTATGAATCATGTCGGGAAACATCATTCCCTGGCAGGGCTCCTCTTGCCACCAACATCCATCTGGTCTACTTCTTCCTGTCTTCGGTTGCTGTATCCTCAAACAGATCACATCGTTTGTTGTACCATTGGCCCAAGAACAGCAAGTACAAGTGAGGCCATCGGCCCAGTGTCCCCTGACCTTGGGGTAGCGATATTCCTAGTCTACCTGTGCTCTGTTATCGTGCATTCGTGTTGATAACAGAGCATTACTTTCATTCTCTCTGAGAGTCTGCCTTTCTACTTCTAAACTAGAAAATTAGTTTTGGTCCTAAATCAGAAATCATAGAACAAAACCTATAAAATTTCAAGCAGATTATTGAGTTTTAGGGTTTGACTGGAAGACCATCAACTTGAAATTATTATGTAACTGCCACAATTCCTATAGCAATGGTGCACTTATGTTCTGTTTTCCTGTGGTGAAGCATTAAGATAAATATAATCTTTCAGCAGATAGTTTGGGGTAATGTATGAATATGATAAAAATTTATGAAACAGTGGTAACTTCCACTGATATTATTCATTCTTAGAAAAAGTCTTAGAAATACAGTTTAAATCAAATAAAGCTTAGTTACATATTAAATAGCCTGTTCATTCAAAGACAAATTAGAGTAAAACTGTAAAAATAAAGTGAATTTTCAGAATCACCAGTCTATTGCTGAAAAAAATCAAAATTGGGATTGAAAGTATCGAAAATTAGCTGAAATTGCCTCCACATGTACACCTGCATGTCAAACAAATGAAATTTGGCAACATGGAATACATTAAAGTTATGCTTTGCCACAAAAGAACCTATGTATTCTTTTCAGAATTCTGAAACAGCAAGGACTCATGGGAGGGTTGTGAAACCAAGACAACATTCTAGGAACCCGAACTCCTCCAATACCTCAGGCATTTTGGAATCTCTCAAGTTGATTGTGTTCATTACTGTTCACTGTACTGAGCTCTTTGATCTTACAAAAACATTAGGAAAGCCCAGTACTGTGAGTGTTCTGTGGTGGAAAGACAGTAAGGAGATTATTTTACACGTTTGGCAGAGGGCTTTAAGCACCACTGGGGAAGTTTGGGAAGCTTACATAGATGGAAGAGGTATGGTTTCAGAAATGCCATATTTTGTCTGTAAGATATTGTTTAACATATTAAGCAATATCTTCTTTTGCTTGTTTCCTGAATGTGTTTTAGGCATTTCCATTTTCAAGAGGGTTAAAATTCAGACACACGAAGTAAAAGATTCACACAAAGAATATTAATTCAGAAAAAGCTTTTCTTTGTATGTTATATCCTTAAAGGGTGTCAACAATATAACTCAAACATGTGGTGCTAAAATGGGGCGCTGAGGGTAAAATTGTAGTCTCAAAACTCCAGTACTCAGAGTTGATGCCTTACTACTCTTGAAATACACTGTGTGGGTTTTCAGTTCTCAATCTGTTTTTCAGGGTAAGGCACGAGTGTTCCCTAATGTAAGATGTCATGAGCAGCTTTGGAAAGTGGGAAAGATAGGCAAAACTCCTACAGTCTAAAGTTTCTCTTAAACTACTATTTAAATAAAATTGTTTTGTTCTTGCTGGTAATGATGAATTTTAACACAAACTAAGAGAAGGGGCCATGTTGGCACCAAACCCAGCAACATAAACACAGTGGAATTACAAGTATAGATCTTGTCTCTATCCCTGTGCTTCCTTCTGTGTGTATTCGTCCAAGTGCTCACATCAAAGACCTACGTCCCTATCAGTCCTTCTGTAGTGATAGCCCTTGCATGCCTTTGTTTCTGGTTGTACTTAAACATGACCAATGCCAAATGTACTAAACTTTTTTAGCCAGATCTATTCTTTTCCTGTGACAAGAATAAATGTCTTTATAATATCTATGAAAATATGAACAATGTCTTTGTAGTGCCAAATTATTTAATCAGTAGTTGAGCCAGTTTGTTTCCTAATCAATACTAGAGTGCATCTAGCTTTTGTGCAAAATTACCTATTTACTATGTACACTTTACCTATAGATAAAAATGACATATTAATACTAATTTATATGAATATATTATTGTGCATTTACATATAATCATATGGACTATAGAAACACTGTACTTTTGAAATATTTCTTTCATGAATATATGGTCATTGGGAGGCTACTAAAGATAAAATTGCAAAATTCCTCAGTGTTCCTAATGTATGTGGTAGCAAATTATGAAGAACATAAAAGTCATATGGAACAAAGAGATAAATTTGTGTCAGTTGAATACCCCAGGAGTTTTGCATAAGCTACTTAGCTATTTGGGTCAGTAATTGGTTGAATGAAATATAAGCAGTGTCTGGCAAGCTGAGAGGTTGGACAGGTCAGGATTTAAAATCCTGTGAGTTCATGGAACATTTGTCTGTGTGAGTCATTCTAGGAACAATACAGCAAATCACAGCTGTTTGATTAATCAAATCAGTTCTCCATTGTAAAAGTGGAAAGAGATGATGTCATTGGAATGTGATTTAGAACTAGATGCTTGCACATTAATGAACTTGTATAGATTATGCCTTCCAATGTTTTGCCTGGAAAAGAGATAAACTTGTTAGGGATTTGGACTAAAGCAGAATAGAGTTAGAGTAGTCTATGTACAGGGAAAGGCTAGCCTTAAAATAATAAACTGGGTAATAGTACTTTACTGAAATTGAGTACTTTCAATGTTATTAGTATGTTATTCAGTACTTTAACATAATTAGTCATTACTTTAGTACATGACATGGGCATACTTTTAAATGTATATAAAGACACATGGCCAGAATAATCTACAAAAATTTTAGAAAAAGAGCCCATAGATTCACAGGAGACCTGGAAGATATTTTGAGCTTTGTAAAAAGATAGCAATATCCCGTTTGGCACTATTATCTCTTTATTTCTATAAACTCAGTTTGTAATGCTTTGCAAGCAGGATTCAAACACTTAACAGATAAACATAGTAGCTGCCATTTACTTAGTAATTACTGTGTGCCTGGTATTCTTCTCAGTACTTTACATGTACTACATCATCAAATAGGAGTGACCACTTCAATATTGGTATTATTAATATTGTCCTTGTATAGTGCAGGAGAAGTTAAATGGTTGCTTCAGATTCCAGTTCTAAGAAGTAGAGAATATTCCAAGATTCCAACCTATGATACCAATACTGAAGACATCAGACACCACTTTGAATATTTATTTAAAAAATAAAATTGTGGTGTATTAGCAATAATCAATATTATACCAACATAATTTGTGTAATTGATGATTAAGGATAATTGAAGTCTCATTTTACTTTTCTTTACTACTACTACACAGATCATGATGATACAACTGGGAGATTCTTCACAGTTTACAGTGAACATTCTCTGATAGGCTATAGTAAAAGAAGTACTAGTATTTGTACCTTTTAGGCAATGAGATTGGAGATACTTTTCCCAACAGTAAATTTTAGCAATGAATCTAAAGCAGTTTTCTCATCTCAAAAATAGAATAGAATTTGTGATTATTATTTTTAAATGACTCTCTATATTAGAAATGTGATGTACAAGAAGGACAAGGTCAAATATTAATGGTAACAAATCTCACTGCTCTACCAGACTGGAACCATACTTTCCACTTTTTAAATCTTTATTCCAGTCACTGTACCTGAATGTTTCAGAAGCAACAATTATCCTCCAACTCTGAACAAATGAACCAGCTAAGATCTGCATGGGCCGTTCCCCAACCCATATGTTAGGAGGACAAATCTTTATGTCTGTTTAGAAATATGTATATAAGTTATTTGACTATTGTTTGTAATCTTTTAGCCCTTTGTAAAATTAGGATCACCCACAACCACAAGAATTATTCAGTCACATAAGAGCTTTATAAATGTATCATGTCACGGGCTCCTTAATACTTTGCTTGCTTAAGCCTTCAGAAATATGTGGTGAAAATTTGCCAGCCACACGTTGAATTTTAAATAGCCCCCTTATGCTTGAGAACTCGAGAAAGACATTTTAGTAGTATGGCAAAATTCAATTTGCTTACCAAAGATTATTGTAATGGCTGCATTGTGATGAAACTTCCAGGTGAGAATGTTCTGGTTTTAATTTGAAGTGAATTTGAAGGTTAAAATGAAGTAGCGGAGAGTCATGAATGCACAGCTCTCCCTATTTCACATGGCAAAGGAAATTGGTTCTTGGAATAAGATTCTCTCTTAGCTTTGTCCATTGCATGTGGCTTGAATGGATCATGGAATCACTTTCAGGGGTGCTGTTCTTATTTAGAATATAAATTTTGTCACATTCTTAGCAAATAAAATCTGCCTGTATAATAAACAGTTCCTTAATTTGATAAGTGGAATGATTTTTAATTTCAAACTGTAATAGTTTTTAACCTTGTACTGCTTACATTTTGATTGTGAGAACTCAAATTTTAATTTTTTTTCTAAAGCTTGGATTGAAATCTATTTTGATGCTTCAACAGTTTTTTTTTTTATGGCTCTTACTGACAAACATTACTAGGCAGAAATTTTTCAATTTCCATTAGAGAGCAGGATTGAACATGTTAACTGAAGGTAGATTTTAAGTTATTAATTGGACAACAAAAATTGGTACACACACACATTTTGAATGGCCATTGATACGAAAAAAAAATTCAGCTCTTTACTTGTCAGTGAAGTGGGGCCACAAGATTTCTTTTGTTAAATTTAAAATATTGGAAAATCATATTTTTAGATGTGCACGGAAATGCATTCATTCAGGTTCACTTTTACTCAGTGATGCTTGAGAAAACTAGAAATCACTGTGGGTAGGGATGTGAGAAAGAGTATCTAGGTTAAGAGTCAGAATTAGAGGGGTGCTTTTTGATGGAACTCCTATTTTATTAGACTAAACATAAAAGCAAACAGTCTATGTAGTTTTACTTTAGCAGACTATGGTAGAAGACTGCCAAACAGTTTTAGTTTCACTATTGGCTATAAGTGTTTTGATAGAATTGCCAGTGGGTGGGGTGAGGAAACGCAAACTCTGTCACAAGTCCATGAATGTAATTGCCTAATGTGAGGATTTAGCTTCTCAAAATATTGCTGGACTTCCTTGTTACCTAGAGACTAAATATACACAGCTTTATGAAAAACTAAATTAATTTTGCAATGACATTCTGGATGTTGGTGATAATTGATCGTGACATTGGGTCTACTGGTTATGATTGTGACAGGCAGGCCAACTTGATCCAAATGGACATTGCAACAGCCAAATTTAATAGTCTTAGCATTAGAAATTTCTGCCTCAAGGAGGGCAGAATCTTTTCAGCGTGTTCTTTGTTTTCTTCATCCACAATTATAGATTAATTTCAAGCAGTTGAGGAATGACATGAGTGGATTTTTGAGGCTGAGCAATATCATACTGGTGGACTGAAAACTCCCCAGTGATTTGCTGCAGTGATGTGGTAGATGAAGTAAATGGCATCACCAGTTTCCGGTCTTTGCACCTTCAACCTTTCAAGAAAGCAGATAAAAAGAGAGGTGGAAAATGGCTATGTAACTAAAGGTGACATGATACTTTTTATCAAATACACATACTTTTTCAAGAATATCAAGGATTGCCCTAATTGAGTAGCTTAATACTAAGTGCAGTATATGATTTTATCCACTTAATTGTAACCACTTTTATTGTTAAAATATTTGCAGAAAAGGGAATTCTTAGTTCTTGGCCATGATAAGAAAATTAGATTAGATGCAAAAATCTTCTACACAAAACATGTTGTTTAAAAATCACAATTTGATTCAGGAAATGTTCCTGAAATTGAAATACTTTTCACTATTATAACTGTTAATGGAATATTTTAACTTCCGTGTATTGAAGACTCTATCAATTCAATGTTTTGTGTTTTATTTCCCCTTCTGCACAGTTTATGTACCATACTTAGAATTATAGCATTATTTACTGTTATTGATGCTGTATAGGTTTTTGTTAATTACCTAAAAATTTTCACATATCTCTACTGGAGATTTATTATTTCCATACTTGTGCTTTAATAAAATCATTTTTCCTGGTTTTTAATTAGGTAAGGTCTTGCATGTATTTTTATATAATATTCTGAGGGGAATGGTAATTTTACATTTTTGACAATATGACTTTTTTGAGATGTCCAGTATAAGAAGGTAGACTTCTTTCCTTAATTGCATGCATTCTATTTTTTAAGTGCATAATGTATTTGAATGCTGTACAAAGATTAGCTCAAAGGAACTACAGCAATATTAAATGGCTTATTTGATACCAACTTGCAGACCCATGTATAACTTAGGTAATGACGTTCTGTAATTCACAGTACTTTTTAAAAGCTTGCTTTTTTTTATTACCTCTTGAAACAGTAATTTTCAAGGAAGAGGATCAAGGCTGTGCTGAATTTAACATGATTGTGTTAAGAAAAGTCATCACAAAGTTGTTAATCATGCTATATTTTTGATGACTGTAAATGAATCTTGAGATACAACATGACATCAAGATAAAATTGAAAAATCTGTTAACCATAATCATGATGTCCAAAATGCAAATAAAATAAAATCATTATGTTTAAGCTTTGCATGAATTTGTTTCCAATTCCAGAAATATTTGTAGCTTTTGGAATCTGCTTATATTTATTCAACTTCAACAAATGAAAGACCTGAAGAATATTAGAAAGTCTATCTAGTTTTTTACATCATGAGAGAGTGATCAGATATCTTAATTTAGTGAAAACATGTAAAAAGTTTATATTAAATGAATCATTGCATTACGATTGTCAAATACTTAAAGTGTAGTATTAAAAAAAAACATAGCAACTTGTTAATTAACCCCAGTTCATTCTTCAAGGAAAATCATAAGACCCTCTGTAGAAATCACGTTATGTGAATTCTATTTAATCTTTTTATTGCCCTGGAAATGTACCAACACCCACCACTCACATAGATATGCACAGAAACTGCCTTACACACACACACACACACACACACACACACACACACACACACAAGGCACATTTCTACAAAAGGAAACCCCAGTAATAAGTTAATCCATTGCTTCTTCCCATAAACAGAATGTTGTTATATCTGGTGGTATTTTTTTCTGTCCAAAAAGATATGATGGTAAGGCAAAGTGATGTTTTACAACTCAAGTGTTGTCACTAAAAACAGTTACAATCTTTATTTGTGTGTGTGTCCTCTACATAGCCTCCCTAATTAATTGACTTCTTGCCAAAAGTGTGTGTGCTACTTATTTTGAGCAATAAAAGGAAATTAGGTGATTATGTAGATTGATTGGGTGCTGGGATATGGTACTGCTCCATTCAACCAATGAGTGTTTGGTACTGGAATGGTTTAGAAAATTTTAACTTGTCTTGCCTGAATTTAGGTATGCTGTTAGATATACTAGTACCTTGACATTCTAAAAACACAGAAATATGACTTACAATGAGTTTCCCTGTAATGTTTTTGTGATCCATATGTAAAAAATAACTACTATAATACCTTTCACCTAGTCATTCTATAATTGTGTTCTGATGTTATCTTGCATTTTTTGAAGTATACCCTGCTAAGTACATAGTTCCTTATTTGCATACAAAGTCTACCTTTTTCAAGATTATTTCCTAAGTAACCTTTAGAGAATGATCACTGAGTGGGCCCTCTCCTCACTGCTCCAATCCAAGATAAGTTTTTGTATGTTTCTTTTTCTTTTTCTTTCTCTTTGCCTTTCTCTCTTTCTTTTTTTCTTTCTCTCTTTTTCTCTTTCTTTCTTCCTTTCATTTTATAAAGATTCCTGTAGAAAATAAATCAACTGTTTACAATTACATTTCAGAAATAAAAATTGATAATTTATATTTTATTTCTAGAAATAGCCACAGTTTTGCATACTTCAGATAGATTGTCATGTGAAACACTACCCTAAAAATGATAGTTGTGGCTAAAAATATCTCATTTATTGTGTTACAATATATGAATAATAAATGTAAAACATTTGCCATCACACTTTCTATAATACTGGTAGTCTGTAGGTAGCATTTACAGTAAAGTATATTTGATTGCTACTATGAGAAATGAATTTTTGCAAATCTTACTGTGGTACTACATAAAGCATTATTATTAAAGAATTATAGAGAAAATTTCCCTGATTACAAACCAATAATTGAAGATATTATTTAAAATGAGTACAATGTAGAATAGATAAAAAGCTCAATGTAGCAAAATATTTTTATTTTGATTTCCTTTAAGTTTTTATTATACAAAAATATTGGGCTCAAGAATTGAGTGCTATATTTAGAAAATTAAAAATATCCAAAATAATGTTGAAATGTGTTATATGAATAACTTATCAATAAAATGTATTACTGTTAATAATTGGTAGAGTTCTTTCATCCCTGTGATATTGATTTAAGTTGAATGAGAATTTAGTAACATTTAGGGACAAATCTTCATATCTATATTTGCCAAACAGTGTTAAAAACACAACTAAAAATTGTCCTTATTAAAACAGACTTATGTAACCTATAATTTGAATTAAGTAATGAATATATAAATTATTTAAAGAGTTGTATGTCAAAATGTATAACGTTTCATTTTTGGTTATATTTTGTAAAACATTCTTGATGTAATTAATATGACTCTCACTTATGTCAAATCAACTATTCTACTATTTATTTGAGCAGATATATAGCTAATGTATTTAGAAACATTGCACTCCTATAATTGTATATATTGTGGCTTCAAAAGTCTGTACGTATTCTTGCTTTAAAAAAGTAGTATATGCATTTCTTTCCACCTTATTTTTAATTAATTATATTAAGGATAACATCCTTTACTAAATGTACTTCAAAATTCACAATAAAGTTTTCGAAGTGTTTTGTACAATGTTGAGACTTTGTGTTGAATTTGTTGTGAACATTCTTTTTTTTTTTCTTTTTTTTTTTTTAAAGTTATGCTCTGGTCTTCTAATAAGGAAATCTTCCAATTAATCTTACTGATAAAATGATGAGTGAAAGTATGTGGTTTGGTAACTAAATAGCCCCTGTTTGAATTGGAGGATATTCGCCTAAGTAATGAATTGATCACACCTATGGAAACTTGGTCAAACACCAGCAAGGGGGATTCCTACCCAGAGATACCTAGTTCTCTGTTGTGTTCACTTTTCTCCATTGAAATTTCAACAGTTCACTCTGTACCTGAGTGTTCTAGGCAGCAGACATGCAATAACAATGAAGCAATGTAAAGAAAATATATGCAGATCTGTAGACCCTTTTATTCTGGATTTGCAGACGTTACATAGATATTTAGTAATAAAAATTTGATGTATTTTCTATTTGACATGCCATTGAGAAAGTAAAAGTAGTCTCTCCAATATAGTAAATGTAACTGCATATCTCTGATCCAAATTGGCTCACTAAAGGATAGACTCAGTTTTCTATCAAAAGTCAGATTTCTGGACTGAGAATCAATCGTGTACCATCATGGATCACCACAGGATTTAGTATCAGCCTACAAATCCTACTGGGATACAACCACTTGGCGAGAACCTCTATGCTGCTGGGGATGGATATTATTGCTTTTGCTACATATTTTGATTCTCCATGAAAAGAAACAAGAAGATGAACTAAATTCACATATCAAATAACCTTACCATTTTCAGGTTATTTTATTTATATACTTTTAAAAACACACAAAAAACTAAAAATGTAGATGCAATGGAAGCAGTCCCCAAATTTTTCATGTAAAAAGAGTCTTCATTTGTAAGCACATTCCTTGCAAGAGCCGAGGTGAACATTTAATTGTTTATATATACGGAATGAATGTTCAGAAATTGCTATTGGTCTTCAAGTTACATTAATTCTAACCACAGATACTTATTTAACCCATTTTGACCTATTCACTAGCTTTGTTTTAGTTGTATTGCTTTTTTTTTTTTTGAAATTGTCAGACCCGTTCAAAAATTTAACAGACAGAAAATATTACCAGCTTGCTTTGAGATTCTGTCCCAACACACAAAATGGGAGTTCACTTTCTACCTATAAATAAAATAATTTTCATATGGAAGTGAGGTATAAAGACTAAAAAAGAACTAAACAAGGGGTTTTTCGGTATATTAGCTATGCTTTAAAAAGCTGGCAATTATAAAACTTTTTCTGTAGGAAAGAATTGGTTTTAAATACTATATATTTCCCCTTGGATTAGGTTTTAAAATTCACAGGTTTTAATGGTATCCACAATTTCTATCCATTTCTTTCCTGTTTATGTTTTTTCATGAGACATAATTCTTTACAAAGTCCCTATTTTTATCAGTAAACGCTTCGTATTTTGTCAACACATATTAATACATTACCGAATTATTGTCACCACTTCATTTGATTTCCAAGATATACGTTGACATTAATTTGCAGGGCCATATATGTATTATGAGTCGCATTTAAAGGAAACAAGCAAGTTTTAAATAAGAATTTGGAGAGATGAATTCATGCGCATTCAACAGTATATTTTTATAGGCAGTATCACCTAATTTAGCTTATGCTACTAACTTAGTCATAGGATCTCTACTAGTAAAGTTTTTGATCAGAGCTGTATATGTACATACTTATATTATCATATAAATACATATAATATGTATATTTGTAGGAACACAATATATCTCTACACTTACACACTAGTTATCAAAATAGTCACCTATAATAAACAATTGAAATTTGTTATTTCTTTAATATTGCTAGTTATATATTATACAAGCAAATTTTAATACATATGTTAATGTTTTACTTACTCAAAATAATTACATAACGTATTAGTTTTCTGTTTTAAACTTTGGAAGAAACATTTAAAGATTACTCATTAATGTCTTTGTGAACATGAGTGTTATAAGCTGAGGTATTATTTTACTATGGTTACTTGTACTCCTTAAAAGTCTTTCCCTTTTTAAAATACTACCACTACTTAGATTTTGAAAATGTACAACTATTTATTTATATAAACATTTAAATAAATTCAAAATTCTAAAATGAGTTTAAATATATCATTATGTTAACTCTTTGATCACAGTAAAATACTGTGGCTATTGAAGGAAAAGGTGATTCACATTTAAGTTTTGATCCCTATGTTCTGGTGTCTCCTGTTGTGTGGATCTTCAGACACAGTTTTATGTGGTTCGCCTGCTAGACTTGACCTTCCAAGCAGAGGCTTTGCAAGGATAAAACTAGAAGCTGTGTATATTAAATGAAATTTAATATCATGCTACAAATACAAAAGAAATTTGTCAGACTTGCTAGCACCTAGTACATACTTAATATATATTTTGGATAAATGAATAAGACTCCTTTGGATACTTTTTTTTTCAGATGTAGATCTGTAACAATAACCTACACATTTTTCAAATAGAATTTCTAATAATCTGTTCATAGGATAAAATGCATAACAGGTTATTATTTAGCATTTTGTTTACTCTTCCTTCTCATACACTTCCAAGATAGGACAAAATGTGCTCCCCATATACTGAGACAAATGACATAACATTTAATTTTTGTTTTGTTGTTGTATAAAATTTGTACAAAGTATTTTAAATCAATGTATAGTCATTATAATTTGAAAATGTCATCAGCTAACTGTTGCATTTACCATTTTTTGTTAAAATATATTTAATACAATGCTAAAATATCAAAAACAATACCAGAAAGAATTTTTACTTTGATAATCTTGTATTGCTTTCTTTTCATTAACTCATTTTATGCACAGTTTTGTAAGAGTTACAGAATTAACTCATTGTATTCATGGAATAAACTAAAAGGCTGTTCTTAAATACATTTATTAAATGCATGTACGTAATAGTGTGCCTTTCTGCAATTACTGATGTTAACCTTTTTGGAAATAGTAATCTTAAATATTTAAATGATTATCAATACAACATAAATATATTTGATATTTTAAATGTTCCATTTGAAGAAGAAATTCATAAATTTTTATGTTTTAGATTCTTATGAATGTCATTTAAAAGCTATAGATCCAGTAGCCACAGAATTTCAGGTCTGCATATATTTCTTTAAAAATTACAAACTCAAACTTCTACAGACTTAATGTAACCCATCTATTAAAATCTTTGAGGGATCTGTGGCCTTGGGTTATGGCCAAATAATGAGTTATTTGACTTTCAATGCAATTCTTAATAAATATGCTTTGAAAATACCTTGCAATATTTCAAATAAAAGGAGTTTAATATTCTTTTCCCAGCACTAGCTATTTTTGGGAAAATGAACTTTTCTTTGGAACCAGTTTTTCCCATAATAATAGCTAAACCCTAGAAAGTTTCGCTTCCTTATCTTAAAAATGAGGAAACACACTAAAGACATACATTTTGCCATAGGAATGAATACATTGATCACATCATTGAAATGTTCTTCATTGAATATATATAACTGATGCTATTACCAGGAATGCAAATAAGTAGCCAGACAGAGCTAGCCCAATGGAATAGGGCAGCTTTAAACTTAAACCTATTTTGACATATGCATACCTCACTATTTATTAAATTTGATTTCTCTTCTATTTTGCACATCGTTGAACAGATAATCCCTATGGAATGATGTAACAAAGGTACAATTTCCTGTGCCTTCTCACGTTTTCAACCGAGAGTTTGCCAGACACTCTTGCACCATACAAAAATAGTAAAAACAATGTCTGTCTGGGGGTTTTTGCCTATTGCCACATGAGTTTACAAATTAATTTTATACAAAATAGTATTTAAACCCCACAAAATGTACATTTTTATTCTACTGCTTCTGTGAAAGTGAAAGCTTAATGTCTGAGACTCTTTCAGGGTCACAGAGCTCGTATTTGTTTCAGCTAGCATTTTAAAATATTTAAACTTGTAAGACCCATTCCAAGAATCAGCAGTGATTGGAAAATTAGTCAAATTGCATTGCAGAGACAATGAAATATCATATTTGCATGAGCACACATCAGAATGCAATTGCCTGCAATTCATTGTTGAAAAATGTACAAACTTTATTTTTATAATATTTTAACAGTATTTGTTGTATATACAGAGATACTTTTGTCGGTGCATTTTCATTATGTAAGTTTCCTATGGTGCATAATCAATGAAAATTATTTCAGATTCATCAAATTAGTATAATTTTGATTTGTTTTTATCTTTCTGTGAATATTCTACAAGATTTTAGATAGGAGAGATATTTCTCTCCTAAATCAGAGGTAAAAGTGTCCTGGATGAAAATTCTTACCAGTACAAACTTAATTCTCTAATCCTCCATTTCTTTGGGTTACATTTCCCTTTTTTGTTTGTTTGTTTTGTTTTTTGAGACAGGGTCTCACTATATAGCCTTGGCTGGCCTCATGTTCATGGCCATCCTCTTGCTGGAATTACAGATATGTGCCACCATGCCCAGCTTGGACACATTTCTTTACTCACCTTCAGTTATAATTATTCTCTCATTTTTTATTAATTTGTGTAAATATCAGATCTCCTGTACCTACTACTTTATTCACTAAATATGTATATTCTACATGTTCTTTTGTTCATGGATTATTTTTCTCAAAGATCCTTGTGGGTTGAGTCTTTTTCTTATCTTCATTTTATTGATGAAGAAGCTGAATTTCAGACTCCTTAGATGAAATATACAGAATTTGTTTAAAATTCCCAAGAAACTCTCATGGATTAAATGGAAACTGTTACCTTCTCTTTAAACAATACTGATTCTTTCATTTGTACAACTTAATGGAGGCACATTGCTTATATTTTATATGCACATTTATTTTGTTTTATTGTCCTGTTTTGTTTTATTGTTGTACACAGGGTCTCAGTGTTTAGTTCATATTAGTTCTGAACTCCTTATGTAGCCCAGGCTTGCTTTAAACTCAAGATGATAGCCCTGCCTCTGTCTTTTGAGTGCAGGAGATACAGGTGTTTCCCAGGAAGCCCAGCAACACACATCTAAAGTGTACAATTCCATAATATTTTAAAAAGTTACTAAGTTGAGACACCATCACAATTATTCAATTTTGGAACATTTTGATGGCTCTGATGAGACTCCTTGTGCCCATTTACTCTGAATCTCTGTTCTCATTCCCTTTCCTCATGCAGTCAGTTTCCTATTTGCAGGACTGATTTTTCTGGACATTTCATATATGCATACATGAAGTTATTTCATATGTAATATTTCATAAGTTTTTTGTAGTAATCACTTATGAGTGTACTTTAAATGTGCATCATTTTGTCATTACAATAGTTAGTATGGTGAAAATTTAATAATTCCTCCGTATAGATCTAGGAACATGAACCATTTATACCAACAGCCTTTCTAGTCAGCACCATCCCCATTTTTGCTTAAAAATTTCTACGAAAGTTCAGTAACTAGTCACAAACAAAACAAATTCTCATTAAAGTCAAACGGGTATTTCCATTCTTTGCTGCTTATTGGATAACAGGATCTCAAAATATATAGAAATATTCTGTACTCATTTCCACTGTGAATCAACACAACAATTCTTCCTGAACATATAATACACTAATTTTTGTTATTTTGACTTATAGTTTAGGAAAATCCCCTAATTTAGTAAACAACCCTTACTCTATAGCACTGCTGTCTCTGTTATGTCTACAATATATTGTGCTTTTTAAATTTCCTTCTGTATTTCAGCTGGTATTCCAATTGTACTCATCATTTAAAATATCTTATAGAACCATAAAACTTCTAATTTCTACAGTAAACTCAATGCATAGAAGCAAAGCCTCACCATTTTCTCCCCAATGTTCATACAAATCATCAAAAAACTCAGCTGAAAATTTCAAAGTATATCTCATGAAATAATTAAAAGTTTCATAAATGAAAAACGAAGATAATCATCATACAAAATAGCACATAATCCCAGTTTTATTTTTCAGCCTTAGGGCATTCTTGTGTCTGGGGGAGCAAATTTGATTCCACAATTGTAAATTTTGAGCAGATATTAAAACGATTCTATTTTGTGAGCAAACATTAACAAAGAATGTAGGAGATAAGAACTAGCCAAGAAAATAGAATCGCTGAAGACCCATGGCATTTCTGACGAATCAAGAACAAAACAACAATAGACACAAAGGAGGAGTGGAGATCTCCTTTCACTTCATAGTTGTGACTGAATTGTGTCTTTGTACTTGTTTTCATTATGAGACAATTTCCTGAGTGTCTCAGTATTTGTAAGATTTGTAGAGTCGTGTGTTAATGTTCTACAGTGTTTATATAAGCAAGTTCATACTGGAAAACTCATAGAAGAGTGCCTAATATCAAGTAAACATAAAATGGTAAATAACACTGATAATATTCCAGAATAGTTTTGTTCTCAATTAACCCTATAAACCGGTTTTGCTCCGACATGCCTGTGTCCAAGCAGCTTTAAAAACATTTTGTCTTGAGTTATATGGTAGATAAAACCTTTGTTGATCTACATGTGTAAAACTGGGAAGTTACAGTACTTCTTATTTTTGTGTGACTGATGATTTAAATACTAGTGACGTTGAAGTTAAATGTTAGCCTAGTTTGTATAATGAAATCTGATTTAACAGAAATGTTTTGAACTACTTTCACTTCCATAGATATACAGACATAATTAGCAAAAGGTCATTTCCATGGGGATTTCAGAAGACTTTCAGCTGAAAATGCAGAAAGCCTCTCTTTGAAGCCTCTATACACTTGTAACTGTAACTCTTCTCTTCATTTCTTAGTTGTAATTAAAGTCCCTCCTTCCCTTGTTGACAGATTATGAGCTTCCCTTACAAACACGCAGAAGCTGCTTGTGCTTCTGGCAATGATTTAATGGACAGAGTTTTCAACTGAGTGATGTTAAAAATCACAGCTTTGCCCTTGGAAGTAAGGAAAGGCCTATCCTGCTTAGAGATTGCCTGGATAATTTTATTCTCATCTCTCGAGGATTTTGCTCCACTCACTATGGATCCCTCACTGACATTAGCCATCAATGCCTGTGCAGCCCTCCTTCCATTTTAAACAATAGCCTAGGGCTGTTCTAAATTCATTTCTTGCACCTCTCCTCTAGGTTTGCATTCATTTTTGTTAAATCTGGATAAATACACTCTTGTCATTTGGAATTCAGAGATCTTAAGAGAATTTTTTTAAAAACACTTATAAACTTATGAGTTTTATATTTGCAATATAAAGTAATATATATGCAGCCAAAAAGTACTATAAAATATAAACATTTTGATTAGGATAATCTGTGAAATCTTCGTGGAATAGAGTGAACCTGGAAAGAAAGATCTCAAGTAAAACATAATGTATTTCCATGAATATCTGGATATAGATTATTTCTACCATTAACATTAAAGAAATTAAGGTTAAAAGATGGAATACATACAAGGAAGAATAAATATTAAATTCTTAATGTCCTAAAGGTTGTTTTAATCTCATTTTGAGGCCTTCAGTAATATTTTTTAGCTATAAATTGCCTTTCTTCAATTTATAAAATTTATCTTTTCAAATTAAAGTTTTCAAATTTTTGTGTTTGTTTTGTTTATGAGACAGGGTATTGCTATGCAGTTCAGGCTGGCCTTTAAGTCACTGTGTAGCCTAGGCTGGCTTTGAGCTCACTACAATCCTCTTGCCTCAGCCTCCCAAGTGCTGGAATAACAAGCATTCACCGCCACATCTGGTCTAAAACTGGTTTTTAATTGACAAATGAAATTAGTGCATATTTCTCATGTACAATATGTTGCATTGAAATATATGTGTGTGTGGGCATATAAATAGATAGATAGATAGATAGATAGATAGATAAAATCAAACTAATTAACATATTCAGGCCCCAGCTTTTAGAGGTAAGAAAAAAGACTAGTAAAGTGACTTCTAGCTTCATATCAAAAGTAAATGGTTCAATTCCAGCAAGAACCACAGTTTCCGCTTTAGTTATGTTTCCTTCTGCCATACAGAAGCTGATTAGCAAGGTATTAACAGAAAAAAGAGGGAATGAGAGCACTCTGGAGAGTGGCCTGGGCCAGGGCAGGGAGAGGAAAGAGATCTCATACAGAACAGAATATTAGTCCAAGTGAGGGCGCTGATGGCTGGACACCCCAGAGGTCTGTAAGAAAGCAGTGAGAGACCCACTTTGGAAGTGGGCTGATGTCAAACTTCAGTTCATGCATAAGAAATAAGTTTGACACAATAAGTTTGGTGTTTCTGTTGTTTTCAAACTTGAATTTGGGCATGTTTTCTCACTTCTGTGTAAAATCAGATACTGCTTTTGTTTTAAAATGGTGAAATATTTATTGGCAATGGGAAAAAACATCCAAGATGGTGAATAGGAAGACATGAAGAAAAGCCATGGCTTATACTAATAAATTCTTCCAATTGATTCAGTTACTCATCACGAATTTATTAAGAGTCTAATAACATCCTGAAATCTGGGATCAACAGGATGAATAGGACATCTTCTCTGTTTCAGGAATTTATATTTTTCAGACGTGTACATAATTTAGGGAATCAATATAGCATACAAATAAATATATTCAACACATACAGCAGCTATTACATAATGTGGTGATATATATTTGTATATATTGAGAAAATGAGAATTTTGCTTATGTTAAAGCTTAAAGGGCTCAGAGAGCCAGTTTTTGTCTTTATAAAGTATCTATTTTCAAGGCATTCATAAAGTATTAATGGATATACAAACATCTAAAATATATTTAATCGCTATGAGAAATTCAATCGTAAGGAAACACACAAGTAACACAGAAGCTGCAGCCTGAGAACATCTTGGGCAGCCATTTCTCACTCTACTTATTCATGAGAATGTGCAGTGAGAGGTCAACTTTTAATATTTAACATTCTTAAATATTACTCGGAAATGTGAAGAATTTATAAGACACAGCGAGCAATGTGTATACTCTCTGAAAAATTAAAGAATTACTAACAAGGCCTTGGTATGTTTTAAAAATATATCATGTAAGCTTTCAAGATATTTGAATATAGAATTGCAAAATAATTCATATTAAGAAAAAGCATTGTGGACAAATTTTTATCATTTCATGTATGTGAGTATTTATTTCTATTATTGAGTTACTAATTCACATTAAAAATTTTTACTAGATACAGATCAAGCAGCATTTAAAAAGTGAAAATCCAAACTTTTACCTTGGAAACTGCCTTGTTGAAATTTACCCTTTTGAAAATGACAGATTAAATGCTCCATATCCTCTTTCTATGGAATTAACTATGAATACATCAGAAATATTTTCTCTTAAATTGTCAAAGTCTAGGTAAATTTACCATTAACAAGTGTAGTGGCCTCTGACTTGGGAACAGTTAAAGTTAGCCCGCCAAATTATCGATGCATTTATTAATTTCACAGACACTGATATTGTTGATCATGAGTATGCTTGTGTGCCTTATTTCCTCTGTCTATGTTTGGATAGAGGAAGTGCGGGAAAAAGTCCTGCGTGCTCACGTGCCAGGGACGAGAATCGGGAGACTCAGCTTCCTCATTGCTGCTTTCAGAAATTTAGAGTAGAATTTCTATGACAACCTCCATAGAACTGTTTCAGTATTATCAGCTCTATAAAATATGAATAGCAACTAAGCTTTCAATTGATCCATTTAACGTCAAGAAGAGCATATATACTTCATGTGCCTTTATATATCCACAGTTACATTTATTTTAATAATGATATCTTGAGAATATTCCTTTCATTTTGCTTAAAAATTCCACTCACTACTTATATCTATAGAAGCAAATTAAAACATCACATTTTTCTTGAAGCCCAGTTACCTTCTTGAAGCATCTGGTTAGTAACTAACTTCTTCGTCGCTTGATAAGTTCCTATTTACTAGGAATAATTGATTTCAATTTTAGACCACAGCCTTCTTCCTAGTCAGGTCTTTTTCACCAGTATTTTTTTGTTTGTTTGTTTAAAAGAGAAAAAAGTAAAAACAACACTAAAATAGAATTTCAAAACAGGTTAATAGGAGAATTACAATAATTGATACATTGTGTATTGCTATCTTTGTAGTAGATATTCAGACTGCAAGACATAGGCATAATATCTTGTCCAAACAATATTAGCACAAACCTTTCTTTTCAATGAACTAAGAGAAACTAGCTGTATGACTATTTTAACAATCTTTTGTTGAAATATATATATATATATATATATATATATATATATATATATATTTCCTTTTCCTTACTTCCCCTTTTCCCCATCAAGTTTGTCTTTTCTTTTGAATAGTTTCTTCCCAATTAACTATATCTGTTGTACATTTTGGACTTTATTTACTCTTTCAGTTTCTCACTAGTGAGACAGTACGATGTTTACACATATGGGTCTGATTTATTTCACTTATGTGTGTGGTCTCCTGTTGCATTCATTTACCTATAAAAGTCTCTAATTTAACCTTCTTTATGGCTGAGAAGTACTCCGTTATATTAAAAACTAGAGAATTTTTATAACATTTATTCTTTCAAAGAATCTGTCTGTCTGCATGCCTGTCTGTCTGTCTGCCTGTCATAGTACTGAGATTGAATTCAGGGACTTCACACTGAGCTACATCCCTGGCCCTTTTTCATTTTATTTTTATTTTTTGTAATTTTCTAGGCTGGGTCTTCCTGAGTGACTAAACTGCCAAGATCAAGCACAAGTTTGGATTCCCTTGCTTTGCTTTCCCAGTGTTCTGACATGTGAAGGCCCAATTCAAATGTATATTCAAATTGTTGCATAGAAAACACAATATTAGGCATGTTAGTGTGGTACCATATTTTTTACATGTATACTTCACATGAGTATTTAAATCATATAACCATGCAAACGAGCCCTGAGCTTCTTACTCCAGTCTATTGTTAGATGGAAAGAAAATAGGATTTAAAATCTGTGTGTTGTTGATATAGTTGCATTTTTCTTCACCTATAAAGCGGATATTTTTGAATTTTGTTCCAATCAATAGATATATGTAGGTGATGTGATTGTATTTTTTATTTTACACAGTTGTGTACTATTATAGTCTATGATGCACTTCAATAAAAACATTCTTTGATCACTTATACTTTAAAAAAGACTGAATCGTAGAGCTATACCATTTAAAGATGTTGGAAGGTCTTCCGCTGGAAATAGACAGTGTATCTACGGAAAACCATTATCTAATCCTCACAGGTGATAGCAAACCGTACTGTGTAAATCAAATGTATCCTCAGCCATGTGGGTGCGCTTCTCTATACTCTGCGTTTCCTTTATCCTCAGAGGTCGAACAAGACATGAGGAAAGACAGTTATGATTGTTTTCAGTTACTGAAGAAAGAGGCTTTTTATATTTGCTGGGAGGATCAGCGAGGCATCCTATAACCTGGAGAGCTCCCTTAGCTCCAGGTTTTAAGTCGTTGGGGTGTTTGTTCTTTTGTTTGTCTTTCAGAGCTGCCTGGAAAAGCATGACCATCATGTTCAACTTTGATGGTTGTGGGAGATAGGTTGGGTATCAAACACACTGCAGAGAAAGCCAGATGCTTGCTGTATTTGTACTGAAAAGTTTAGAAGTGAAATGTGAAAAATGGTTTGGGCCCACTTAATTTGAAACAAACAAAGGAATAAACAGAAATACTTGTAAATTGCTTAGCAAATTGTCTTTGGTTCCCTGTCTTTTAATTATAAAAATGTCTTATTGAAATTGGTCTTAATATTCCAGGCTTTGCATTATAGTACTGCTTTTCTTGTAGGCTGTAACAACTGAATGTTATAAAGCAAATGAATTTTCCATATCTGAAGCTTACTGGAAAGTGAAGGAATAAATTTATTTTGGGATGTAGCAAACCAATATGCTAAAAGAAAACCAGTATATAACAGTAGTTAGTGGTATTATCCAGTTGATTATTTCCACTGGTGTAAAATAATTTTTCCTTTCATTTTCCCTTCATTCAACCTAGTATTGTCCTCTTGTGGCAGATTCTGTTTCAAATCTTGGTACTCACGGTATGGTGTTCCATGAACCAAAAGAATCTAGATCACTGAGGAATTGTTAGAAATGCAGAATCCACATATTCACTGTATTGGAAACTGTATTACAAGTTTTCCAGGAGATTAGAAAGCATTTTAAAATTTGAGATGAAGTATTTTATTGCAGGTATCATGTTACAGTAAATATTTTCTATGTAAAATTTTGACTCCTTTGATTAGGTTATGTTTTCCAACATATGAAATAATCAAGTCATAAGTTTTCAACTTCAGAATAACTCAGTATACTTAAAGGTGAGTCAACAAAATTATTTTCAGATTATACTTGCCCATCAAGATAGATACTATTAATTTAACAATATACTCCTCAAGATTCAAGAGAAAATGAGATAAGTAATTCTTTTAAACAGCAGATGACTTTATAGTCTTTATTCCTTTATTATGTTTTCTTCAACATTAGAATAAATGTTAGGTTTTGAAAACACTTAAATACTTAGTAAAGATTCCAACTAGTTGGAGAATAAGTGTCCATGGCAGAGGGCCACTAACACAGAATTTGCTGCTGCTTTGTGTTTTGCTTTAGTTGTGAGATTTCAAATGTATGTTCCCATTATTATTTCTTTTCAAGTCTTATGAGTGTGAACACATGAACAAATAATTTCAAATAACTGACCTGACTTTAACAATTCTATATTGTTAATTTTACATGTAAAGAATAGTTGTTTATGTTAAAGCTCATTGTATAATGTACACTTATTTTATATGTGATTGTTTATATCAGTTTTAACAAATGTAAATATTAACACATTTCACTAGGGGACTATAATCCTGTTTCATAACATCATATCTACCCCACACACTCATGAAATCTTTAAATCTCTACTCATGTTCTTCTCTTTATCCTAGTTTTAGCCGCTTCATCACAATTAAGCTAAGAAATCCTTTATTATGTCACTTTAGCCATTGTTTTGTACTCTGATATCATCTACATATTCAATTATTTTTAAACCCAGGAAATATTAGTGAAAGAATATCACTTCAAATTGTATAGCAAGAACATCAGTAATAATAAAGCTCAATCCACTCAATAAACAGTTATTTTTGCTTAAGAAATTAACTTCTTTCTGGGCCATACATCTTTACCCATATAGCAAAGATGCACTGACTTCTTAAAGTAAAATCCGGATTAAATAGGAATTTTGAGAATGTCATAGAATTTTTCTGAAGAGATCTGTTAATGCATAATAGAGAAAATAATTTCTAATCCTATATTTTCAGATAACCAATTGTAAATAGCTAGTTGTTACAACACTAGATTGACATTAATGTATTTTATTTAATTCTATTCCACAGAAAAGAACACTTAATTTTAAGTTATTTAATATATCTCACATACGGGCATCAATGATTATACTACACCTGCAAAAGTATAAAGCTAAGGAGTATCCAAAGTTTAGCAATGGAAATGGAAATGTATAACACCTAACTAAACATTAAGTAAATTTGAAAATATATCATATAACCTGGTAGTGGTAATCATGTTTTTGTGATCATAGATTTCAGTCATTTTTTTGTAATCATAGATTTTTGGTAATCACAGATTGCAAGTCGTATGTTTATTTGAATTGCCAGATTAACTAGTAGATAAGAAATTAGCATGACATTCACTCAAGGAGACTGATAAGTAAAAATGGTTAAGTAATTCTCATAGAAATTATATAATGTGTGCCATAAAAGAGATTTCAACACTCTATTACAGATACTCTATGGAAGAATTTATTGCATGCAACAGAACAGATCATAAAGAGATGCAACAAGATGAAGTTTTTTTAAAATTACTTTCTTTCTGTTCTCACTTTATCCGTACAGGTCCGCAGTACATGGAAGCTGCATTCATCGTAGGGGGGCGGATTCTTTTTTAATCCCCTTTGCTTTGCAACCTGCTTCCTTTCTCCTCTCTTTCTTTGAATCCCCCTTCCACACTTCCATTCTTGAAATTATATTGTCAATTTTAGCTTATGTTTATGACATAATATTTAAATTCATTGTGTGTATTTGGTACATATGACATAGCTTAAATGTTTTTAAGGATGAATAAGACTTTGACAGGTTAGCAAAGGTTATTCTAAATGAATGAAAAACTGTGAAAAAACTATCTATAGGATTCATGGTTTTACCTGTCAAAATCATGACTTTATTGTTTAAGATACTACAAGAGACACACAAAAAAAGAGATACCCATTTTCCAAGGTAGAATTTCCATTTAAAATTATCAACAAAAAGTACCCCGCCTACTCCTTAGTTTTTCATATCTCCACAAATTCAGAGATCTCAACAGGGATTAAGTAATATCAAAATGATGAAAGATCTATAGTGTTATTAATTATCATGGAATTCATGAAAATTTTGACTGCTTTTCCATTATTTTCCCATTTAGCTTCATGATTCTAGTAAGACTTACATAAATTTTAGTTCCAGTGTTGTTCTCTGTATCATTTTATCAGATGTGTTAGACATCAACTACCTTAAGGTACTTTGGTTGGACATTTTCACTAAGTGGTTATGAGGTAATGACTATGTTCTTTGTTGGTTATAAAACAGAAAATGTAGTTACACACAAATTATCAGGTACTTCAGGCAGAGAAAACACAGCATTTAGGGCACTAGTATTTTCTCTTGGAAAGGGAATTATCAATGCATTTTACAATTATTTGTAAATATGTATGAAAAGACACTGCAAACTAATTTTCAATCTTATTTTGTGACCACTTCAACTGTACTAATAATTTATATATTTTCTTAAATGATCATTTAAAAATATAACATTGATCTTTCATTATAAAAATTAAAATTAGCTACATTGTTTAAGAACATTTCTCCTTTTCCTTCACTGAGGTTATCAAATTAATTTTAAAAAATAAGGTACATAATTTGAAAACGAATTATAATGAAGGTGATCGCCTCGCTCTGGGTTTTTCCAAGGCCTCCCTCTTTAACCATATCCCAGAGGCCATGAGAGACATTAGGAAAAAATGATAACTGAAACATGGGGAGTATTGAGTGGATTAAAAAAAATGAAAAGGAAGGGAAAGGTGTCAAATGCATGAATTTGTAAGCCAGAGCAGTTTCAAAATTCACTCAGCTCAAAACTCCAATCCACTAGTGTAACTTTGTCTTTGTACTTCAGTGTTTGAAGTTCAAACTCAGAGTTGGTAGAAACAGATTTAATTTCTGTCACATGTTTACATTGTAGTTTTGAAAATTTATTAGCCTCTCTGATTCTTAGAATTTGCTGTGATTTGCAGCAAGTTTGAACTGTATGCATGTGGCATGTGCTCATGCAGAACTTAAGCGCACAGCACTCACACAGCACTCACACTCACTATTCTTATTCCATTCATGGATAATGGCTGCATTAGCATTGACATTCATTGTAGAAATCATTCAGTTCTAAAAGTAATTGAAGTTGATTTTTCCCCCTCTCCGCACACAGCTAAGGAGATTGCACTGAGGAAATGGAAGTATTCTTTCTGATGTGTCCTGTAATATTCATCTTCCCATATTCCAGGGAAGTTAGGGATAGTAGTGAGGAACTTATAATTAGAGTATTTGATGATAGGACACAAGAACTTAATGCTGTAGGACGAGCCACAGTAAATTTCATATATCTCCAACCTTTTCCAGAAGAATTAATATATGCTTTATTCTACCTATTTCGATCAATGGTTTCTTAGTCTAGGAGGTGAATGCTTATTGTCATTGTATTGAGGTCTGTTGATGAGCTAAGAATCATTAGCTATCAGTTCATATAAACTCTAATAAGTACACACTTGGAGTTCATTCTGAGAAAGAAGAAAAGTGACTCAAATTTTCTGCAGAGAGGTAGGTTGACCTGCCTTATGATGTGAGAATAACATTGCAATTTGTAGGTACAGAACTGATGTAATCACAGTTTGGACCAGGATAGGAGGGAGGTAGTAAAGAACAGTGAGCTGTGGGATTTTTATTATCTGCACAATGGAGAAGATAGGGCATTGACAGAGTAGATATAGAGATAGCAAAGAAGATTGTGTCCAACATATTGACACAGGAAAATAAACATCCCAACCTGAATGATATCAGATGAGTTTGTGTTCCCTAAAACCGAAGAATGAATTTTAGGAACAATGGAGGTTAAGAGCAGAATATATTTATTGAGAGAAAGAAAGCTTCTGTCCGAGAGAGGGACAGAAGGGGGGCCCGAGTGGGTTACCCCCGACTCTGTCTTTGTCAGGGACTTTTATAGGGAGAAACCATGAGGTGAGGCGGGTCCAAGGTAGGGGAAATGGACAAAACTATGGTCCGCCAATAAGATTACAGATATAATTGTCCAGGTAAGACTGAGTGGACCAGGATCAAATGGGAAAGCGAGTCACGTAACAAGCGGGCATGAATGCAGAACAGGGCTTTTCCCGTAAGGGTTAGGTCAGGGACTTTTCCCGTAAGGGTCGGGTCAAAGACTCTTCAAGGTGGTCAATCCCTGCTGTTCATCCCTGGGGAGGTATGTGGATGCATTTATTTAGTCTTCCGTCTTGAGGTCTGGCCCACAGGTATCTTATCTTCTACGTTGGCTTCTTCGAGGGCCCAGCCCTGTCTGACTGCCTATAGTATTTCTATCTATCTCAGCTGTCTATAACAATATCGAATCCTTGTTTTCACCTGAATGAAATGGAAATAGGGAATTCTTTGTCTGGAGTAGATTTTGGGGAAAACCCATCTTGTTTTAGCAGGATGTATCTGGAGATGTATATTTGGAATCCATCCTTGGGCTGTTCTGACATCCTGAGTCTAGAAAGCAGTGTGGGTAGCAAGGAAGAGAAGAGACTAGAGGACACAACCACGAGACATGCCCACATCCGAGGCCAGCGGAAGCGAGTGCCCACATATATGGGGGGGAGCTTGCAGTCCGTACTGGGAGGGTAAACTGGGGCAGTGGAGTGCTAGCTACCTAGAACTCCTGCAAGAGGAAAGGGTTAGCTAGAAAAATGCTGCAGAGAGTGCATGAGGATGTTGGAAGTTAGAAAACTGACCACTGGAAAATACTATGTCTTGAAAAGAATGATCCCAAGCCCATTTTGTGTTAGTTTTTCCATGCCATTTCATTTATATTCTGCCTTTAGTGCTAGCATTTTGAGTCACTGTCACATCCTTTTGGTAACTTCAAAAGAGCGGGTCAATTACCTTGGCCCTTCTTTCCAAAATAAAGCCACTTTGTTCTAATTTTATACCTACTTAAGGAAGTGGTACACGGTGTCCTTCCCAGCACTTTTAGGGTTCTTGTGTTGAATATATTGCACTGCCTGCAGTACGTTATTACGCACAAGGATTTAAAGGCCATGCCATCCAAACAAGTTAACAATTGTCTCAGTCCTGTTTTATGTAGCTGTGTTCATATTAATTTCATGACCATATTTGAAAATGGTCTGTAACTTTCTCTAACCATTCTCTCTTCACTCCTTCTCAAACTTTGTGTGATACAAATTTCCTCTACGACTCATGAAATTTCTCTGCTTAAGGACACTGATTATTTAGTAAGCACTAAAACCAGTATGTTTTTATGATTATATGGTTATGTCCCCATGAAACTACTGGAAGTAGGGAGTTTAAAAATATGTGAGCTGTTTATAAGTTTGATTTACTAGGACTGCAATTGCAATAATAGATCCACAGGAACTCCTTCTTTGACTTAAACTTTGCATGGACACTAGTTTGAAAGCCATTGGTCTAGAAAACAAGCATTACACTAATGCTTTTTATAGAGGGCAGCACCTAAAGGAAAGGTCAAGCTGATTGACTCTAGGTTCCTACACATCTCCCACTGTTAAATTTCACATTAATTTGAGACTGACATTTAGTAATTAAGATCACAGTTATATGAGCCTCTTGACACAGATTTAAAATGAAGAGCTTTAACTTTATAAACGTTAATTTTTTTGTGGCTGATGATGCTAAAGGTAACAATACAACGTTTGGAGTTGGTATCCCTGAACATGAGCCAGCATCATAATCTGCTTATCAGTGAGAAATGCTCAGGGAGTGTGAAATTCAACAAGACAAGCCCAAGAAAATTAATTCAGACTTGCCTCAAAAATGTCAATTGACCTAATCTCTGCAATCTATTAATTTTGAAGGTAGAGGGAGCAAGAGATAGAAAAGCCTAGTAGGTAATCACAGTGACACAAGATTTAGGAGCAGTTCAGAAAATCAGCTCCCCTCATGGAGACTAAGAGGGGAACTTTGAACAGTGTTTTAAATGGACATAGGTCATTCTGAGTCTTACAGGTCAAAAGCAAAATCTAAAAATCAACAATAAAAAGAGAATCAGGGAATTTGAAGATGTCAATAATGCGATGCACTGATTTAATGCAAGTGGCGCTTGGAGTTAGAGGCATTCTGTAATAGAAAACGCATGTCTTCCTGTGAGCCATACAAGAATCTCATAGCTTCTTTAGCAGATTTGGAAATAATAAAAACTTTGAATCATAACATTTATGAAATGATATGATGATAAAAATGTTCTTGACAACTAGTTATATGGCATGCAGTCTGGTTAAATTAAAGTTTGTAAGCTTCATACATTGCCGCTGATCCATTCTTTCATTCTCTATTGAAAATAATAAAACAGAACGTATCTATAATTAAAGTGACACAGCTGATATTCTAGAAAATATAGCTTAGTAAAATTTATCTCAGCATATTACACTTAAATCACATATGCATTTGCTCTTTCATTATAACCTTCCAAGGTAATAAACGCTATAGGAAAAATTTATAAGAAGTAATATCTATTAGTAATACAGTGATTTAAAACAATATCTAGTCTGGGTGACTAATTGATCATAAATACAAGCAATAGTCAATAAATTTTAGTTTGGAGTTTCCTTGGGTGCCTGAAATACTGATTGTGGTTTTTCTAGCGAACTGTATTTTTAAGTCAGAATCACAATCAAATATCTGCATTTGTTCTACATCCATCACCTCTTCCTGTTAGCCTTGATATTGAAATAGGTTTAAAGATGATAGAAATAGATTCCCGAGAGGAGCAAAGAAGTCACAGACAAGAAACCGAGCAGAAGTAGTGCGGCCTACCTTGATCTTTAAAATCATTTTTCTTCAGAACAAGCAGTCTTAATTAGAGATGAACTGGTCATTTTACTTAATATATGGTGTACTTTTTAAAGGTTTCTGGTGCTGTTAGCTTCAAATCTGATACAGTATGATAAGCATACAAACTAGATTTAATACCAGTAATTATTATAAATTAAATAAACACTGGTTAACACTAGAAATATGTTTTTGAGTAAGTTGGTTTGTTAAGACACAGTCTCTATAGCTTTGATGTGACCTATGATCTACTTACGCCCGTCCTCACTTCATACTGGTTTAACACTGGTACACTGGGTGGGATTTGGCTGATAGTCTGTGGGTAGATTGCTATGGGCCAGTCAGAGTCACTGACCCTTTTGGAAAGCACCTTCACTTTCTTAACCCTGAAAGATCCCATTATAAGTATTACGTATGCAGATATTCAAATAAAGAAAATACATTTTGTTTATGCAGTTTGAGTTTTGATATTTCTGAAAGTGAGGACCAGCTTTGAAAATTACTGTGAGCATTGGACAATAACGGAGTGGTGTCTTTTAAAGCTTACTTTTCTCATCTGCAAAATTAATTTTACTGCTTAACTGATAATGGTTAAATAATGCAAACTCAAGAGAGTACTGGGACATATTAAAACTTTCACTTACACTCTTCATTTAAAAATATTTGTTGAGAACTTGTTATGTGCCGTAACTTTGGAGATACAAGCATAAACACACAAGTTTGTATTAAAGTTCTTATTTCACGAATTTCATAGAAGAACTCTAACCAGAATTTTGTATTGTGCTAGTTCTGATAAAAACAGTGTACTAAAAACTTTGTGAACCACGGTATCTATTTGTCACTCTGCTGAAACTCAGGAAAAATCATTCTCCCTTATAGATTGTTTTGAAGAATATAAAAGTGAAATTATTTATCTTTATTCAATATCTGGTAGAAAGTAATTATATAGCAAATGTTACCTAAACATGAGACATGAAAGTTCTCAAGTCAGTAGGCTCTAACATGCAAATGTGAAAAGGATGGCTGTCCAGAAAAGTACAGTACCATGTGCAAAGCCAGGGGGTGAATAAGTGAAGGGTGGTTTTTAAAAAATCAAGTACAACTACTATATGATAGAATAAAATTAATAGAATATTTAGGTCTTGAGTTATGATTAAGCTAATTATAAACTAAGAAATTGGAATGCACAATATGTTAATGGGGAGAGCTGACATAATTAAATGCAGAAATAAAAATAGTTTTGATTGTTAGAACAAAGAATTTGTAAGCTGAGACCATCGCATGCAATATTTCATTTATTTCTTCCAGCATATTATTTATTCCCATTTTTGCATTTGAAGAATTAGAAACCCACAGAAATAAGTGATTTTCTCAAAATTGTACAACTAAAGTGGTAAAAAAGGAATGATATCATAATTTGGTCTTTCATTTTCATGCAAAAGAAATTATGGCTAAGAAAACCATAATTTAGGAAGACAATTTAGTAACTGCCCTGTCCTGACTATCTGAAAACAAATACATATAAAATATATACTTTTAACTTTTATTATATTTATGATCACAAGAATAATGTCTTTATTATATGAGACAGATAAGAGTAGATAAAAGAGTTGATAAAGTATCCTCAAGTGACTTCAGAAAGGAAATACCTATGTTAATATATAAAAAAGCAAACCCCTGTGAAATAATCCAGTAAATATTCAAATAGGTAATAAAGGAAGGGATAACCTATTATTACTTAATGTGAATGTATTATTTTCACCTTGTGTAAAGGTATTAGTTCTATAGGAAAAGGGAAGCTTGGGGGCACTGCAATTGAAGTACTTCTAAATATGGGGTTTTATTTGCCCTAATAAGGACTTTTATTCATTGTATTTAATTTTGGAAATTATGTAAGAGAGGATTTAATAAGAAGAACAAGTTATAGAGCAAGCTGATTTTTTTCAAAACCGTTATCACTGAACTGAAAGAATCTTAGCTGAAGAAACAAGGCAAGGGTAGGGCAGGAAGCAGAGATATGGACGGATCACTGGGGTAAGCAAGGGGGATTGAACCTGGAAAGATGTATGGGCCATCGGGTAATCGGCTTTATGCTGGCAATAATTGCAACACCACTTATTTCTACTTCCCTTATTAACTTTCTCTGAATCACTGCTCTTTTTTGAGATCATCTATCTTAATGAAATATCTATCTTGTGTCTTTCCTTTCTGCTTTACATCTTAGACTTTTTAGGGGATTGAAACTAGATTCTCAGCTGGACACACTCAGTAGCCAGAGGCCAACTTCTCTTCCAAGTTAAACTCTATGCAATTTCTCCATCAGGCATTTGTTTCATTGTCTCCATGAGAGCAATAAAACTTATCAGCGAACTCAATCAAACACATCAGCTGGAAACATCTTCTTGCTGAGAATGAATAGGCCAGTTTCAAAACAAGGAAAAACAAACAAAAAAGGCCTTCCTTGGATTGTGCTGGTGAAGCAAAATGCATCTGTTTGAACATGTCATGTTTCTTCATATCTACATTTTCCCGCCTTCCTACACTCCAGTGAGGGCTGACATTCCATAGAAGTCATACTACCATAGCTCTAGGTGTGATATGTGAAGGCATGGGATTGGAAGCATGAATTATAAGTAGATTTTGAGTTACGGAAATCAATATTCTATTCTATGTATATCCAATTTGATTGGTGCTTAGTTTCCATTTTCCGTGTGTGGCTTGAGAAGGTCTTCCTCAGTCATCTAAGACATTGCCTGTATTGTAAGTGGTAGGATTGCTGGAGAAGTACATTAAACAGATTTGAGGCGAGGGCAGAGGTGACTAAATGAGAGAAAGTAGAGGATGAGTCTCGCGTGAAACAAAGGTCGCTGATGGATGGATGTACATGTGTATGTGCATATCTGTGGCAATTATTTGGATGGGGAGGGGCTTTTTATAACCCTGTTTGTTCTAAGCCCTGCATATGGTTCCTGCAGATGGGAGAGTTGGATCATGGGTGAGAAGATTGGTGGTGGAAGAAGCTCGGATAACTTAGCACATTGGAATGATTTATTTATAACATATTGTAGATTGTGATGAATAGAATTCAGTAAAGATTCCTTTACTTCTGGATAACAATAATTACTTTTCAACAATAGTACCAATTACTTTAGTTACTATAGTACTAGTTTCTTGGAGGAAGATCATAAATTTGTCAGGCATGATCATCTTATTTTCTAAGCTTAGAGGGTCATCACATACACGTCTGGACAAATTTAATGAGCGATGTCTGCTTCTGTTTGTAAGTGCATATATCGTGCAAAAATGTTCAAAAGCAAATTAGCCTGCAACCTTTCAATTTGTGGACCTGGCTCTTTATCAAATAGCATTTAGCTTTGTTTAGATCAAAGTCAAGAAATAACAATTTTTCTGACAGAAAAGAAACTTTAATTTCTTTTTAAATTTACAGTGACTCAGATCAGTTCACCATTAGACAGCAGTTTGCCATTACACTCATTAAACATCCATTTGACATTAAAACAACAGTAAATTACAGGCCAGTTTGAGGTAGAAATACATTTAGGGTGGGGCGCTGTATGTATGTGAGCTATAGGGAAGGTCCTCCACCGTGTCTCACCCACTTCACTCATGCTTACTCAGCTGAAGGATGCAACTTTTCTTATTGTGTCAATGCACAAATAAGATTATTAAAAGCAGTTTTATAGTTGACAACATTCTGATTCCATAAAGAAAAGAATGTAGAATTCTTAGCTGAGCTTTAAAACAACATTATTTTAATAAACAACAAATTCTTCCAGCTGTGAACAGTAGTATGTAGTATTTTCTAGCTGTTAACTGTAGTATGTTTCAACATTATTATTTTATGCAGCAGTACACAAGGCCAAGGTGTATTTGTATTTGGAGTGTGTGTACATAAGAGATACACAATTTCCTCAAAAACTACCTCCCATGAATTTGTTTCCCCACAAATAAATATTCATTTTCCCTTAATCAATGTTTTCTTATGCAGACTATATGGTCTCACAGGATGTAGAGATATTTTTATTTTTTTTCTGGATAATAAAAATAAGGAATACATAATTATAAATGTTAATATCTAAAAGTCAAGCAATTAATAAATGTGGTGGTCCCCTTTAATAGGTTAGAAGCAAAACCTGTAATCTAAATTGTTGAAAAGACAGCTGTTGGATTTGTACAAAATGATTTTTTTAAAGCACGAATAATTCATGCATGAAACTTTACAGATCAAGCATCTTGGAGGAAGTTTATGATTTGATAAGAGGGTGGTGGGGTTCTGCTTTATTTTTGTCTTTTAGCTGGAGGCATAAAACATCATTTTCTGCCTGTAAAAAGTACTTAGAATTCAATATTCAAAACATATCCAGGCACACACTTCCTGCTGCCTTGCTAACCTATTTTCCAGGGTCATTTTCTTTCAAGTGCAGTTAAAATTTTTCTCTGTCGAACTGAAGTATGTACCAGAAGTTCTTGGGATTTTACTTCACGATTCCAGACTTTTACCTAAAGCAGGCAGCCTAAGTGAATTTTCTGTCTTGTGAAACTCCTGTAGTGACACTGCAGAGGAGAAAATGGAGCTAAGTACTGAGAGATGAGCCACAAGTTCCTATATTGAGAATCAGGGAAAATATATATATATATATATAGTTGCTGATCTTAAAGGATATACCTTTCAAGAGTCTGAGCTATTCACACTACATTTTCTGTTTAATATGTTTCACAGGAAGGTGTTTTCAATACCAGTATGTCTCAGATACTCCTACTTCCATTATTTTTATGTATGTAACAAAGTACAAATTCTATTTATTCAAGATCACTACTGGGAGGAGAAAAAAAAGCTTTAATGTGGATGGCCTTCAATCCTCTTTCCTCCTGCTCCAATTTCTTTTTGGTCTGTCTCTATAAGGCAACAAAGATGGCCTAAATTTCTACTCCTTTTATACAGTTTTAAATAAATATGCCTTTTGTGGATATTTTGAGTTTCCAGCGATATAAGAACAGAATTCCAGAAAGTTTGAGTGACTTTCTGTTTTTCAGACTGAATCCAACTGTGTCTGACCAAAAACTTTTAAGTTTCTGCTTTGCTTTACTTTGGTTCTATGGTATTTTTTAATTTTTAAAAATTGGCTGTCAGTAGCAAAGAAGTAAGAAATATTAGCTTCCATTGAATATTTAGGTGAACTGGAAATGTCATTCCATTGCCAAATGCCTACAAAAATCTTTTGAAGTGTAGTCCTTGTCGCCACTTTTGGTAAATGCAGACTCCCTCCAATTTGAATTATTTGTACAATTGCCTCTTATTCCATCACTTGAATCTAATCTTCTGTTGCTGTTCTTTATTTTACTGACACCTTAGCTTTGCTTATGTAGTTTTACTGCCTATTCCTGACGTCCTTCAAATTTGCTGATTGTCCCATAAGAAGAGCATTGATGTTACAAAATTTCTGTCAACTCATGATTTACTGTGGGCCCGCCCAGAGCTGTGTTTAGATTGATGCTGGGGCTGTGTTCAGACCTGGCACATTTGCTTCCAGTCCCATCTGCCAGAGGGAGCTGTGAGAGAAACCATACTAGGTACAGGTGATAAACACTGGAAATCTGAAGGACAGCAAGGAAGCTGAAATAATCCTATGACAGCAATTGAAAGAGAAGCTGATATTTACTGAGAATTTTTTGTTAGATTCAAACAACTCAGTAATAATCCTGGTAGCTACAATTCACTAATAAGGAGCTGAGATTCAAAATCTCATCTGGTGGGATAAAGCTGGTAAATGGAGGTGGCCATCAGTTTTGACTGTGCATCTCTATTACATTGTGCTTCCTCAGTGATTTGAAATATTTTCCTCTTTGAGTGAACCCAGTGAAATTCATATACCTCTAGTGATGAAGCCCTTAGGGAAATAAATGCCACTGTGCTGTTACAGTGTGCCTGTCATACTATTAGGCAGTTTACATAGGTTATTTTGTTTATCTGTAAAACTTCCCAGTGTGTAGGAAAATATCATTATCACTTTATAAAAGAAAAAAAAATGGATTCAGTGGTTTTGAGCAAAGCATTCAAGATCACAGAACTAATAAATCACTGAGGCAAGATTTATATCCAGAGGCATAATTTATCAAATGGCTAGTGTCAGTGTACTCCACCATTAAAAGTGTTGGTGTAAACGCATCATAAAAATGAATGAGTAGTGTAACCAGAGGCAAAACACTAAAAACATCATTTTGCCTGGATTTAGTCCTTGACAGCATAAGTGAAAACATAGGCAGTTGTGTCTCATGGTTCAAGCTATCCAGTTCCAATTCTGACATGGAGGGACAATATATATCAACGTGAGGTGATAGGAAGTGAAAGTGATCATCTCAGCGAACAGTGGCTGGGTATGGGTCCCCATTTAGTGTTCCCCAAAGCACCTGCCATCATTGAGCACAGATCCCCAAATCCCATCCTGATCTAGAAAACTTATTGGATCCCTCATTTAAAAGCTTCACTCCAACTAGTATAATTTACTATGCCTGCATTTAACGTCGTGTCCTATTCTCCACTTGGCCTTTCCAAGATTAAATTGGGGAAATTAATGCAAGTATTACTTGTAGAAAAATCTACTTGGAAAAATAAAAATGAGAAAAACTTTCTCAATGAGAATCTGCTATTAGTTTATGGAAAATGAAATATTTTGGATCAGTTGGTATTGACATGGCAGTTCCAGTAAGTTAAAGCATTGTTTTGTTTATGAAACAATCTCTACTTCAGTAAGGAACATTTCAGTGACAGTAATTTTAAAAAGGAACCCTTTAAAATCTGTAAAAGATTCTAGTTTATAAAAAGGCTAACAAATATAATGATCAACACTTTTATAAATGTAAATATGCTAGAATTGCCGTTTAAAACAGAAATAGATGGACTTTTCTATGACACACCACTGGGAAATATGGCCTTTGGCTAAGCTCTAAAGTTTTTTTGAATAAAAACTTCAATATAAATGAAAGTAACACAGTGGGCTATTACATACATACATACACACACACACACACACACACACACGGATTTTAGAATAACTTTGATTTCCTAAAAAGTGGAGTTTCCGGTGGTTGCCAGAGTCACCTCTATTATGACTGTGATCTTCATTCATCCATTCATATGGAAATACTGATTTGATACAGTAATGCTGAGAACTACAGGTGTTACCACTATGAATGAGATAATTTCTCCAAACTTAAAAGATTTTCATTGCCTTCTGTATATGTGCCCCATTTCTTCACAGCCTTTTGGCTAAGATCCAGTGTAATGTATATCTGCCTGTCGCGAGGTGTCCATAAAATATATACTGTGACTGTTTGTTCCATAATCATTAAACATCGAGTGGATTGAGGTATAACAAAGTGAATCTGGGCTTGATTCGTCAAAAGGGCTATAAAATCGTCCAAAAAGAGTTGTAGGGATTCAGAGAAAGTCGACACCCTCTAAAGTAGAGGTTTTAAATGTTCAAACACTGAGATAGAGTTTTAAAAGAAGGTTAAATGGCGGTTGATATTTGGCAGTCATTTTGGGGGTATTTTTATCATGTATTTTTATTATCTCTTTTTTAGAATCACTGAACTCTTTTTATTACTCTTTAGATAAAAATATTTCACTCTCCACATTTCCTTTTCTTTCTCACCACTTCCCCATGTTATAAATATCCCACGTCAGCCTTTTGCATCAGTGACCCTGACTGCAGCAATATAAGATGGCAACATAACATAATGTTAGGACTCAGCAGAGGCATTATATACTGAACTCATTTCCAAATCTTACACTTGCAAGTTGGGTGCAAGAATAAAGGTCTTCTCCCAGCTTGTAACAGGAGTGAATGTAGGTTCCCTCAGCTCTTGGATAACAAGTGACCTTATAGAGACATTGGCTATGACAAGTTTGTCTTTATCAGATTGTTTTCTTTTCTTCCACATTTGCATTTATCATTTTAACATGAGCCATTTTTCTCTATTGCTGTAAAACAGTTTATTAAATCTTGAAATGGAGGGAATGTAACATAATGCTCCTGAAAATACGTGTTTTGCTTTGTTCCTTGGTTGTACTACGGGCCATCTTGTTTCTCTTTCAGTTAAATCTACATCATAACGTTATTGCTCACATAGGGGCTAGAGCACGAGACAGAGAATCTATTTTAAGTTTGGTCACAACACAATAATTACAACAGTTGTTCAATCCTGAATAAAATTGGAAAAAATCTACATATTCAGGTATTATGGGCCGTAGAACTTCAGCATTTTTTAAAGACTGTTGAAACCAAATTGAAAATGGATAGCTGCTGAAGCTGGGTGTCAGTCCATTATTTAAAGCAAGTGCCTCAAAGTGTTGATTTTTCTGTCTCAGGGAATGTCAACACTTGTAATGAAAATGGTATTGACTTAAAGCAAATGAGTCAGAGACCACATCAAAAGCCTTTCTATGTGTACGTGGAAACTTGATGCAGAGTGGCTTGTGTTCTTAAGAAGCTGAGTTTGAATTTATGTTCTAGTGAGTTATATAGTCTGTATCACAGAAGGGTACTGACATTATTGACACCTATGTTAAGCCTTAGATCTTCAATCACACTATGATATAAATGTGATTGTCATTGTTATCATTTTTAAATAAGAGAAATAATTCTGAAAATTTCTAGTAATTTTCTGGGAGTCATGCCATTAGTAAATAATAGAATTGCATTAAATTTTGTATGGTATTGTTCCAGATTTTTTGTACTTTTAAGCATTTTGTTATATTATTAACTGCTTTACTAAGGACACACAGAGTCTTTTAAAAATCAAATAATATAAGCTAAGTATTTAATTCTTAAGTTGTACTAGTGGTTTAATAAGTCTTACTGAACTTATCTGAAGTTATGACTGTAAGATAAAGAATGGATATTGGTGTAGGATGAAAAACCCCCCAAAATTGTGCAATTATTGTAATTACTAATTGCTACTTACTTTTTATGCTAAATTTATATGACTTCCAATGCATGCAAATTCCCTGTTCAATGTTAATTTATGAAAGAAAAATATTTATGCACATTTAGTAATAATGATAAAGTTCTGGTCTTTCAGGCAGACAAATGCAGACAAAATGCACGGAGACTTTGTACATTCACTGCAGACCCCTTTATGTAGATAGAGAGAAGGAGCTTTATTTTTTTATACCATTATAATAATATAGCACTGTAAAGAAAGCACAACAAAATAATAAAAAAATAATCTGTCAAAACTCCTAAAATCTTATTGTTCATTTTTTGCATATGTGTGTAGAAAAATAACTAAGCATTTTCATTTGATGGAAAATATCAATTGTGTTGTGCTACCAAACTAAAACAATGTGCTAGACAAACAGTCTGTATAAACTCATTAGGTTGGAGCTAGCAGTTTAGATACATACTCAAGTGTCTACACTTTGTCTAAAAAGAAACTGAGTTTTCAAAGAGGTTAAGTGACTTGTTTAAGGTTACAAAATGTGTACAGCCAAGGCTTCCAATTGGAGTGATTTCATGACCTCAACCCATTCCCAGTTGTCACTTTGATACCTGCTTAGGTTGCACATTGGACTCTAGAGATGCAGAGCTAAGCCAAAAAAGACTGTCTTTGTGGAACGTATCCAGATCTAGTAGGAAAGAAAGACTCATACATTGCATGTTAGCTGCTCATGAAGCACCAAAGAGAATTACACAAGATAAGAAACAAGGAAATTTTAGTGGACTTGACCATTATTTATGTGAGACAGGTGCTGTCTCTGTGCATAGGAAAACCCAAGGTATCTCCTGCAGATCACAGGGTCTTATCCATCCAGGCAAACTGATTCCATACCACAGCTTTCCTAACGTCCCCCCAAAAAAGATTTAGAAAACCCAAATAACCATACTACCTTAAGTGCTGCTGGATTATTAATTGTAATAGATATATTTTCTGACAGTATATACAAGTGTAAAGACTCTAATTTATAGTTGATAAAGCTTTTAAGTAATCATATATCAACACATGATTCAAACATAGTTTGTAGCACACATAAAACTTCAACAGCAAATGCATCCTAAAACCTTTCAAAATTACAAGAAAATAAATATATACCAAATATAACACAGTAATTAGTGCTTGTACAACTGAGAAAATTTTTCTGAAAGATAATGTCCACACTTGACTTAGATTTCAAAAACAGATATTTCCATAAATATGTGTTAGCATTATAAATTAAGACAACATACTCTCCCTGCCCCAGAAGAGATGGATACCTACATGACAGAATAAAACTATTCTCTTCTTTACTGAGTTCAGCTTACTTTGAATCTTTCATTCCAGGGCAGCCTTGACCATATAGAAAAGGAAGCAGTGTCAGAGTTACAAAGAACAAAATGGAAGTAATTACTGTATGATTTTTATCACAGAAGATAGTACAGTAAGAACTCACAAATTATTCACTACTATTGTGCAGTACATAATGATGTATTCTACCAGTAACAAAATTCAGTTCTAAAATTCATTGCTAAATTTTCTAGTAAGATACAGATACATTTCAAAATTTAGAGTACAAAAGAGGATAATATTTTCTCATAAAATTAAGTATTTCATAATGTGTACTTGTATTTATATTTTACTATTTAACCAAATCAAGATTTTTAAATTCATCATTATAGTACATTAATGAAAAACAGAATGAGAAAAATAATCAATAGTACGTGAGTGGAAATATTTATGAGATTTCATTTTTTCAATGCATCCTATTGTATCTGAGATACATTCTCAGGATCTGGCATATTGCTAGTGCCTTGTCTCCGAGCCTCAGGTTGCCATCCGTCCTAAGCTGGCGGAGGTCTCCCCCTTGCTAGGGCTTTGATAGATGTGTACATTAGACAGATAAATGATTAATTTATATCATAATTCCCTGAAGTTACATATATAAGAAAACAAAATAGAATAATGAGATAAAAAGCTATTGGAATTAGGAAGGGCAGAAGTTGTATCTATAGAAATGGTCAGGAAAGGTCTGAGGAGTTAAACAATAAACACAGATCCAAGTGCAGAGACCGAGTGAGACATGTAAAAATTGATTGACTAAAAACCAAGATGAGAGCAAACTTTGCCCTTATGGCAAAAGGAAGGTGACCAGAGCAGGCCAAAGGTGGACTGGAGTGGTGGTGGGGGTTTGATATCACAGCTGGAGTCAGAGATTATGGTCTTAACAATGCTACTACTTTTTGAGTTTTTCCATGCTAACTATATCATGTCCTTTAAAATTAAGCATATATGTGTATCTTGCCATTTAAAATATGCAGCAATGGCAAAACTAAAAATATTTATAAAAGTGACTAAAATCACAGGAGAAAAAAAGAGATGTGGTCTAACAGCATGCTGTGTTTGACCATGGCTAGAAGACATTCCAGTACACAACCACATCAGAATAGATTGACAAACTTTTTCAGAGCTAAATCCTTTAACCTTTAGCTCATTAAGATTTATTACCAGGTAAGGGAAAGTCTTTTCATGGATTCTCTTTACAAGCTGCATGGACTCTTTACACCTTGTACTTCAAAACTCCCACAGTAGCCTGTCCTTACGCTTCCACCTGTTATGTCCTGGTTGCTGATCACTCACAAACAAACTGGGATTGTGTTTACTGAGGCTCAGTTTTCTGACCACAAATAAAGAAAAGGAAAAACAAACTCACTCATTACTACTGGAAGAATTATACATTTTGGACACTTTAAAGTTATAAACGATTCTATATCTTTGAAAAGTATCATGCAGTATTTACACTCAGTTACTTGAAACAGCAAGCTTCAGGATTAAAAATAAACATTTTTCTTGGGTTTGCTTCTTCCAACATGAATAACTAAAAACCAGAAAATGTTAGTTACTGCCTTAATGCATTACTAGATAAACATGGGCTGTAATAATGACTTGAAGTTAGGGAATTTAATGTTTTTCACATGATATTTTTATAGAGGGCATATTCTGAGAGTTTTGTTTTTTTCAGCTATTTGTTTAATTGTTGGACACATAAATTTATTTGCTAAATTGGCACACAAATATTGTTTTGAGACATATATGCACTGAGTAAGGCTCAAATTGGGATAAGCATCTCTACCTCTGCAGATACATTATTTCTTTGGTGTGAAAACACTCAAACTCCTTTCCTCTAGTTTTTTTAAAATATATATAACACATGATTTTCATTGTTAATCATTTTAATATGCCACAGAAAATCAAAACTTATTTCTTCCAGCTCCCTATTATTTGGTACCTACTGACTTCCTTGGCTTCATCCGTCTCCTCTCCTTGCATTCTACCCAGTCTCCGGTAACTGCCCTTTATCTCTCACCTTCTATGAGACCAAAGTTTTGTATTTCATGTAAGAGGAAGATCGTGTAATATTTGCCTTTCTATGCCTCATATATTTCACTCAATAGGATAAATTCCAACTCCTTGCAGAGTTTCACAGATAATAGAGTGCCGTCCTTTGTACAGTTTTATGGTACCCCACTGTGTAATATATCACACTTTAGTCCATTCATTACCCAGGAGGCTCAAATTATTTCCTTTTTTGGCTAACATAAGTAGTGCTACAATAATTGTGGGAGCGCAGGAGTTTCCTCATCATAACGGTTTCGTTTCCAATGCTGGGTCAAACGGTAGCTATTGTTCTGAGTTTGTGAGGAAGCTCTGTATTGCTTTCAGAATAGCTGTACTAATCCACATTTCCACCAACAGGGTGTCAGGGTTTTCTCTCCTCCACAACCTTATCAGTGCCTATCTTTTTTGCTTTTGGTAACAGTCATCCTGACTAAAGTAAGGAGATGTCAGGTTGTGGTTTGATTTTTATTTCCCTGATGATCAGTGAGTTGATAAAAAAAAGTGAAATACTTGTATGTATTCTTTGAAGAAATTTCTACTTAGTTCTGGAGCTCACTTTAAAAGTCAAATTATGTGAGGATTTTTATTGTTGTTTTGTAGGGATTTCTGTTCAGCTTCTAGGTGGTTTGCATTCCATAAGCATCTCAAGTATTAACCAATTGTCAGGTGTATAGTATCTGCTTCCTGTTGTAGGTTTTATCTTCATTATATCAATTGCTTTACAGAAGCTCATTAGTTTGATATTATCCAAATTCTGGAATTTTAACTGCTTGAAACATAATGTTAATAAGACATATTAGCAGTAATGCTAGAGCACATATTGATGATAATCTTATCTACTATGTGCTATGGATGAAATTAAAATATCAAGTCCATAGTCTGAAAGCATTCTTCAAAATCTCATATTGTTTTTCAAATATGGGCTTATAAAAACTTTCTGAAATATATGCCACATATGAGATTGACTTGGCCTAGCTCTCCGGAACACTGATACACTGATTGATATGCTTGGTGCAATTTTAATTGAAAGCAATGCTCTTTACTTTCACATTTTTATTTATCAGGGCTGTGTAACATCTGTACATGCTTTCTTGCTTTTGATTTCTTTTGATTTTCATTCATGCCCGTGAAGCTACTACAGTAATGAAACATGAAAGCCAGCAGTAAGTTACTTCTCTGGGCTTATAAGGCTGACTTAAAAGTGTTACTCTCTATACATGGTAGCTAATTAATCCTCCTAACTGCTCACTATCATGATTTAAATGTGGAAGAACCAGTAGCAAATAAAGGACTATGGAAGCACATGTGAGATTTTGCCCATATTTTCTCATTAATTTTTTCTAAATATCACAACTAAATTTAATGACACACTTAAGAAATATTTTATTTTTTAGTTATTTCCAATCAAAAAGTGACGTTTTCAGTTCACAGCAGGGCAATTTTGTACTTGACAGATACTTGTGTACTCCACAGCCTTCTTTCCTGAATACATTATTACTGAAATTGGAATGTCTGAGGGTACCCGATCAGTTTTCATTTCCCTCTGATGTACGGAAAGATGTTAAAAACTCTGAAACACTTCATATTCTCCACTCACTTGGAGCTTTAGAAGACAGCCTTGAAGTGTGGCCAATTTTATTTTCTGATGCAGACTCCTGCAGGCCAGGATCTAGGTCAAACCCTACTGACCTTCTGTGAAGAATTTCTTCTGGTGATCAGATAGGAAAGGCTTCTGATGGTCATCCTGTGAGTTAGGAGTCCTGCAATTGTAAGTCAATACTACTTGTGATATTTGCTATGTGGCATAAAAGACGAACTTATATGAAATTATTTTAAAACAAAATTCCCAACAGAATAAATCTAGTGTAATCAATCAAAATGTTGAAAATAAAATTCTGCAGTAAAGCTTTCAGCCAGTCAGATTCTTTTGAAAGTTAATACATACTTTGAGGAGGAATTAGAACCATAATTCAATTCAAAAAATAATCTGACCTCATCAAATGCTATAATGCAAAAATGTTAGTTTTGTGCACATGTACATTATTTAGCATAGCTATTTAGGCCAATAAGCATTAATAAATGGAAGGAATAAAGCCAAGGAAAATTTAGCCTGAATATAAAAAATTAATAACACTGAAATTATTAGCTTTATAATTGCTTCCCAGAAGATGTGGCAAAATTCTACTCCTAAGGTCATTTAAGAAGGCTGACTTGAACAAAATACTTCGACTGTGGCTTAGTCTAGCTAGTCAGTGTTGGCCCTTTCCAATTGTCGAGCACTGTTGGTTGCACATAGAATGTCACAATTACCACTTCAGAAAGTCCAGAGAAGGCAAAACTCTTTAAAATCCTCAAAGGGATTGGATTGTTGCTGTTATTATCTCTCATTTTGAAACTAATAGGAAGAGGCACAAATTACAGACATTCAGCAAAGGGAAATAGCCTCTTTTTCTATTATTCTCCTTATTAACTGCTAATTTCCCTTTCCCAACTCACATTAGCCCTGCCTGGAAGTCCCTAGGAATTAAAGCGTCTAGGTCCTGATGCTCCCTCCACTGCCGATGGCACAGTCTAGAGTCATCAGCTCTGTCTGTGAGTCTGTGACCTGCAGAAAGTTATTTACTCTTGGAGCTCATGCTTAGGGAAGTTGTAAGCACCTTGGGCTCTGTGGTAAATTATGTTTAGATTGAGAAGGAAGACAGAGATCAAGTTCTTCAGAAGCACTGGAGTCAGAGGATGCTAAGCCAGGTGTTTCTGTCACTGAAGACTGGATGCATAGAAGTACTACGGAACAGCAAAGCAGACTCATGAATAATTCATTCCTGGCCTACACTCTGAGGCCACACTCTTATTTATCAACATAGATTATACTTTTATTGATTGCAATCCTCACAGAGGTATTTCATTAACTGCAAGATTGTCGGTTTGCATATGCTTTGTTTCTTTGAGAATTTCCTTGTATTTGAATAGAAATTTATAGGAAAAGTAAAATTAAAGAAAATTGTTTAAAAATTCTGATTCATTCTGAAACCAGGAAGGGAATTGGTAATGTTTTTCTCTAGATACACAGATTGTTCAATCATTTTATACCATTAATTGTACTGTGATTTGGAAGTGTGATAACAGCCCAAGAAAAGTATTCTTCCTGAGAATGTGTCTACCTGCCTTATTTACCACTGTTGCAGATGGATTATCTGCAATTTCACATAAATTTCCCCATGGTACATGGGTTTCAGATATGCTTAAAATATCTAAGTGACTAAGAAAAGTGTTTAACTGCTCCACAAAGTAGTTCCTAACCATATTAATTCAAAGGATGTGATAATTCAGTAGTACTCAAGTTCAGAAGGGAATCCCAGGTCTGACTCAGTAAATCAGCTTGCTCTAGTGAACAGAAATAGCCTATTTTAAGAGCCATCCCCTCCCTATGATGTTTGTGGATCATGTTACAGTAGCAAATGCAAATAAAATACTGAATTAGAGGTGACAGCCTTAATGTTGTCTTAATGGCTGTGAGACAACTGTAGTCTTTCTGACAATAACATTGGCTTAGGTAAGATTGGAATTTTTTTTTTTTTGTACTTGGAATTGAACTCAGGACCTCATGCTTGCTAGGCAGGCACTGCGCCATTGAGCTAAATCCCTGGTCCCAAGATTGGATTTTTAAGCAAAACTCAAATGTGAAGAAAATTTTCTGTTATAGGAAAAGAAATAACCATGACTTTTGGAGTCTTTATGATACATTTTGTGGTTGTGGATGATGAGAAATGAGTCACAAAATTTGAGAAAAGTCAGAATTTTCCAGATGGTAGAGATGCCACCCAAGGAGTCTCTCCAGAAAGTTGCTGTGGCAGACACTTTGACAATGGTAGAAGTAGAAAACAAGTTCACATGAAGGGTTTATTCGTCTTTGTAGTTGCAAAGAAGCCCTAAGAGAACTAGTGAATGTGCAAAAACTAACAGAAAAATCCTGGCCTGGTGGTGCACACTTGTAATCCTAACACAGAGAAGGTCGAGTTGGGAGGCGAGCTAGTTCTAATGAGACCCTCTCTCATTAAAACAATAACCAAACAGACAAAAAAACAAAAACAAAAACAAAAACAAAGAAAGAAGTTGAGGTCACTTTTTTTAAAGAAATATTTTTGGTGGAATAGTTTATTTACTTTTTATTAGTAAAATATTGATTTTCTTTGTACTAATTTCTACATTTTTTCATTGTTAGAATCACTTTCAGTCCTTGATTGAACTTTTTTTATTTAACTATTGAATGACCAATTTCCTAGAAATTATGTGGCCATTTGGTAGGCCAAGAAAAAAATTCACCACCTTCCCCTTCAGTAATATTTCTCCAGTTTTCTTTATGCTTTGATTAAAAATATTTAAGAAAATTACAAGTCTCAACTAATTCTGTGATTTTAAAAAAAGTTTTACTCCCCCCGAGAGGGTCCATTCTGCTTCCCTCAGCCCGTAGTACTATTTCCTTACTGAGGGCCAAGTGTGTATCATTTGATTTTCATTTATCCCTTCACTGACTGATCAGTTGACGGAGACAGAACCTCTGTATTTCCCAGTTTGAGCTACTGTAACAGATCTCCATACACCGGGTGATTTAAACAGCAGGAGTCCGCACAACTGGAAAGGCTTAGAAATCCAAGATCAAATCAGGTGCCTCGCGAGGACACTCTGTCTAACTTGGGACAGACTTTCCCCCGTTGTGTCTGCACTGGGCCATGAAAGAGGGACAGAAGAAGTGAGAGGAAGAAGAGTAAGAGGAGAAGGGAGAGAGAGGTTTTTTTCCTTTTTCTTCTCATAAGAGCCTTAATTCCATTGGAGAGGGTTCTACACGTATTGCCTGATTATCTCTCCAAGTCCCAGTTATCATCACCTTAGGGATGTGGACTTCAACAAGTGAACTTCTGAGGTGCATAAACACTCAGTCCTTCAGGCCACCACTGCACCTGTGCTTTGGGACCGTTCACCCATTAAGCTAAAGGGAAACTGAAGGTGAAATTCAGCACTTAATTCTTGCTCTCAGTCTGCAAGTTGCATATAGCTTCAAGCCAAGGACATATAGAACCAAATAGACAGTGGTTTTTTTTTTAATTGTTTGTGTTAAATAAGGTTTATTGTTAGCTTTATTGCCTGTGGTTTTTAAGATGCAACTTTATTGTGCCTTTGCAAACAGAATACATCTCTTAAATAGCTGATCAGAAGTTTCCATACTTAGAGCTCTCTATGACAGATTACAGTGCAACACTATTCTTACAGTGTTCCACTGTTGAATTTACTTTAAGACATAGAGAGAAAACACAAGTTTTGCTTTTAAGAGATCTTTTGAACTGTAGTTGGGCATATACTTCATTTACTTCCAAAGAGGCAGAAGCAGCTAGAGCAGGTGACAGCACATGCTCTATTTCGTGTTCTGGACCTACACTTCTTTTAGCAGGCACTTGACCTTCTCCAGCTAGGCAGAGGTGGGGTTAACTAGGACTTAGTGCATGATCTTTCCTCTGGGAAGGGGTAGGAGTGAATGTGGTGAGGATGGGAGGGAAGCAGAAGAAAACACGAGTGTGAGCGAGTGTACGTGTGTTGGAAACTCACCATCACCCTGCCTGTGCTTATCAAGGGAGGGTTGTTCTATGTATTTTTCTAACGATTGCAGTACGCATGTATTGTTTTCCATACTTGTGTTTCCTGAACTTACACTAAAAGGATTCATCAAATCATCTTGTTCAAGTGGCTCAGAGTTGTATTTCTTCTGCTTACCCTGTGCTTTTGGGTTCTATAGTATTTCTATAATTGTGCAAGACGGTGTGTTCTTTTAGATCACGTTGTATGGTGCAGAATGAGGATTTTCTTTCTTTCTTTCTTTCTTTCTTTCTTTCTTTCTTTCTTTCTTTCTTTCTTCTTTCTCCCTTTCTTTTCTCTCTCTCTCTCTCTCTCTCTCTCTCTCTCTCTCTCTCTCTCTCTCTCTCTCTCTCTCTCTCTCTCTCTCTCTCTCTCTCCCCCCCCACCGTTTCTCTCTTTCTTGACCTGAAATAAGTACTAATGTTTATACTCTTGTAACCTATTTCCCAGATTTCCCAGGGATATTGGAAGATCTAGTGATACAAGTTGTGTAAATTAAATTAGAAGGGCTTGCATATGAGGTACTAAAGAAAGGTATTTTAATTATGATGATTTAACAAAAAATGTGAAGATCTTTGACATTCAGTTACCTTTGTAGAGTTTACGTTTATAGTTGCTCCATCTCATTTGGCACCTAAATTCGCCACAGATGCTTTATGATTTTCTGGTTTTAATTAATGTCAAACCCCGGTTGCAGTGAGAGTTGTCTTATTTTCCTGCCAGAGCCCAGGCTGAAAGAATTATGCTGGCAATGAGCAAGTGATGGCGCCCGTTAAGGTTTCTAGAAAAGTTTCAAACTTTCCTAGAATCTGTGTCTGTCTGTCAGAGTGCTACATTCAAAGTTCTCTTTTGCTAAAAGCTCTTCCAATCATAGAAAAATGTACTTAATAAATATTTGGCTACAATTCATGAGATTAATAATATTATTTCCATTTCATTACATCAAGTGAATTGCTCTTGTATTCTTCCATATTAACTTGCATGGTGACTTTTTTTCATCTCCTATTGAAAAGAGATTATTTGAGTTAATTATTTGCATGATTCTGTGCAAGCACAAAGTGCAGTTGCATTTACCTTCAACATGGGCCAGTGGTAATCTCAGCATATCTTAGAAAACCGAATAATTATAAGCTACTGGCAACAGGGAAAAGATAAGTTTTAAACTTGGCATGAATATAATTTATATTCAATTTATTAAATAATTTATTTGAGCAGTTAGTATATGTATGTCTTAAAGGCACAAATGTTTCACAAATGCATGCCAGAAAGAAGACCTAACTATCAGGAAATTTGCAGCTTATTAGAAGAAATTTTAAAATTACATAAATGCTGAGTGTTAAGAGGGCTAGGTAATATATATATATATATACACACACACACACACATATTTAGAGAGAGAACATAAAGACAAGAGACATGGTGCTCTTAAAATGCAAACACACTGATGAAGAAAAGTTTGTTTGTTTGACCAGTGAGTATTTAATACTTATCAGGCACTGATAAAGTATAAGTATGCAGGTGATAGTGGGAAAGATTTGTAATTTATTTTATAAAGCAAAGGAAATAAAGACATAAGTATTTTCACACATTATCTACAGAAAATATTATATACTCTGGGAAAATATGCTAGAGAGTGCTAGGCAAGGAGTGCATATTATAAAGATTCATATCTTTAAAAGTAAAACATTTAAGTGAAAACTGAAGGATGAAATTGGCTCGACACTAGAGAGCCAGGGAGAGGAATATTTTCGGAAAGAAGCGGAGGAAGACTAAGGTTGCGGAGCACGCATAATTTGGCTAATTTAGGTGCCAAGGTAAGGATGGAATGTAGCCGCTTATGTAAAGTGAGATCAATATTTATTTTTAAATTTTTTATTCAGATAGAAGAGTTTCCTTTGGTTGGTTCAGGGTGCAGCAAATGTTGTACTCCTCTCCGTACAGTTCTTACAGTTTTGGATATTTCCTTTAGGGCATCTAGTTTCTGACAACAGTGGGTAATTCCTCAGTAAATATGGAGGGATAAAGGAGACTGCCCTTGGGAATTAAAAAGAGGATGACTTAAAAAATAAACGCACCTAGTGGAACACATCACGCATCACCATATGTTCCATTGGTACAGAAAATACAAGCATATTTGTTTTCTGTGTGTTTGATAATTACTGCTTAAGGTTACATATTTCAATGTAAAAAAATTGTTTTCTGTGCATCTCTCATTTAGAAATCTTTCCATGCTTATGTAAAATCCTAACCTCTGCTACAGTAATATCAAGTAATCACTGAACCAAAGCCTTATAACTAATTTTAATGTATGAGAAAAGCCTGAAGCGTTGAACTATGTCTGAAAAGCTGCACAATTTAAGAACGATGCTGGGATCGCCTGAACCTGCCGGCCCTTCACATTCAGCTCCGGAGAGTTTTGGTTTGTTTCTGAAAAATAACTGATGTAAATTCATAAAGACAAGTAGGTGAGAAATTGTGAGATATCTGATAAGCTGAGATAGGAGAACAAAATAGAAAGTTGGAAGTCATTTCTACAGAAAATGAAACTATTCTGACAAAAGATACATAATAAGGGAATGCAACGAAAGTTAGGAAAAAAGAAATGATTACAGGATAAAATTCCTTAACCCAGCATAAGTTAGCAAAACAAGATAAAGCTTCTCTTTGTTATTCTATCATGGTGATTTATTTTCCTTCCTGTCATATCAAAAAGACTTTTTGTCATTTTAAATATCTGTTGACATATATTCCATACTTCCTTATATTTATTTTCATTTCAATGAACCAGTTCTCTTTAAATTAACTGCAGAAAGCAATATTTGCCTTGAGCCAATTAAAAGAGGAAAGCTGGACTGGGTCTTAGGCATGCAGGTAGTTAAGGTCAGAGAAGAAAGGAAGTGGCAAATGTGTCCATAAAAAAGAAAGACGCAGGTCGCAGTGAGGGTGACAGCGCTGGTTTGAGAAGTGCCGGAAATGCTGCACTGGGGTTGAGATGTACCTTCTAACAAGGAGACACCACCCTCTATGCACTTTAGAAAGCAGGCATTGGTTCCTTGAGATCGTAGCATCGTGACTCCTAGCGGCCTAGAGGTGTACTTACCAGGAGCCAAACGTATGTATATCATTTTCCCCATCTTCTGTCTCCTTCATTTGCTTTTTTTTTTTTTTTTTGGCGGTACTGGGGATCGAACTCAGGACCCTTATTCCACTGAGCTATATCCCCAGCCCCCTTCATTTTCATTTGTTGCCTACGCTTTCAAAAGAAGACTTCCCCAAAAGAGAGCTTAAGGTCCTGTTAATGATGATTCTTTCTTTGCATCTATTTACAGTTTTCACTTTTTTGAAAGAACCAAAAGGGCACTGTTTTTTTTTACAGACAGAAGGACAAGACGCCGTGCCATGAGCTGGGCTGGTATTACTTCCTTTCCTTAAGGTCTTCAAGCTCTGTGCAGCCACAGACACTTTCTTGAGATGTTCAGGTCTGTTGTATCTAACGGGATTTTATTCATTAAAGACTTAGAAATGATCTATCAAACAGATGCTCATTTACTATTGTTTTAAAATTGAAGAAACATTCAGAGATTTAGCCCGGAAAACATGTTGATGATTTTTCTTCATCAATAAGGTAAAATCAGAAGTTTAGAAATGTCTTTTTTTTTATTCTGAAAGGTACAGAGAGGCCTTAGGCACAAGTGGATTTCTGGAAGCAGCATATTTCATAAATTTGAACTAAATTGTATCAGGCATGGAGTGCGGCCAAATTCTGATTCATTAGTTCACTGCTTGGCAGTGTTCCGTTTCCTGTCAACAATAAAACACACAGGTTGATTCTAGGGATATAGAATATTCTCACTTCCAAAAGCCCTCTTATGCTTTTATTTAATGTAAAACTTACAATTCTTAGAACAAACATGGCACAAAGAAATCTTGTAAGTTCTTTGGTTATAGGAAGATAAAATTTGAAGGAATTTCTGAAACGTTATTGCAATTTCTCTCACATAGCTTGGAATAAATGGAAAAGTACCCTTAACAGTCTTATGGCTCACTCCGTCCTGCAGTACAAAGAACTACCTCTCCTACAAAACAATGGTAGAGAATGCTGAACGCATCTGCACTGGAAAGCCTTGAAAATGAATGTGTCTGAAACTGAGGGGAGATCGACCCTACACTTCTACTGTGGTAGCTATTCCTTGTGGCCTTTCCAAGGCCTTAAAAGAATAATGTTCTTCAGCATAATAATATTTTTTATACTCCAGATTGATACATACCTAACTTTGATCAGTTGAAGAGATGAATTTTTTCTTATAATTTTTGAGCTATGTCAGCTTTCAGAAGAGTAGTCTCATGATTAGCAGCTATAAGTAATGAGGTGCCAGATCATGCGTGATCTTACAGCTTTCACGTTATAGACTTGTAGAATGATGCAGAGTGAATTGAACAAGGTAGAAGTATAAAATGAAGTAGAATGAATGCTCTTAGATTTCCTACTTCAGTTATGACCATTTCTTTCAAACAAGAAATTCACAGCTATTGGTTTACTATAGAACTGAAATTTCCCTCCCTTTGCCTTGATAGATGTGCCTACTCGCACCCAGAAACTCATACAGGGAATGGCAAAATGCTGGGCTATAAGGTCATGTTCCTCGCTTTGATCAGTGCTAGTGTTTCTTACTCAGAGGAAATAGGGGAATATATAAGTGGGGAGAAACAACAAATGGTTCATTTGTCTACCCACAGTTTGAGTCTGGTGACTCAAAGGTCCTCATCTCAAAACAATAAAAAGATAAAAATCTACAAATGTGATTTTCATAAACAAAAGGCAAAGATATAAATACTCATGTGAAAAGGTTACCTTTGAGTGGAATGACCAAAGAAATGCTCCAGAGAAACATAATGCTTCCACTGGACTTTGAAAAATATAGACAATTCTTCTTACCTAAAATAGAAAAAGATAGTATGAAGAAATAGTCGTATATAGCACATATTGAATTAATACCTAGACTAAGTTTACTTAACCCGTGGACTGTGGGAAGCAACTGGAAGTTCATGGGCAGAAGAATCTCACAATTAAAATTGGTTAAATAAATTTAATCAGGTTGCAGCTCATACATTGAATTAAAAGGGATTCATTACTGTTTGCAAGTGGAAGAGCAATGGAAATATACAGTCTTCCTGAAAATCCATTAGGTGAGTGAGTCACTGTGCTTACAAAGCTTGAGTACTAGTTACTCTATTTTGCCAGTGATTTTATTGGCAAATTAAAAACAAGGATGCACCAGCTCCAAATGTTTTGCTTTAATTTACAGATCATTGTTTTCAGTCCTTGAGAGAATTATAAACACTTATTTTTAAGCATTGTATGTGAGAATCACATGACTTAAAACATTTGCATTTATATATTGAGCAAGCTATACAGTCATTAAAATGAATATGAATGGCTGGGGATATAGCTCAGTGGCATAAGCGCCTGCCTGGCAAGCGCAGGGGCCTGAGTTCACTCCCTGGTACTGTAAAAATAAATAAATAAAATAAAATGAATATGAAAGCCAGTGGTTTTATTTGTGATTAACATTTGTGAAAGGCACCATGATCCCACCCTTCTTAGCAACAATACAGTTAATATATGGCTTTGAAATGCAATAGTCTGTATTAATCATAAACTTTTTCACTTCTTATGGAAAACTGTATTTTGTGCTTTTGTTCTGATTAAAATTCAAATTATGTTTCATTTTTTAAAGTATGGAGGACAAATATGCTTGCCTCTGTATGCCTGGTAAGACTTTTATTTTTTAAAAGTAGGTATCATTTAACTTTAAAGTAAGTTCTGTTACCTTGAATCTTAGACTATCTGCAAAATGGGATAAAAATACTGCACAGAGTCTGTACATATTAAGTATAATAATTCATATAAAGCTGTCCAGCTACAAACAAGGTTTAAAAAGCTCAACACTATACAGTGTTTCTTTATTCCTACTGTCATTAAGTACTTTTAAAGTTAATAATGTTAGATTTTTTTCAAAGGAAAAACTTTTAAAATAATTTTTCTACACAGAAGTAGAAATCATATTTCCTTTGTGATCTTTGTGATTAGATAATTATTAAAGAATAAAATGAGAATTTATAACAACTAGCATCCTGGAGTTTGATTTTCACTTTAACATTCATTTGTTTTGTATGAGAGACCCTGTTTTGTAATGTCTTTTCTTCCCTTTAAATACAATGGTAATGATGGAAACAGTAATGAATATCTGCCAGCTGTGCTTGACACTGCTTAAAATAAGACACTGAATTTTCATGACAATATTTCATAAAGATTTACATTTAGATATTCGAAATGTCATACTCAGTGTGCTGTGACCAGGTGTAAAGTGTACTCCCAACTCAAGCGGTCAGCAGCAGGGTCCCAGGTCCGGGCCGCACAAAGCTCACTGTCTGCAGCCTGAGCTTGTTTGCTTGTTGCTGTTCTTGTTTCTTAGTGCACATTTGCAGCACAGTGACTGCATCCGTCACCGGGAGTTATTACAGATAGCTTGCTTGCACATCCCAGTCCTGTCTTCATCCTTCTCGCCCTCCCCATCTCCCTCTGATCCCTTCCTCCATCTCTTTAAGCAGAACGTTAGCAAAGAACACAAATTCTAGGCATCTACCTTGCATTTTTCTCCACATAATTGTAAGTGATTGGTGCACATTAAATCAGGGACGTAGGAGCAAAGGTTTGAGTTCAAACCTAAAAATGGAAATATTCTGACATTATGTCACAGAGATGCCTTAGCTTCTTTTGCAGTAGATGCTCAATAAAAGCTTAGCTTTCTTTGCTTTTTCTTTGTTTTTAGCCAGTTTTGAACAACAAGTGACGAGGTCAGACAGAAGTTTTATATTATAGGAATAAAAAACAATATAACACGTTGTTTCACTCTCGTGACTCACACTGTCCCTATTTTGCCCAGACTGGCCTGGAACTCCTTACTTAAAAGGGTTCTCCTGCCTTACTCACACAGGGAATGGGACTATGTGAATGAGCTACTAAGCCTGACCCATGATACATTTCTTAAAGATCAAAGTAAATTGTTCTGCTCAGGGAGGTAGCTCAGTGGTGTATCACCTACCTGGCAAGCGTGAGCCCTGAGTTCGATTCCTGGTACAAGAAAAATAACCTTAAGTGAACTTGTCCATTTATTATATCCAGCATTTTCAATGATTCTCTTTTTGCAATTTAATATGTAAACCTGAATATTTGAGAATATGAAATGTCAGGGCCTTAATTGGCTTTTTCTCTGGCCTTTGACTGGTAAATAAAACTGTCTTTCTGACATATGTAAAGACTGCGGTAAAGGACTTCAAAGGACATGGCAGAAAAACATACTGAAGTAAAAAATGCTAAGTTTTAAATTTAAATGAATATGTTGATTGATTCATAAAAGTGATGATTTTAAAGAGAATGTTGGCTTCTTTTGCCTCAATCTTGTCATTTAAAATTAAAACTCGCACGGGTGTTCTAACCAAATGCTGCTTATTGCATATAACAAGGAACAACATAATTACTCTGTAAGTTTCTTTTTTTTCCCCCCATGTCTCCCTGCACATGTGCATGCTTCTGTTACCTAGGATAGAAACGAGTGTACATCAGCTGTAAAAATCCCAAGAATATAAGAAGTCCTATAATTGGTCCCTAACTATCTGGGGAGAGAGCTGTTCCACACAAAGAAATGGTCTTGAACAAATCTTATTCAGGAGTTTGATTCCTTCAAATCACAAAGGGGAAAAAATACAAATTCCAATTAATGTAATTTTACAGGGGGAAAAAGACATGGAAGGTATCTTTAACATCCTCGAAATGCTATAAATTCTCAAAGCTACTGAGACTTAGTGACTTCTGAGGACTGAAAGTATGTTAAGAAGATAGACCTGCATTTAAATGCTGATCTCAACTTTTCACTGGGGACCACTAAAAAGCCTTTCAGAAGAAAAGACCAGGATCAGCAAAACATGAAATCATTATAGCAGCAGACTTTCTAGGTCTGCTTTATATTATACGTTTGAAAAGAACATTTGTTTAAGGATATGATAGTCTTACCCTGCTTGTAATGTGCACTCATTTTCTGGGTAGGAGGTGGGAGGAGAAGGAGGATGGAGTGCTTTGGGAGCGAGGTCACTGGCGAAAACAAAAGGAGATCAGTCCCAGAGCCCAGCTATTTCTCAACAGTTCATCTGCCAAGGCTTTCTCCTAATACCAAATGAGATGAAAAATCAATATTGGACATGGCAAATGTGCCCATGAAATATAAAGAAATGATCTTGCCAGAGAGAAAGGTGGTAGGTAGTTTTAGAAAAGTCTCAGATTTCCTGACTTTCTTCCAAAATCACTTTATCTTAAATATTGTTTGAATACAAAAGGACCCGCATGACACCTTCTTCAAGCCTGTTAGCACAGGCATGAACATGAACCAAAGAGGTCACTTTAAAGTAAGGTAAGTGTGGGCTCTGCAGGGACAGTGTGGGCTGCCTGGGCAGAAGAGACTGGGCCTTGACTGTGTGGCTGCTTGTAACCAAACAAGCAGTTACTGCTGTCCTAGCAGATATGCACTCACTGATTCATATTTGCCAGCTAAGTTTCCGGCCATTCTTTCTTCCTGTCCCATCCACACTCCTGATGGAAAAAAATAAAATATCATGAGTAGACCTGGGTAACTGCAAAGATGATGCCATTTTACTTCTTCAAAAATCTTCGCCTCTCACTCAAGAAACGAAATTTCAATAGAAAATTTAAGTGTTTTCTGCTGCTGAGAAAAAGATACTATGTCTAAAAACAATGGCTTCTGGAGCCCTTTCCAGTGAACTGTAATACTTGCACCATAGACAAAACCCTACAGGCTACAGGAGATGAGTACAGAAAAGGTCCATTAGAGCACCTTCCCTACATTGTTTATCTAATGTGTCTGTGTAACATGCTTCTATTTGCCTTTGGGCAACTATATGACAAAATTCAGAGCATGAATGAATAACTAATCTTTAAAGAGACTCCCAAGTCACAGTTGTTCCTGGACAAACTGGAATCTCACTTCCACAAGGCGGGGCAGGGGGTGCAACTTCAATCTTTACTTTAGAAAGTGCTTTAAAAACCACACTCTTAAGTGGAAGTTTGTTTTGACTGAAGCAGGCTTTTCTGGCAGAGTACTTTTAATAAAAGAGAAAGAAGTTGCCAGTTATCCACAAGCACTGAGAGCATTTCAGAATCGGAGTCTCTTCATCAGACCTTAATGTAACCACTGCCGCTTCTAAATGTGAACAGTCTCAAAGATTCCTGGAAGGATCTATTTTGGATAGGGTCGTTTTTTCGTTTCTGATGTCTCATGCATATTTTTGTGCACTTTACAAAATTTACTGAACATATGATTTTTTTCAAGCTCTCCATTGCCACAAATAATGGCAGAAAGCCCAAATCAAGATGCCCATCATATCAAACCAAGGACAGTCATTTTGGTTTATTTGGTTTAGTTATTTTCAGTGTATTTGGCTTCAAAATTATGCAGCTATGTTTCAGTTGAAGGAAAAAATATATAACATGTGATATCCATTCTATGAATCATCATGTATCCTCGTGAACATCATATGAACTTTACATACATTTAACTTTAAAACTTCTTAATTTGTAAAGTAAGTAAGCCTGAGCATGTCTCTTCATGAACTAGAATCTTGTCAAGAGCTTTAATAAATACAAGGGTTTCTGCACTCATTCAATACCAAATGTGACAAAGACTATTTAGCATGAAATTCCTGGAAACATTTGAAGACATTTCAATGTCATTTTATGTTGACTGAAATGGAACGTGGACTATTTCCTCAATCACCTACCTAAATCATTCAGCAAAGGAGACCTATTAAATCTGAAGATTAAAGGCAAGCCAGCTTTATACCAGACAAAATTAATTCTTAAACTTATTGCCTTGCAAGTTAAGAGCAAAAGACTTTTTGATTATAGGTATTAAGACCCTATAATGTCATCTTTTAAAAGCAAGTGTTAATGTAAAATCATTGTAAAATATGATTTTGGTGTCATTTTATTGATAGATATATCATCCCTTCTGAAGTTTGAGGAATGTCATTGAGGTGACTTTCTAAAAACTTTAAGACTTTTCATTCATTATACAAGTATATTTTATATGCTGTAGAAATATACAGTAACCATTCAGGACTAATTTGCCTTTGAAATGGACTAGATATATTAATACTTCTCTTAGTCTTTTTTCATGAAACTTCTTGTTACTTTTTCCTGAATTTCAAGTGTTATAGAAGGTGCATCTCAGTGTGCGACTAAAGCTTCTAAAGGTGCTCTCTGTAGAGGCCACTGTTTTATACTACAGAATGTACAGCATAAAGCATAGTATGAATGATAATAATTTAATAGGATAAAATATGTTTTCTCATTAGGCATGAATCATCTCTTCTTGCTATTGAGAAATCATACTTTATCTTACTTAAGACCCTTGTGCTTTGGTGGTACTAAATGAGGTGCTGAAAATTCCTAAGCCTTCCTACTGTATATGAGAAAGGGAGAAGAAAAATGTTGACAAGGTAAAATAATTAATTCAAAATACTTGGAAGAAAACTGAGCATCTTACCAGGAAGACTTTTCACTGACAAATATCTCACTCAGCCTGTGTCATGAATTCTTGAAGAATTCTAATTTTTTTGGTGCTTAACATTAACATTTAGACAGTTATCCTGAGAGCGCTAAGGAAGCCTTATGCAATGCATGCTGAGATGGGCATCTGGGGCTACTTTTCCATCATGTAATGATGTGTAAAATATTTCCCTTTTAAAAATTAGGGAGAAAATGTGTAATTTAAGACAACTTTCATTTCCCTGATAATTTTATATCATACCTCAAAATATGATAGGATATCTGGAAGTCTGGGCACATGTCCAGGTCTTAATTCATCCATGGGTGTACTCATAAAACAGAATCGTTTTTGTAATTTACAGTATAAAAGATATTATTGTAGGAACTTAGTGGGTCAAAGTGGCAGGTGGTATCTGCATCACTGGCCAACATGAAAGTTTTTCATCCAAAAGAACGTAAGTGCTGAGGCAGCATTTCCCACTTCATCTTACTCCTCTTTTTTGTATAATGAATGTAGAGAAATACAGAACATTTGAATGTCCTGTTGGCATTTTTTTTCTGTACTCTATCTCATACTCATCTACTATCAATAATTTTAAAAAGAAAATGGGGTGAGTCATAAGGACCACTACATCTGATATAAAAATAATCTCTGGGCACTCTGTTAGCATTCTTTAGTGGTAAATGAAAAAACTCAATCATACAAGAATTTAGGTCATTGACTTTTTATTTTTTCAATGTCAGTTTGTTATATAGCGAGGGTCCAATATTGTACACATTTCATATAAGTACTCGTTCCCAGATCTATAGATATTTCTTAATATGAATATTTTGTAGAATGTGTAAATCTTTCACTAATTGACTGAGGTGGTTCAGGATTAACACATTTATGGCTACTGTTCCAACTTGGGAATTCCACAAACAATGGAACATACTAAAATTTTGAATTTTTCCAAGTAACAGATGTGAATTTCATGAAACAAGTCAAAATAATGCAATCTTTGGCAGAAATGGCTTTAGTCAAAAAGCATCAATAATAATGTACAGATAAGGAGACTTTCTTCTTACCAAAATAATTAGAGTAGAAGAAACCAGAGAGAAAACAATACCGTCCTTTAGAAACAGTTATTCACAAGTTTCACAACATTGTAGCATCTTCCTCCATTTTCATTGTAAAACAATTTTGTCCTTAAATCATTCTTTGGCAAGTAAGCCCATAATCCTTAAAACAAATTAGAAATCTCTTTTGGAAATTCTTTAGCAACACTGGAAATGGGAATTGTTATTCTAAATAGTTCAATTTGCCTTTTCTCTTTGTGCATTTTTCTGTCAGAAAACGTCCCAAATGAATGTTTTTGCCATCTTTAGACTAAAAAGAGTTTCCCTGCGATACTTCTAATGCTCTTTAGGGAGATGTACAGCTAGACCTCTCAAATAAAAATAGCAAATGTGTCCCCCAGTAGTGCTTAGTTTTCTACCATGTACAAGTGCATCGTACCTACGACCCACTTATTGTCTGCAAGCAGGCACTTCCTTTCTGGATTCCCTTTCCTAGACTATACCCAATGTACGTAACAGCCAATAAAAATGGAAATGAAATGACATCTAGCACAGGACTTCAGAAGGAGCCCTCGTTGAGGAGGCGCCGTGTATACCTAGGTTATCTCATACCCTCCCTCCCTTTCCCCAAGACCCGCCTGAATGGGCCTGGCCTGGTCTGAGCAGAGGACTGTGTTATTCCACCTTTTTTAGACTTTTATGACTTTCCTGAAGTTACAAGCCCATTAGAGAAGGCATATATTCTCAGAATCATTTCCCAGAGTTTTTGCAATTTAAATGCTAGAGTTCTATTTTCTTTCTAGATAATTTGGAGAAAATTGTCTGGGATGACTAAAAGTTACTATTCAGTTTATGAATAAAAGCAATGAACAAGAGGTGGAAAGCCTGGTATGAGATCCATGTTACCTTGTACTCATCGCTGTGAAATCAGTGTGACCAGAACCATTTTTTTCAATATCTAACGGATGTCATACTGTGCAAAAGCCAAGCCTGGAACCCAAGGAACCCAAACAGAAAGTTTTTAATTGTAAATTTGGAAGCCCTTAGTATTAAATCCTCTGTAACCACATGGGATTGTTGCGAAGCAGAGTTTGATGAATTTGTGGGAAAGTTGAAAGAGTAAAATATGCAAAAGCAAGATATTAAAAGGACCATAGGCTGGTCATGTTGCTGTCCAAGGTACCAACAATGTATTTGGTGAAACAGACTGATTCCAATTTATTCAGTGTATATTTTAAAGAAAAAAAAACTAATTCTTTAACGTGTATTTTTTCATTTCATGTGGTCACATAGTGTTTATCAGTTTACATTAATGTTTTGTGAGAATTTCTTTTCCAGAAACCAATCAATCCTAAACTTCCTAGTAGCTATTTGGGTTCAGTTATTCTTTTGTCCTTTTAATGTTACCTTTATTTAATGCCAGTCAGTATTCTCATATCGTATCTTTATTCATTGTTTCACCAATTTTTGAGCACACGCCATGTATCACTTACTTTTAATTGCCAGGAAGAGAGAGAAAAACAAAGTTATCATTTTTATTTTCATTTAAATTTCAAATATCACCTTTGATGGGAGCAGTGAAACTGTTCCTGTTTGAAAAGCCAAACTTGAATTACAAATCCTACTTGCTAAATTACCCGTTGCTGAGTGAAAATACATTTGGACCCTTCGTTCTAGGACTTTGATGGGGGTCAAGTTTGCTCCTTTTGAATCAATATAAGCTCTTCTCTGAGGCATCTAATAGTGATAAATGGGGCCAGATAAAAGTTTATTAAAATTGATGAATATATTATACCACACAAAGGTTAATGTCTTGATTTGTGAAGAAAACTTGTGATACTAAACAAGGACATTCCAAGTGATTAATTGTCTGCAATGTTGATCTCAGTAAATACAGTCTGACTTTTACATGTGTCTATCTTCCCAAGCTTTTATATCTGGGAAATTGATGGTACCATAAGCCATTGTCATCAACAGCACTGCCGCAATGTTTCATGATCTCCAGTGTGCTCGGGTATTATCTGAAATTATCTCCTATAAAATTACAAATTCCGTATTTATAAATGATAGGCAAGTCTCCCTGAACCCTTTTCTCACTGGATTGACAAAGTGGTCCATTAGAAGACACTGTAAATAATTTTTGACGCTGAATGGACTCTGTACGATGTTGCCATAGAATATAGAGAGATAAACACAATGGTACAATGGCACAACTTCTAGATTGAGATTCGAGAACCCGTCACCTTGTGTGCACCGGTGTGGATAGACTATTAGGTTTCTGCGCCTTGCCCACTCCCACTACTAAATTTCTTGACCTGTTTTCCCATTCTTCTTTCTCCTTTCCCCACTTATAACATTGGCTGACCCCTTCTATGGCATATATGCTTTTTTCCTTTTCGTTCATTTTAAATGAAATGAATCCATTCTACAGTGTTTTTTCGTACATTTAGGATTCATTATACTTGGTCGTATGTTTCTTTTCCTACCGTTTTTCTTTACCTTTTTATGGCATGAGCGGTTCTGCAAAGAACAGCTTTTCACAATGCATGAAACAGTGAATAAGTAAAGTTAAAAGCAAACGGTAGCGAGGACGCAGCAGCATGGCACCGCCAGGCACGTGCGAGGTCCTGAGGTCAGTTCCTGGAACCAAAAAAAAAAAAAAAAAAGAAAGCAAATGGGAAAATGCAAAACAAAAGGTTCATGCTATGAAATGGACTCAGAAAATATTGCATATCCTGGTACCTAATGAATTATCAAGTAATATTTACTCCATACTTAAACTTTGAAGTGGCCAAGACAGTGAAAGAAATAAGCTGCACATGGTTCATAGTGCCCAAACCATGGCTTTTTCAAAATAAACATTGTTTCTTATTCTAAGGCAAAAAATAAATCTCTCTCCTCTTACCATAAGATCTTGGAATAAAGAGATCAATGTACACTGGAATTAACTGGGGACTTTTAAGAAACACGTTTCGTATAGGCTCAAAATCAATTAAATTACACTCTTTTGGGGTGGAAATCAAGAATTATTATTTAAAGCACTGAAGGTAATTATGAAATGCCCTCAGGGTTGAGAGTACCTGATCCACCACTCCGTATCTCTGAGAGGGAAATCTGTTTTCTTTTAGATTTGGAGCAGCTAAATACAAGCAATATGTGTTTGCATTATTATTCTCCTGAGTTTTTTGACTTCTAAATGAAGCAATTTAAATTGGTTACTCTAAAGGGTCCTTTTGAATTTTGAATACATATTTTCTCCCTCATTATTCCACAGTGGATTTACTTTTCCTTAGTGTTAATAGCTTTCATGTTGCACGTTTTCCAGAGAAAGCTAAGATATGCATGGATTGGCACCTGTGAGCATCATAATTAATGGTCAGTTCTGGCAGTGTGAGCCTGATACTTTGTATGACTGAATTCTGGACCACAGGAGGTACATTTAGTCTTCCAGGCAATAATTGACTAAAAGTGCTCTTATCATAAATCAGTAGCCATTGAGGCTAGAAAGCATGTTCTTTTGTGACTTAAACCTTCCTTAAGCCCAAGAATATGATTGTTTTAAAATATAAGATCATGGAGAATGATAAGAAAATAACATTTTTAGTAACAGAGGAGGAATCAACTGATGGAATTACCTCATCGAGAATGTACTTTGGATAGGGAAAAACATTCAATCTTGTAAGAAAAATAATTCAAAACATCAAAAACACTGCTTAAACACAATTCAGTTGGCTTAATTATTCACAGCCCATCGTTTGTGACCAAATATAAGCTGATGGGAACTGCTTTGCAGTTAATGGAACCATAATCACTTTATTTCAAGGGTTCACATGCAGAGTCAGATTGGGTACTGCAGAGCAGATGTCGAGTTATGGTGCAACCTGAACTTATTACCGCGATTGCCTTTCCACTGGATGGGGTAGCCAGATGTACGAGTCATACACTTTGAAAAGCAAATGGCTAATTGTTGGGATGCTTCTAATTATAAAGTAATAGTAATATACGTGGGTTATCTTTAAATCTTTCTTCATAGTATATATTAATAGCTGTTCAAGAAAAGGTAGCTTACAAGTAAGTTCCTGCATGGTTTGTTTTACTCACAGAGAACTGGGAGGAAGGAGATGAAGCCAGAGAATTTTGTATTATCACTCTGTTCATTTCACTGGTAACTTCTGTGCTGGAATCAAATGGGGAATTTGCTCTGATTGCAGTATCCAACTGCGCTGAATCTCTGAGCGATTAAGACATGTTAATAGCAGTGAAGAATCAATAAGGCTGCTCACAGATTCCAATGGCAATGTTGAGCAGTCAGAACAAAAACTAAATTATTTTAATGAAGCAAATTTGATTCACACATAATGTGACAGCTGATGTCAGAAGAAAGTCTTCCATTAATGTATCAGATGGTGATGCTACTACTTGGGTGATGTGACAGAATCCACCACAGCTTATGCAAAATAAGACATGGCAGATGTCAGGGTTGAAGAAGATGCACATGTGTTTTCACTGAGTAGAGTTTTACCTTTGAGGATTGTAGGGAGTGGATTTTCTACCAGATATAGATATCGTCTTACTGATTTCTATTCTTATTATGGAAGAGTCACTTCCTCAGTCACACTTGAGGAAGTTATACTTGGAGATGACACTATTTCCTATTATTTTACTTTCCATCATAACTGTTTCACCTTATTTGCAAAATAATTTTATGTGGCTAGATCAAAATATTTAGTTACTGTGATGTGTACAGGTCATTTTCAATGCTATATTAACATGGTAGACATAAGTTCAGTGAAGTTTTGACTAAAGATGACAGAGGTTATAATGAAAGCAAAGCTATCACAATCATAGTTTAAATATTTCATGAGACTTACCTAACTCACATAAATAATACAAGCTATATACCCAGTGTTTGTTCTGTACCAGACAGTGTGTGAACAGTCCAAATATTTCAGCTCATTTGGTCATCCCAACTCAGTGCAATAGCAGGTATAATTTTGGCCTCTATTGGTCAAATAATAACACTGAGATAATCTCAGGGAGGATCGATTAAACTGAGCATTTGCTTATGAATCTCTTAAATACATCATAAAGGTAGAATTCAAAGCTACTTTCAATGGAAAAGAAGTTCATGTATTTTTCATTTAGCTAAAATGGATTTTTTTCCCAGTCTGCTTCAAATTCTTATAAATAACAGTTTAGGTAAGAAATATGCCTCCCTCTCCCTCTCTCTCTCTCTCTTTCTCTGATAGACATTGTTTTCTTTTTTTACATGATTTATGCATGAATACTTTAAATGAGACTGGAATCAGATTGTTTATGCACATTCCTTTCAGCTTCAAAAATTGTTAGAAAATTTTGACATGATACCGAACACATTTTCTCTCCCTTTTGGACATGTTTTTGAGTTGTGCTCTTTAGTAAAAGCCAAGTAATCAATTATGGACAAAGAAACTCAAATAATCCCTGTAGCTGATGACATTTTTAGGCCAAGCCATGTTTTTAGTAGCTGGAAGAGGCCACCAGTGAAGAAAGAAATTCCTTTCGTGCCTGTGTATAAATAGCACATTAGTAGCTTTAGCAGACTCTGTAACAATAGCACTACCTCTCACAATTGCACACAGAGCTGAAAAAATGTGGATAAGTTAAATGTTTCAAAATGTATTATAAGACTACATGTCACAGCAGCTGAAAACCAATTTCCATTACAACATAGATTCACTGTGCAAAAGTTGAGTCATCTCTATTTTGGTAACCTTCTTTATCACCAGAGATAATCCGTGCTATATTTTCATCCTTGTGATGCAGGCAAGAAGATCTCTCCAAAGTTTTGACCCACAAAATCACACTTGACAAAGCAGAGGAAAGACATGGTAATAGGTACTCGGATGGTTTCAGTGAGATTTCAAAGAGAAGACTTGATTTAAATACATTACCAACCAGTTATTCTTACATTCTTACTCGAAGTGACTTACTTTACATGCCTCAATTCCTGACACTTAATAGGCATTACTAAAATATTTACTCAATAAAATGATTGTTTGAGAACGCTTAATGGGGCTGGGGATATAGCTCAGTGGAATAAGCGCTTGCCTAGCAAGCGCAGGGTCCTGAGTTCGATCCCCAGTACCGAAAAAAAAAAAAAGAGATACTTGTCATGAGAACGCTTAGCTTATTACATTGATATGACACTATGAAATAAATACATAGTCCTCATTTTCCTGTCAACTTTACAGAACTTTCTATTCATAGAGATGTGTTTATTTGGTGACAGAGAAAATGAAGCGACAGATATTTTGATAGTTTCTATTATATTATTATTAATAACCTAACATTTGTAAAGTATAAAATAAATGTCCAATTGTTTAATTCAGACTGCAATTTTAGCTTCAATTTCAAGAGATTAGACAGTGCTAGCTCTCAAAGACTAAAGCTTGGGGTTTTGTTTGTTTGTTTTTGTTTGTGAGGCAGGGTTTCACTGTGCATTTCAGAGTGGTCTTGAACTCATTATGTAGCCCAGGCTGGCCATGAACATGTGCAAATCCTCCTCCCTGACCCTTTCTAGGATTATAGGAACAGGCCACCACAACAGGCTAACAAGAGCATTTATATAGTCAGTATAGTTAACTTTTGTTTCTTGTGGAGACAATCAAATACAAGGTATCGTATTCTCAAAGTACAAATTTAGTCTGTTTCCCTAAATTTTCTGACTTTAGAACTACATGATACAAAAACTTCAAAGGACCAGTCACAGACTTATAGTACACTGTCATCTGGAACGGGGATACACATGAAGAGGAAGAGGTACTGTGGTGAAGGACCACTTCATTGCCACCTCATTGCTTTTGTTTAAAGAGTTAATAATGTGCAGTCGGTGAAGAGCAAGAAATGACTCTTGCCATAGCAAGTGTCATAACAGGCACAGCAAAGATACACAGTCTTGTTTTTCAAGAGCAGGAATTATTATCATACACCAAAGTATCACAGATTCCTGAAATCAACTACCAACTTACTAATTATCTCTCCTTCTAAGCATGTATCTAAAAGAAATCTGAGAGAAAAATATGACAACCCTACTTCCCACTTGAAAAATTACACGATTGCTCAGATTCCCCCCATTTGTATTTTTATCCAAGTATTTTTGCTTTTAATGGATTGCTGACACGCATTTCTAGATGCTTCTTGTCCGTTCACATTGTACCTCTTCCCCTCTGAATAGCGATGTTGCTAAATTCCTAATTATTGGGGTCTCATAAACAACCCCTCCAAGAAAAAACACCACTCATCCATTTTCTTTTGGTGTAACTATCTCGTCTAGTGAAGTATTTCCTTAGGTGTGCTGGCTCATAGTTCTAGAAAAATTTAAGGTTTATGTGAGAATCAATGTTTGATCATTTTTAAAAAGCAAAACAAGAAAATTCTCCATACAAAGCTAATCTTAAGGGAAAAGAGAGAAAAGTATATAACATGTAAAGTGGCTGTACACAGCAGCACTTTAGAATTTTTTTCCTGAGTTCTGGAACTAAATGTGACTGAGCTGACTTTGACTCATCTCCCAAGCGCCTTCCTCATCCCCTATTATTAAACAATGAATAAAGGCTGGGGATATAGCTCAGCAGCATAAGCACTGTCTAACAAGCCTGAGGTCATGAGTTCGATTCCTAGTACCAAAAAAGAAAAATTGACTAAACAATGAATAAAATAAATGAAAATGTTGTTAATAATATAAACCAACAATTAACAATAGTTTGAAATTTCATAAAGTTTACTGCATCCTGCAGTCACTGTTATCTTAAATCTCATAACAGTTTTAATGGTGTATGAAATCCTAATATATTATACAACTGAGGGTGATATAGAATCAATGAAGTATGGCATTATTATTAACAAGAATAGTTAATGATAATTCTCCCTACCAAGAAGTAATTTTTCAGGAATCTATGCACATTAGAGAGAGAAATGGAAAGGTTTTGTTCTCCACATTTCATTGCTCCTTCTTAACTGCAACTTTTTCCAGTTGCTATGAAATAATGTTTACCTAACAGGATTTTTTCTCTCTTTCAATTGTCAGTTGTTTGAAATAATCTTAAACATACATTTGAATGAAGAGTTTCAGGAGTTTAACCACCACCTAACATGTACCAGGCACCTTCTTTGCACTTTTTCCAAAGTCACCAGAGTATGTTAATAGGTGGCTTGGCTGCTCCGATATATGCTGCTAGGTGTGTATTTGCTGCCATTTGACAGTATTTCCAGACACACTGTGGCAGCGAGCTACTCCACAACACCGCCTTTTACTTCTTACTAACGTGCTTTTGAATTAAAAGAAAACAAAAGTACTTTAAACAAACACATCTCATATGTTTGGAGGAAAATGCAGCAAGAGCATTATTTGTAGGAAAAATATTTCACTGACCCTCTCTCTCAGATCACGCTCAATGTTTGTGATTCTATGTATCTTGGTGTGACCATGTACATGATGCATGGTGAATTAGAGTGCCAAAATTAGTAGCCTCTTCTGGGCTATTAAAAGAGCTAATTCAGAGATAAAGCATGATTTATATCATTTATTACAAGTTCGTGTTTTTATCTAAATACAATAACTTATTTTTAAGAACCAAGGGAAAAGTTTGGAATTTTAAATGCTTTCAAATCCTGCTGTTTGCTATGCTGGAAATATAAAAAGGATAGGATATAACTATCAGGGCTTTTGTTTTCAAAATTGAATAGTTTGGTCTAAATTGGTTTTCACTGTTAAATACAAAACACTTGGTGGCCATCTTAGAGATTCTATGAATAATAATGTTATGAGAAGGTAAGTTGCTTGTCAGGATACAGATATCAGTAATTTTAAAATTTTCAAACTTCTATTGATTTAAAGTTTGTTTGAGTCTTGAAGTTCAGCTTTAATAAGATTTTGGTTTTATCTTTTATGACATTTTTCTGATCATGAATATTCCCAGGTAATTTTAGGAACCTGTCTGACTGTGGGCATTCTTAAATATCTTCTTTTCTCCTTTTCCTTCCTTTTTATTTTCTTTGTGGTGCTGTGGACTGAACCAGGGCCTTGAGCATACAAGGCAAGAGCCCTGCTGCCGATCTGCACACCCCCCGCCCCCTTAGGTATCTTTAGGTGGAAGGCTTTCCCCTTCCTCCCTCACTGGTGAGTGCTTAGAAATACACGAAACTTTTACATCTCCATAAACTAAATTAATACACGAAGTAGTCTCACTCTTTCAAGCATTGCAGTTGGTTAATTTATCTGCATCAATAGTCAACCCTTTTCTATTGAGATATGTTCTTAGTAATGTCTTTTTATAACCTTAGATTTCCAGATAGCAACAGAGGTGGCAATATATTCATTTAGGTAAAACACAAACTGCCTGCCGGTAAACCTGGGTTTGTTCCAATTCCGCTCTTAGGCAAATCTTTTTATCTCTTTTTGAACAGACCAGGATGCTATAGAGCACTAAACTAGTGAAGAGAGATAGTCTTTTGCTCTAACGTTATGGCATAAAGTTTAGATTTGAAATTATGGAATTGTAGATTCAAAGAATTCCTATATCATGTAATTCAGCTTTACAAGTAATTTTAAAAATCTGCTTTAAAAATTCTTTACAGTGTCATTTAATCTCTACACAAATGCAACTCATAATTTTTAAAGAAAGCCTACTTTACTAGGGGTTTCAGTTACAAATATACATAACACTAAAGTCTAATTCTCTGTTATTTATTGATATTTTTATTATAGTACACTGCCTTTACACTGAGCAACAACCCAGGCATTTTCTTATTTTGTATTTTGAAACAAGGTCTTAGTCACTACATTGTCAAGATTGGTCTTGATACTGTGATCCTTCTGCCTTAGCACCTCAGAATTCTGGGATTAGAGACACTCTTGTTGTGCCTATTTTTTCCAGTGAAACCAAAATTGATGGGAAACATTTCTCCAAATAAGGAATCAAAAAATTTTGAAGTAGATTTTTTCTTTTTATGTTCCAAATTTATTTAATATCTTGTTTTATGAAATCCTGTATTTTTGCTTTTAGATTCTCACATTCAGATTTTATATGGGCACAGGAAGGTTCATATATAATCTAGGTGGAACACAATAGTTTTCAAATTTTTTTTTGTGCTTTAGACACCAAATTTGTGAGTTTTTCTTTAAATGTACCTCACTGAAATATGTTGCAGTTTAAATGCTAGTACATAAAAATTAGTATTGTGGGAATTCAAAATGTAGTGAAGACAGACCTTCTGGATATGGATATATCTGTATACACAAGGGATGCAGAGGGGTTTCACTAGGAAAAGGAAAAGCATATTCCTTCTGGCTGGAATAACACTTGTATCGAATTTTATTGACCTACTGATATAATAAAGACTACAATAGTTTTTGATATATTCTTTGTCAACTATTTGTAAGTTTATATAAATTCATGATAAATTCTGTATTTCACATGAATTATCGTTAACTTCTTTCTTATTGATTTTGACCCACTATTGTTGTGTGTTAAATTAATTTGAATTCTTCTAACATCTCCTGGTATATTGACCTATATGATACCTTCTATTACATACACATGCCTTGATATCCTAACTTAAATAGTGTAGTTTGGTAAAAAAAAAAAAAAAGAGGAAGATTTTTTGGACTGCATTGAGGTTGATATAATGCCCGTATTTTCTTGTTACTATAGAATGAAAAAAATCAACTTTAAATTTCCAACTTTCTGATTCCCTGTACTTTCCTAGAACTTTTATCTCTTAGGCCATAAAGGAACTTGATAGATAATTGAACTAGTCTAGACATTTGAGTCTATAATTCTTATGAAAAGAGAATATCTGCTTTCTGATAAATTCCTGGGAGGTATTTGACTGTCTTGGTGTGGAAATCAGGTAGTCAAAGCTGCTTAGAGATTGGTTCACAGGAGTCAAATTGCTACTGGGAAATGGCACGCTAGTTTGATCTGCATTGCTGAGGTAAAATGGCTGGCATATAAAATTTAAAGGGAAATAGTTTTATTTGGGTTTGTGGCTTCAGAATTTTCAGGCTGTGGTTGGCTGACTCCAGAGCAGAGACCTCATGGCAGAAAGTCATCATGAAAGAAAGCAGATTACTTGCTGCATGGCAGGCTGGAAGCAGAGAGAAAGGGATGGGTACTGAGATGAGGTGCACCCTTCCAAAGCACACTCACGGCAGCCTGCCTCCTCACACCAGACTCCACCTCCTCACAAGCCACTCAGCTCACCCGTGGATTAGTCCACTGATCAGTCACATGAGGAAATCCATGTCCACATGATCCAGTCACCTCTGTAGGCTCCACCTCTGAATATTTCTGAATTAAAGATGAATGCATAAGACTTTGGTAGACATTTCATATTTAAACCATAACAAGTGTCTTTTGTTGTCTGAACAATGATGAGTATGCATGCCATCGCAACACTTGTTGGACTTAAGACATACATTAATCACCTCCATGATGCCTGTTTCAGAAGCAATAGCGACACAATGCTAAAGTTCACACCTTCTGGACTATGGTAGCTGGAGGTAACTATGCAGGTAGAAATACACAATTGTGTGAAAATAACATGAAGTCATGTACTTAATTTCTTTGGATGGTATTTATTTTCCCAACATCTTAAAAGCTTTCCCAATACATTTTTGGTACATTGTCTCATATTTTTTAAATGTTTTCCTATAAATGATACTGTAAAATAAACTACTGCTGAGATGTTACAGTGAAGTAAAATTTTCTAACTTGCTTTGTTCTTAAATGCAAATTGTAAGTTTAGAAATCAACATGTCTAAAGTTCAGAAATACAAATAAAAATCCAGAGGATTTGTTATGTTAAATCACATGTATAAACCCTTTAAATGTAGGAAGAAAGATTTTTGTGAAATGTGCTCTTATTCTGCTTTAAAACAATTTTATTTTTTCTGGAGGAGTGATAAACCAGTCATAAAGGTAAATTACCTTCCATGATCAGTGGACATGACTGTATTTCACATCATGTTAAAAGGGATTCCTATAACAGGGCCATGGATCTCTTCCCTATTGTAATCTTTACTTTGTAATAAATAATAACAGATTGGAGATCAAAATATAATTCTAAATTTCATTTTAAATTAGAAAATATATTATGTCTCAAATTATATATAAATAGTAACACATTTGATTGAACTTCTATACATATGATTTCTCTTTTCTGTTGTTCCTATTATTCTTTTATTTTAACCTAGCATAATTTTATCATTTTAATTAATATTTTACTAGTTTTTTCACTAGGAAAGGCATCATAGAATATGAAAACTGTTTTAATAGCCCTTAAGCAATGTACAAATTTGGAGTAGTTGATCTATTAATTTTAGATCTTTATATATGAACAAAAAATGAAAAAATATTTTGTTATATTTGTAATTAAGGCTGCATATGTTATAAGATAATTGACTTGCAGTCTTTCACTTCTTTGTTTTTGCTATGTACTATTTCTAGCAGTAAGACAGTATCAGAGATATATTGAAATACCCTTTACTGAAGAGCTGAGTGACTACATCTTCCTACTGTTTCTTTTTTTGTGTGTTCAGAAAGTGAAAATGTTCATTTATAATAGGAAAATGTAAGTCTGCTAGGCACCAAGGTTTTAATATTTAATTTTCTACATTATAAAGCAGACTCTTCTCTTCCCATAAATACAGAAATGGATAAGATTAATTAAACATTGAACCATTATTCTCCATAAAAGAAAAGTCCATTGCTCTCATGTTTGATGTACTTTCTTTCCAAGGTGATCTTTCCCAAATCTCTCATTTCTTTCTGAAAATTTTAAAATAATTAAAATGAGGAATACAGCCATTTTTATCCCATATTTTCTGGTATTCTGGTGAAAGATTTTAGTATGAATTGTGGAATGAATCCAAAATAGATAATTTATTTGATATCATCAGATCTAGCACTTACTTACATTGTCATAGAACTCTAGCTGGATACAAAAACAGATTTCTTTCTTAGGCCTTTTAGCTATAGAGAAGAAAAATACCTTTACAGAAACACAACCATATATTTGATTCTAAGAAGAGGAAACATTAGCGCACTTAAAAGGTAATCATGTTGAGACTCAAGATTATGCCATTTAAACTAGTGACTCATGCCTACTGCCTGTTAAATTCCTAAGGTAAAAAAGTCAAGAAACATTGGGCCAAATATACAGTTTAACTAAAACCAGAATGTTGGTTTCAAACACATAGATATATTTTTTCATGCATATAATTTCTATTATGCAGTGTTATCTTCTAACATGTATAAACAATGCATATTTTGCTGCACTTTTAAAACCATTAGTATAATTACCATGAACATAATTATAGCATTGGCCAGATTTTCTTCATTGTAAAGAGATTTTCTTTCACTCTGTCCTTTCGTTGTTTTAGGCAAGGTTATTAACTATTGTAAGTCAGATGATATTCCCTTTGTACTTCACAATGATATAGAGTAAGACTCATAGAAACACTCAGCATGAAATAGAAATATAACAGAGCTCCTGATGACTTTAATTAACAATAATGTTATTGGAAAAGTTTCTCAGAGGACTCACTTTGTCCTGAGGTGAAATTCAAGAAAGAAAGAAAGAAAGGAAGCAAGAAAGAAGAAAAAGATGCTTTTCTTTAGTCAAGTAGGTAGCATCGGGCAGGAAAATGTATCTGCTGCTACTAAGAAGGGACAAAACAATTGGAGAGTACAGAATCAAACTTCCCTTCCCCACCCCTTCTCTTACCCTTTCTAAGGACACGTAGAGTTACAGTACAAGAGTAAACTCATGCCCTACTAAAAATTCTCTGGACAGGTTTCACTCTCCCATCCTCCTTTCCCAGGAGGCACCTCATATCATAACATCAAAGTAGAAGCTCAAGGTCTCCTAGGGGGATTTAAGCAATGGAAGCAGGTGTAACACCACCGTTTATCTGCCGAAGTCTCGCTAGGAACAGACTCTACTTCCTCCCTTGTACACATTAATGAAAGCAAAAATCTACAATGAACAATAAAACCCAGGGATAAAATGCCAGAGGGTGCGTACAAGGGTGATAGCAATCCCACTGGATGGTATGAATTAAATACAAAAAATAAATCGATAAACTAAGGAAGGCCTTTGTGGTATGCAACTGCCATAACTTTGATTAACCCTGCTGTGTTTCAGCACCAGGTCATGCAATCCCTTTGACACCATTTCTTTGACATGTCAGTCACATTTCAATAAGTTTTCAGCATGGGCTTGTAAGCCCTGTCACTTCATTGACTTTGAATGAGACTGGTTGCTTATGAATGCAGCTTGAAGTGTCACTCAGAGATACTTGCATTGTGTCATCTTTGATTGACGTGTCTGAAGGTTGTGAAAAATTCCAGCACACCCAAATGTGCTTCTCTGAACACTGAATATCCTTACAGCAGTGTTTTCTCCAAGAGAATTGGCTCATTCATACCCATATGATGATGATATCTTATTGCAGTGTTTTCTCTCAAGACAGATGAGACACATCCTAAAGTGATAGGTTCACAGGACTTGGGAACTGACTCTGTTTCCAATGCTGATTCCCACAAGACTTTGGGACAGCGATTGAACTAATGGATCACATTACCTGCCACCTGCAGAGCCTATCTAACAACCTAATTACTTTGATGGGAACCTGTGCCGTGCCCTCCTACTTGGCAAAAACAAGTGGTACTAAACAGATTTCCAAACATGCCGTTCATCTGGAAAAAATTAATAAAAGCATTTCCTTGATTAACAAAATGCTAGACATATCACCACTATGCAAATTACTGGAAACATAATAGTGCTCATGTCACAAATATTGACTTCTTTGCAACAGATGATATGAATTGTTGATATACACTCTAGGTAGTACAATTATAAAAGTACAGTTTATAGGATATATAGGTATATATCTTAAAAGGATATATATATATGTATGTATATATATATATAAGTATATATAGGAGGATACATATATATGTAGATATATAGATATATATATAGAAGAATATATAGATATATATCTTCAAATACATAGGGAAGTCAACTCCAGAGATGACTACAGGGGGTTGACATTCACAAAATTCACTCTCTACGTCATAAGTCTCAGTTCTGTTCTAATCAGAACAAAACACACACACACACACACACACACACACACACACCTGATCTTTTAGACATCAAGTGCCCAAACTGTAACCTAAAACTCATTTATTTATCTCAAATCACCAACACTTAATTAAATCTAAGTACTGAGGTTTCAGTTTAGACAATATGATCTGTCTTAAAAGAAAAACACAATAACAGAATTTTCAATAATACAAGCAGCCTGCTCTAGCATGCATGCCATAGGTTCACCACCACTGTTCTAAGTTATCAAGAAAAGTCATTGCCAAGTTACTTTAAACTCCTATCACCTCACAGGAAAGAATGATTACACTGAACACAGCTATCCAGGTCACAAAGGAAAAATATGGCCAATGCAATTAAGGACCAAAGGACAGAAATGTCTGTAAAACTATGCACAAACAGACTTTAAAGTCCTGAAAGTAGCTTTGGGCAGTGATGTCTTCGCAGAAACCCTTTCAGCCTGCTCTTCCTCTGAACTCTCAAAGTCAGCTGAACCCGTATTTGTGTAGCTACTGAATGCTGGGAGCAGAAGAGCCATTCCCAATGACTGTCTGGATTTTTCTTTCTTTATTTAGAGACAAAATTTTACTAATTTACTATTGATCTCAGCAAGGAATATATTTTCTAATATAAATATCTCTGAGTTCATCATGGGCAACTGTCATTCATATATTAATATCTGCATAATTCCATAGCACATATAGCACATAGAAAAGATCAATTGATTTCAGGAAATAAAAATCTTGATCACCAACGTAATGCAATATCGTGGGCTAAAATACTTTGAGGGTCACTTAGGGATATACGGGGAGTGCCAAAGTGAAATTTCAACTACTTAAAATTTCTGTTCTCTGTCAGACTTATGTCTTATTAAGATGAAAAGGAAACTTTTTTGTTCTCTTTCTAGCCATGAATATAAGAAAACTAACTCCTTAAGAATCAACTAATTAATAATGGGTCAAGCAGATTTTGTGAACTCTCCTAGCCATCTTGTCTTGATGTATTGCATTGTTTCTATAGTTAAACAACCCATCTACCAATTAAATATTTTTAAATGCATCTGCAAGTTGATATTTCTGCCACGCAGACCTGGTAAATGCTTACTTAAAAGAGGTAAAATTCCACTATATTGTTGAGTGTACAAGTTTACTAAATAACAAGTCCATGGGTTAAGACATTTAAAAGTAAATCAGTATTGTCATCGAATTTTTATATTGTAGTGTACAAGACAGATGGCAAGGTAAGTAAGATATTAGTGACATATTTTCAAAAGTGTCTTATTCTTACCCATTTCTCTGGCAATGTCCACAATTTTGCTGTAATTTTTTTTTTTTTTTTTTTTTTTTTTTTTGGTATGGCTCGATATTTCTGTCAGGAAAGGAATAGTACATGGCTCTGTGTTGCCTTATTTCTTCCCCTCCATCCCCTGGTAAGGTTAAGTAGGAACTCTTGTTTTAAACTATAACTATGCCCTGCATACCTATGCAAGGAATTGCAATGAGGGGCAAGGTTTAAAAATAGGGAGCAAAGCCAACCTTGTGTTTTTCCTAATAACTGGCATTATCTTTTGGTCAGCAGCTCTCTAGTCAGATGCCCCAAAGGCACTGCAGTATATGACACCATAAGCTGAAAGTGAGACTGTAAGAGTCTTGGTAAATTGTAGAGACTACTGATCTACAAGCTAAGAAGAAGCTAAATTCTCACACATCTATGACCATTCTGTTAGAAAGGAAACTGAGCCTGCAAGACTTGCCCAAATTAGAAGTTTCATGAGTGGCAGAACCCAGGGCCTATGCTCCACACTGACTCCTTGTGGCCTGGGTTCTAGTTCCAGGCTTGTTATGGGCTGTGTTAATCTAAGGGAGATTACATTTCAAATGTGTTAATCTGGGAAGTTGTACCAGGACCCACTTGGATTGTAGAAATAGCTAAATTCCAAAACCCAGTGAGGTGGGACTACACACGTTCCTGTCATCAGCAAGAATGCATGAGAAAAAGAGGACAGGCTTCTTGGATATCTTCTGCCAGGTCAGCTGGAATCTAATTTAGCTGGCAATGACTGTAGGGAAGCAGACAAAGGCGTAAAATCAAAGTGAATTGAAAATCTCCTCTGGTACCATTTGTTCTAATTTACTGTGGATTTTTAAACAGCATTCTTTTATTGTCTCCTGTCTCCTCTTCCTCTGCTAATAATTTAAACAAGAGAGAAGAGAATTACTTACTGCCTTATGAGGTCAATGATCTACATCAACAAATATGCCATAAAAATGGTATAGTGATACACTAGTACGTGTTAGGTTATTAAATTTAATAAAGCATAATGTTTGAACATTGCTTTGGGTCTGTCATAAATTAATATTGGACAGCCAACAATATGTTTATTGTTTTATCGCAAAAAACTGACTGAGAAGCCCCACAAGACCTTCTATCTTGTTAAATAATTAATTTTTAACATGTTTCTCTGCTTACAAATTTACAAGCTGATTGAGGAAAAGGTTCAGATTATTTACTTACTCTTATTTTTCTCAAAACATACAAAATACTCTTGTATATATGTATCCAGTATTCACCACCCACATATTAAATTCTTCAAATGCATAAGTGTGTCTACTACATATATACACTCAAGGTTAATACTTCCTTTGTTTTTATTTGTTATAAATAGCAAAGAGCTGGGAATAATAAAGACTTCATTATTCCTCCTTGTTTCTTCTTTTCTTGTACCAGGAATCAAACTCAGGACCTTGTGCTTTTCAGGCATGCTCTGTGCTGCGGAGCTGTATCTCCAACCCTCAATCCTCCTTGCTTTTAGGCAATATCCATATTCCATACTACAGATGAAACTGCTCTGATATTTAGCAAACAGTGCATACAATTTACTTGTTTGAAAGGATGTATGTTCACCTATTATTTTAAATACATATAATCATGAAAATCTCACTTTCAGTCATAGTTGGGCATGATGATCAGTTTTGTTGTTTTTTCCATATTCTTCAGATGAGGAATATTTTAAGAATTTAGAAATTATTTGGAGACATTATTTAAGACTGAATGACTCTCTGATTAATCAAAAACAATATCAAGTAGTAATATAAAATAGATATATAAGTAATAAATATTTTATTATCTAATCTGCCAAGGTCTTTTACAAAGTAAAAATGTACACATCAATCAGAATTTGGGGAATTTTATCATTTCTTGGAAACTTGTAATTTCTTCTTTATATTCAGAACTAGTGAGTTCTTTAATACCTTACATTCTATTTAGATTTAATAAGAATCAGATGACAGATACTAAGTTTAATTGTAGACCCAAACTCTCTCTGTAATTATATTTCCATAGTTTAATAATCATACTAACCAATGATGACTATCATAATATTACTTTATTAAGACATATCTGAATTAAGGAATCAAGATATGGATTAAAGGCTGGGGATCTAGCTCAGCAGAATAAGCACCTGCCTGGCAAGCACTAGGTCCTGAGTTCAATTCCTGGTACCAAAACAACAACAACAAAACTAAAGGAAATGTAGGTTAAGCTAGATTTCAAGCTTAATGAGATAAAAAGGCAACAGAAGTTTTTCTCCTAACATTGTGTCTGTTTATAGATGCTACAAAACCCTACTTTTGTCTTAAGTATCTGAATGAGTACAGTGGTGTGTTGGAGAACAGGTAATCTTGATTTGCTGTAACAGAATCACTGGTACAGGAAACGAAGAGGCTTTGAGTAGAAATTATTTGGAGACATTCTTTAAGACTGAATGACTCACTGATTAATCAAAGACAATACCAAGTAGTAATATAAAACACCTGTGAGTGTTTCGGATAGGAAACATCCCTTTATTTTTATTTTTTAAAAAATTTTTAACAGACAGACATCCATTTACAAAATAGCATAAGAACAGTATAAGCAATGCAGAGTTACAGACAAAGTGGTAGGAAATTATCAACAGTTGTTGTATTGCTATCTTCAAAGTAGTTTCTCAGGAAAACCAATACAGACATGCAAGATTGATCAAATAATTAATCATTAACTGTTCCTTTCAGTAAAGCAATAGGAGTTAGTAGTACAACTACGTTTGCTATTCTGTTGTTATGGTTGATACCTTGTGTCAACTTGGGAGTCTAGAGGTTTAGCTGGGTGACTCAGGAAGAAGCTAAGGTGCTTACTTTGTGTACATCCTGAGCCTGTGGTAGAGGAGGGCATGGAGATTGTGTGAGAGGTACACACCTCCTGGGTAAGGGTAACCTGTTTACAATGTAAGGGAAGAGGAGAGGCTGCTTGCAGCCATTCCTCCCTTTTGCTGGTTGTCTTTGCTGTGCTCTGATGCCCTGAACAGTTTGCCCTCTGCCATGTGCTACTCTGCCTCAGAACCAGCCAAGTGTGGACTGAAACCTCCACAAACTGTAAGCTAAATAAACCTTTCCTTCCTTCATTTTGCATGTTGGGTATTTTGTCTCGGCAACAAGAGAAAAGTAACCAAGACACCTGTATATACATGCATACATACATAATTTCCATTTCTTTCCTTTCTCTTTTCCCTCATCCCAGTTGCCTTTTACTTTTGAGCATGTTCCTTTCATTTCACAAATTCTATCCTACCTCCTAGTTTTTATTCACTCTTTCAGATTCTTACACTAGTGAGACAATACAATGCTTACACATGGAGGTCTTATTTACTTCACTTACTAGGATAGTCTCTAGTTGTGACCATTTACTTATAAAAGCCTCAGGTTTATCTCTTTATAGCTGAGTAATATTCCATTGTATAGAAGTACCACAATTTTTTTATCCAATCCTCAGTGGATGGACATTTGTGTTGCTTCCACAAATTAGCAATTACAAATTGCACTGCGCCATAATTTATTTGTGCATGCATTAGCTTCTTTTATTGGAGTTAGCATTGTCATATCTGTTATTTAGTTATTCACAAATAAGAAAAATAAAAGAAAAAGAAAACATCATAACCAGGTATATAGGCCAAATAATAGAATTTGGAAAAAAACTTAGTCATTAAATACAAGCCATTCTAAAATAGATGCATGCTATTCCTTAATATGATGTTTTAAAAGTATACTAGTCGTAATAAAAAAACGTACCATTAAAAAGAGAACAAAACAAACAAAACATCTACATCTGAAGAAATTGAGACCCAGAGCACTTACATGTCTTTTGTAAAATTGTCTACTGTTATTTAATAGAACAACCCAAATATTGACAAATCTCTGTTACTATCAAATGCAGACCACATATGCCTCTGTAACAAAAGAGTTTTCTTTTGACACAGGAAAAGTCATATGATCTTTTATTAGGAAAATGCTGTTTATAGTTCTTTCAAGCATTTTGCTTGCTATAAACTCTAAGAGGGGTATACATGCCACTGTCATTTCCTCAGGATTGCTAATATGTAAAAAACTGAGAAAATGTGAAACAAAGAAATGTAGAAAAGGCAAGGAAAAATAATTATTCTGTGTGATGATGGAAAGGAAGCTTAAGACACCACAACAAAGACATTAAAAGTTAACATTGCTCCAGGCAGCAATATGTTGTAATTCTCTGGCAGAACACAGAACAGATTTCCCCAGTCCCAGTATAGTACCTCATGGGGCCTGCAGGTTTAATAGTTTTAGATGACAGCTCAGGCTCACTGTCTGCTTGCGGGACAAATAGTGAAGCTTCCAAGAGAAATGAGGGTAGGAGCATGCATGTCCTGGATGCCGTGGACGGCCAGCATAGATTAGACTTGCAAATCTTGTAATTTATACTGATTCTTATATATCATACCAACTCTCTATTTTCTTTTCCAACTCTCTATTTTTAAAAATAGCATGTTATATAAAGTAAGACCCTAAAAAGGATGAAGATTTCCTCCCTGTAGGTTTGTATGCATGTGAATCTCCATTACTCTTCCCTAATTTATCATTAATTTATATCTTCAGAATCTTATTGGAGTATATGGTAGGAAGTTAACATTCCTGAAGGAGATTAATAAATAGATTTTGTTTGACAAATGTTTCTTCTCAGTGGAATACTGGCTCTATTCCCATTTCCTCTATACTGGTGTAAGTGATTTCTTATAAAATAAGGTATTTTTCAGCTGTCTTTAAACGTATGTTGGCTCCTTCCTTCAAATCCGTATTTTTGTATCATTAGCATAAGAGAAAGTAATTTGAAAGTGAATATTACACAAATGGGATTGAATATTGTCAGTGTATTTTAGCAAGGATTAAAGAGGGCAGAATATATGATACCACGGACTAAATGTTAAGGAGACCTAAACTTTGCCATGTTGGATGAATTATCCCTGTGACTAAACAACTGATAGAATACGATTTTGCTATGGGTAAAGCATTTCGCAAACAGTAGTCAAACAAGAAATCCGCATTTGTAAAGGAGAAAAGTTGGAGATAATTATAAACAAAACAATATTAGCAGTGGATCTTGAAGACCGTGTGGTGCAAATGATAAAAAATGAGGAGAACAGCAGGAAGGCTGGGTAGGTAACACGAAGTTCTGAGTGCCCGCAAAAACATAAGGCCTTGCTCCTAACCTCTGATTTCGGGGGTAAGCACACAGACTTTTATTACTACCTTCATGTGTGGGCACAGGAGAAGCTTCAGAGCTTAGAAGACTTTTAGTTCACACACTACATGCATTTATAGACTTGGGGAAACAATGGAAAGTCTTAGCATTCTTTGGATATTTCAATATGTTTTCTATTTTAAAGTATGAGTTTATTAAAGAAGTGAAATATGAAGTTAGGAAAGCTGAGAAACAAACATGTATTCCATATTTTCTAAATATATTTTTTCCTGAAAAAAAAAATGGAAGATTTCACAACATGAAACAAATGCCACTAAAGTGCTTAAAATTCAATATTTCTCACCCAGCTTTCTCTTGGCTACTTGATCCAGGATCTTCCTAAAGATTCTTTTCCATTTGCAGATGTGCTGAAAATATGTCTGGCCTTTGTGCTGTATCCTCATTGTTTCAAAGCTCCTCTGGGACGCTTGGCACAAATATTTGTAAGGTATATGGGTTTCCGCTTCGCAGGGTAGATTGCATCCGATGACAAACCAACGCCGTGCTCTGAGAGCTGCTGAAACCTGGAGAAACAAATGAGTTTGTGCATTTCCCGGCATGAGTTACCTGCACTTCCTGATCGCACACCTTCCCTGCGTCTGAGTCTTTTATTCCATGACCCTTTTCTGATATAGTTTATGTCTCTGTAGCAAGCTCTTCATTTATCTTATATTAATAATATATACTAGGATAAAATTGGGAAGATGTTTTGTAGTCATCTTTAATATTTCAAATGAAGTAAAATTGATATAGAGATAAATAGCTCTTCCTTGCTCGCTCAGGCAGTGTTCATTTTCATGGCGGTGAGGAGGAAGCTGTGTCTACCATAACAAAGCTTCTATTATGACTGCTTACAAGATGATACAGAGCTATGCCATAGATTTCATACCAGACCAATATAGGGATGTCGTATTCTAAGTTAAGACCAGTGGTATCCAAACCAGTTGATTAAAAGATGATGGTAATAACAGATATAATATTAATAGCAGTCAAATCAACAAACAACCCTCAAAAGCAAAGAGAAAGCAAACTTCTAATTTATGCAGCCCTTAGGCTCAGTGGATTTTAAGATGTAAATTTGTAAATTTTCTATCTGCTGAAGCCTTGTTGAGAGGGCATTCTGTTTCTTACTTGATGTATTCTAAACATGATTTTACACAGTTTGTGTTTTTCACCCCACTCTTATAAACCACCTGCTACTGAAAGAATATATTTTAACTCCCCAGCACATGTAAATTAATAACCGTACGATGCATGCCAGGTCATATAGCATTTTTTTCTGAGCAAATAAACTAATTTAAATAAGTCACTTGTTTTACACTTGGATTGTGACCCTAGTAAATTGTGCTGACATGCAGAAAATTGCTTATTAGAAAATGGTATTTAGGACAAATACGTTGTAGTTTGAAGGTGTTGCAGTGCCATCGATATAAATATTTAGGAAGTTGATTAAATTTAAATCCTAAATTCAGGCTAATCTTCAATTGAATAATATCATACTCTCTGGCTTCTTGGTTTGCATACACCTATGGTCACTTAGAAAGCTAATTCAAAGGTACATATTTCATTTTGTTTGTCTTCCAGAAAGTTGTGTTTGCAACAGATCTTACACAGGCAAAGAAGAAATGTTGAGAGCTCACTTTAATGAAACACAGAGAAACAAACAAAATCCATTGTGCCATATGGCAATTATGCCATACGATTGAATTTATTACCAAATAAAATTGTTGGCTTACACATCTCACAGTTTTTACTATACATATCCAGTGTTTTTAGGAGCTTTTTAGAGGCTTGCATACCCACAAAACAAAAATAAAAGTAAATTAATAAAAAGAATTATCTTGTTGTAAGAAGTATAAGAAAATATAACCAAATTAGAAGAGTGAATAACAACACAGACATTTTATTCCCAGTCTTCTAGCTCTACTGCTTAGAGCTAGTAGACATTTAACCTAATGCATGTTGCGTTCTGTTTGGTTTGATGGGTACATCTTTGCAGCCAATATCTACCACAAACATTTCTGTAGCATGTGGGTTTTAGTTCGTAAAGAGAAAGTAGTTATTTTCTTACTGAAAAGTGATTTCAATTTGACCATGTGAACTCTTAATTGTCATTTAGGCTGCAAAATTTTGTTGCGTTCAGATTATCTCAGTGTTGAAAATTTAAAGTCACTTTTCATTTATATCATGATGTTACATTTTTCTTTAAATTTTATATATTATAGTCCTGACTCTCAGTCAGCTTATCCCCATTCCTCATGGAAATTATTATAACACATGCTTTCTTCAAGAGTCACTATAAACTCCTTGTATTTTATGTGGATTATTTTCAAATCCTCTAATAAATTATATGTAAAATCTGACATTTCAGGATTCAAAATCCTTTTTAATTTGTACCCTTAACTAGGTCACATTAAGAAAAGTGCTGTAGAAACTCCCAAGTGTCTATTCACCTGTGAAAGTGGGCATTTGTATTATTACTTCAGTTAAAATTGCTGTGTTTCAGAACCCCTGATGCATTTAAGAAGTGCAATTTCATAGCACGTGTACAAATACATTTTAGCAGTACTCAGTGTCATTTCTACTCAGGCTATAAATCTGTGTTTTACTTTTTCCTTTCTCACTCTGACTTCCACATGTCTGTTTTTCACTACGCTGCTCTCCATGTAAACTTCAGGAGTGATGCTGAGTGGTGCTTAGGTTTGGAACTCATCTCAACCCCTCCCCCACACAAAGCTGAAAGTGAAACCCCTGCTCCTTCCACATGGATATGCAGCTTGACTTTCTCAGTGAAGTTGGCAGCGATCCTCTAGCCTGAAAGGGAAAGAGGACAATAGTACTTTTCTTTGGCAGGAGGAAAAGATGCAAGAGAACACAATTAATTCCCTACTCTTGCCTTCAATGGCTCAATTCAGCTGGGCTCGTTTACCAGCATTTTTAGTGACTGGCATGGAAAAGAATACAGAAAAACGCATCTACACACTTGCTACTCACCAGAGACAACTCGCTTATCTATAATCTGTCAAATTTGCCTCCAATTAGTGTCAGTATTGTAAAGTCTTTAAAATTGATCAAGACACTTTTTTATTTTTTTAATGGTTCTGGCCTAATATCATATCCTTAAAGTTCATCCCTTTCAACTATATATTTTTTCTTTCTGTAGTGGGTAATGTACAAATATAACAGAAAGTTGTGAAGCAAAGTTGGCCCAAATCTCATGGAAATGGAAATTCCCTGAAAGACAACGTTGACAATGTGGGCAATGGATTGACTAGAAGTTTTCTGGAATGGGTTACTTGCTTTGATTTCATTTCTGAGGTGCATCTGTTCTTGCTTTGGTGATAGCATGTGAATTGGGTTCCACAGAGCATAGAATTTTGAATTTCTTTCTTCATGTTCAATATAATAATTTAGGTAGTATTTTCTTGTGTATTTATTCTGTGTGGCTGTATTTCCAGCATTCCCTGGTTGTTATTAGTATTAGTTTTAACTCAATAAAATGTTATTAGTATCAGTATTAAAATATATAGTCTGGATCTTTTCATGAGTTTCCTCATAGCAAAAGAAACAGTGATCCTTTAGCATACACCATCTAAGAGAAAGGGTTGAACAAAATAATTTTTGAGGTTGCCAGATGCCATCACTTCTTGCAATCAGCCGACACACGAAAGCAGGATGGAGTCAGGCGACAAGAAGAAAAACAACCATATACCAGTTAAAATGAAGGGGGGGGAAATGTAGCCTCTCGAACACCACGCCTACTCGCTCCCACTATTGCTTGAAGTAGCTCCTAAGATTTGGTCCCAACCAGTGGCCAGTCTTAGCTGATCTCGTGTATTTTCTCACTTACTCTTTTAAATGCACATGGGATGAGAGCTGATATTTTCCTTCTTTGTTTGCAGAAATCAAAAACTTATTCGTTTCAAAAACTACGGGAACAGTGTATTATGCAATCCCCTGTCCAGCTGATGAAAGGTTCCTTGGCAGGTGTAAGAACTGTAATGTAGCTAAGGTCACTTAGCTGGAGGTGACACCTGGGTCAAAAGCCAGACAGTACCTTTTGTCACAATAACTGAGCTGTGGTGTAACTGTTCATATAAGCTGGTATATATTATTGTCCTCCAGATAGAAAATGAAAATATGTCAAAAGCTTGAGTTTGTTTATTACTTAATGCAGGAATTCATAAGTAGTTCTTACATTTAGTCCAAAGTATATTCCAAAATACCACACTTAGATGTCAGAAAAGGAATGGTGAAATAAATTTACAATGGAAAAAAACTGTCAAACAAGTGAATATCTTAGAGGGGATAATCAACTGCATTCCATTGGAAAAAATTTCATCTTAAGGATAGGCATCATTTGCATTAGTAACTACACTACATAGAATCTATTTGCCTTAAATTTTTAATTGTTGAAAAAACTTACAAGAATTACTTTAGTCTAATAGGGTACTTTTATTTAGAGCAAATATTACAAAAGAGATATATATGAAGGATTTGCATTGAAAAGTGTCCAGAACTATGAGGCACAGGCTCTTTTGCAGTTTGCACTCCTAGACGGGTTGCTTCGGACATGCACTGTGACAGGAACACCAGCCACTACTGGCTTATTGGCAAAGTAACTCTACCAGGATGTCCAAAGTCAGCTCCCAGCGAGGGGCATACTGTTCCCATAAGGACATCGCAGTCATTGCTAGTATTAACCGATTAGAAGAATGTGCCAGTAGGTACTGTCGCATCATTATAGAGTTAATTTTAAACACTAGTTGTAAACATAATTGAGTTTCTAATTTGATATTTATGAATACTTTGTCTTATAGAGCAACTCTGCAATATGTTGCTTTAAAGATTTCTACACTTTTCTTCATTTAAAATTATTCCTTTCATTTAAAATTCTTGCTGTAACAAACTGAGAACAGCTTAAACTATATGCCTCAAAATGTCAATTGTAGAAAATATATTTTCACTTGTGAAGTATATTTCCTACAATGCAAACTCTGAGTTGTGTGTACTGTATACATTATCATTGCAGAGATATAGCTCCCAATGTTATTAAAATTAATATCTGGGAGGAAAAGGAAGAAAATGGTGTTTCTTATATCACAAGGTACAGATATACAAATGTTACACACAGATACACTTTTTATCTCTGGTATTAAAATTTTGTGGAGGTAGAAATTAAGAGAAGGTGCCTTAAAGGCCTATCCAGGAGAGAAAATAAAAAGTTGACAAATACAGTTTTCCTGTAGTTCAAAGAATAATAATCATGTAGACAAATGATTTCACCACTTTTGTAACAATTGATTTAATTTTAAGCATATTGAAGTGCGACTTTTCAGCACTTCAATTTGGGTTGACATTCTATGAAGCATTAGTCTTCATGATGGTAGCAAAGAGAACACCTTAGTTTTTAATTAGCTTTATCCAGTAAGAGAAGTGCATGCTCTTGCTTACAGCAGTGAGTACGTTCTCATTGAGACCCAGGAATTTGATGGCCAATTTCAGCCAATAATGTATCATAGCAAAACCTGGTTGAGCAGTGCATAAACTAATGTGAGGCACAATTTCTGATACCATGTGGAACAAAAGGTCAGTATCTCCCAGACAAGGTACTATAGTTATATCACTTGTTTTATGAAGAATATTATTTATAGCGGACAGAATTGTAGTTGATGGTAGGAGACAAGAAATCTGCACTAGGGTTGTGTCTGCATGTTCCTTTGCTCCTTTCCGTAGTCTAATGGAAAAGACCATAGTCACAAATATTCTGTGTGGTTTGTATTTGGATGCAGTTATATTTGTCTAGTTTAGACTGCAGACTGCTTTGATCTACATTGCTATATCTAAGTGTTATACTCAGAACTACATTGTAAATTTGAAATTAATTCCAATAAAGTTTCAGCCTGGAGGCAGAAATGTTAGTAAGGAAATGCAAGCGGGAAATGAAATCACACAGGTCAGCTGTGTGGTTATACTGAGACGGGACTCAAGTCACAAGGTAAAGAAGGCTGTTACAGACACACTGCAGCACCCAGAAGAAGCCTCACACAAGTTTTGGTCCTATAACCAAGTGGTAAAAGATATGTCACTTAGTTGTTTGAAACAAGTCTAGAAAATACATACCTGCTTCATTTAGTGTTTTAATACACTGATAAAACCTAAATTAGTCTATGTACCCTCTGAGCAACAGAAGAATAAGAGCGAATGGAAACCCCTGCCCCAGAAGAGTCGTGCTGCTATATATGAGGGAGAGAGGGCAGTGCACACCGAGAGGGGCTCACTTCAGCCTTCAGAGCTTTGGTGCTGCAAGCAGCAACATAGGGGCTTAAATCTAAGGATCACACATGGACCTTCCGCCCCATAATAATGCACCCCTGGCCAAACATTTTCCTCAGTTAAATCACAGTCATACATTTGTAACAAAAGTTTTCTCTGAAGTTTGTAAGTACATAATACCTTCCATACCCTCCCTAGCACATGGCAAGTTTTACAAGGGTGTTTAATATTAGCTATGGAAAAAGTGAGGAGGAAAATGGTCTTTAGAGTCATTGTATGTATAGTGTAATAAGGAATATTGAACAGGGTAACGTGTGAAAGTTGGACTTTGCCTCCGGTAAACTGGTAACAAAAGTACAGAAAATGAAATGTGTCATCTAGTAGTCATTCTGATTCCAGAATTGCACTGTTTAGAATATTTATAAAACAAACGTGCTTGATGGTAAATTAAACAATACAGTAGTTTGACATATCTCATGGTTGGGTAAACTAACCGCATGTAAAAGCACATGTGACTCTCTTGAAATTTATTTACAGAAGATGGCAATGACACCATTAGTTTTTTAAAATTAATGACTTTAGCATAAATAAATGACAATGGAGGTATGGGAAGTTTTCTTCTGACAGTCAACCATCATCCATCAGGTAGTCACTCTGTTGTAAACACGAGAATAGAGAGGCATTGGTTTCACAGGATTTGCATTCTAGTTGATTTCTATAAATTTGTATAGGAATAAACTATAATTTTTGATAGTGATGCTTACTATAAAAAATGAAATAGAGTAGGATAGGAAGATATTGGAAACACTCCTTTATTGACACATCATAAAAGGAAAAAAGCACATGGATCTAATGGATATAAAAGCTCTTAGCCATTTTCTTGGTGGCTTTGTTACTTAGATTTAAGAAACCTGTTTCCTTACCTGCAAATTTAAGATCACACTAACCTTGAAGTATTGGTTTAAAATTAAAAATATTCTGTTTATAATTCTTGTGTGCAGGAGGCCTTCAGTAATTGCCATCCTTAAAACTATATAATGAAACTCTCACAGATGCATCATACAATTTTGTCTTTTCTGTCACCTTTTTAGAATTGCTTTTTAAAATGCATCATCATGAACTAAATATGTAGTCACAAGTCAGTATTTAACTTTAATTCTCAGTGAAAATGCAACAATTATTCTGGTTTCATGGTTCTTTGCTCCTCTAAAGACAGGAGGGGAGTGTGGTCATAGGTTCGTTGGGTAGTTTTGCAAATTACTGTTACCTGATTATATGTCATTACTGGTTTATGTATCAGCAACCACCTCATTTATCATCTACACAACCTCATGCTGTGGCTTTTGAAAACTTATGCCCTTTCTTAATTTTTTTTGTAAATGAATGCTTTTGTATGAGTTACCACACGGTGCACTTAAACCTGTTAGAATGATGCAAAGGTGTGCTCAGATATTGCTTCACTGTCTCTTTATTGCTACTTTCTTTGTTGTGTGTACACACCTTCCTTGCTAAATTAAGTACTTGAAATCAAGGGCCTCTTTCTTTAAAATAGTGTAGAAATGCAGCATGCTAAGTAAGTTTTAGGTATATAGTAAGTGCTTATTTGTGATGCTCAAGTATAATGAGCTGGTCCCCAAAGCAAATAGAGACTTATAATAAATGTTTGGCCCAGCTACTTTTATTAGCCTGAAGAAGAGTTTTATCTAAAATAAAATATTCTGTTATTTCTAAAATAGCTTGAAAGTCAATTTAGCCTTACTGGGGAAGTATTTTCAAATAATTCTTATGTCATTAGGATAATAAAAACCAGGATTTACTCGAGGCATTTATTTAAATGGTAAGCATAAATATTAATTATGGATTAGAATGCACCAGGCACAAATTCTAGAGAAATCCTTTAAAAATTAGAAATGAATGTCTAGGTGTATTTTTGAGTCAGTGAAGATGTCCAGACTTGGACTGAATCTATATAAGCATACCAACATTTGAAAAATAAAATGTGCCAAACTATGCAATAGAAAATGCATTTGATCATTTCCAAAAAACAAGTGCTTAAATCCCATTGGCAAAATAAAACCTAAAATAAATTAAGACCGCTGTTGATAAAATACTATTAGGCTATGTGCCTAAGATGGGAAAAGAACAGAGGAAAGAGAAAAAAACTAGTAATGGCAGAGGACACAAGCTCAACAAGGTAAAGACGAGTTTCACCTTTTCTTGTGAAACGTAATTAATCTCTATCCCCTTTCCTACATTTTCAGGTTTTTGAGAATTTACATTGGATTAGATCTTTTGAAAAACATGTTATAAATTGTATGCATATCTTTTTAGTTTGTATAGATGTTTACCAGACACTGCTTGGAGCACTCATATTATTTCTGTGAATTTCATGATTTTAATTAAAACTGGCTGAATATTTCAAAGAAGTCATGGACTAGAATCAAACTATTAAAATATTTTTATAGGCTAATTAATAGTTTTGCTTTAAGAAAATTCCATAATATAATGTTATTTTTTACAGTGTGTTAGTATAAAATACAGGGCATGCATATATCTTCAAATATGTTCTCACTAAAATTATCATATATTTATTCAAATTTGCTGAAATGTTCAATTTACACTCACCCCAATTATTTCATATAATGATTATATTACATCTCGCTAAAATTGTGAAATTATTTTACTAGAATGTTAAATATGTGAATTAATTCCATTTCTGCTATGAATTTGTAGATAATTATTTCAGTAACTGTAATAGGCTAAATGCTATATAATACTAATGGATTTTAAATTTTCTTTAGATGACATTTTTCAGCCTTGAAAATGTTAAAAAACAGATTGTTCATCACTTTGGCTTTGGTCACTTTTTCAGTGCATCCGTTATGATTTAAAACATTATCAATTACTTGTTATGCATAAAGTGCATCTCTGTAAAGCTGTGTTATCCTCTTAATAGTTAATGATCTGTGTGTGCCATTTAATTATTTTAAACAAAAGTGAGCCCTGAATCAGTGCTGCATTACCTTCAGTGTAGCATATTAAAATTAGAATTACACATAACTAAATTAACTTTTCAGAAAAGATGAAATCATAACTGAGCATTAACCTTTGCTTCACTTAGAGATGATATAATCCTTTGTCATACTAAATATAGAAAATGCCAAAAAATACAATTAATACTTAGATGGCTTTGAATACCTTATATTCATCTTGTGTTTTATATAGAACACTTACTCTTTCAAAATAGAACGCTTATACACCTAGCAAAGACAGGCTCTTATCAAGTCTGTTAGGTGAACGAACACGCTAATGAAAAGAAAATACATATAACACATGAATGTCTGATTTAACCCTCAGAAAAGGTGAAACAAGCAAGTTTACTGATACTGCCCTCCAAGTGAAGGCACATAAGATACTTCATCTCCCTTAATTCTGACAGTATTAACTTGATGTTTTATTTTAAAGAGAAAAAATAATAAATCACAATTTCAAAGCATGATGCTAGGACAGTAGCAATAATCGATACATTGCGTACTGCTATCTTCATAGTAGTTACTCAGAGTACAAGATAGAGGCATGAAATATGGTCCAAACAGTATTAGCACAAACCTCCTTTCTTCTCGATGATCTAAGATAAGCTAGCCGTGTAACTATCTTAACGACCATATATATATATATATATATATATATATATTTCATTTCTGTCCTTTCCTCTTTCCATCATGAGTTTCTCTTTTCTTTTGAGCAATTTCTTTCCATTTCACAATATCTATTGTGCATTTTGGACCTTATTTATTCATTTACCTTCTCAAACTAGTGAGATAATATGATGTTTACATATGTAGGTCTGATTTTTTTCACGTACAAGTATGGTCTTGAGTTGTATCTATTTACCTATTAAAGTCTCAAGTTTATCCTCCCTTATGGCTTAGTAGTACTCCATCATATATAAAATAATTTTTTTATCCATTTTTAGGTTGATGGGCATTTGGGTTGTTTCTAGGATTTAGCCATTACAAAGTGTGCTTCTATAAATATGGGTGCACATATATTGCAGTGGTATGGTGGTTTTAATTCTTCTAGGAAGATACCCAGAGGGGGAATAGCTGGGTTGAGTGGGACCTCTAATCCAAATTTTTTTTATGTGGTACTGGGAATTGACCTCAAGACCTCAATTTGCCAGGCAGGCACTGTGCTGCTGAACTATATCCCTGGCTAACCCTGGTTTTCTAAGGAGTTTCCACACTGATTTCCACAGTGGTTGCACTAGTCTACACTCCAACCAACAATGGAGAAGGGTTCCTTTTTCCCCACATCCCTGCCAGCATTTGTTATTGGTTGATTTCTTGATGATGGCCATTCTTTCTGGGGTGAGATAAAATCTCAATGTTATAATTTACATCTCTTGAATGACCAGTGAGGTTGAACTTTTTTTCATGTATTTATTTGCCATTTGTATTTCTTCACCTGAAAAGTGTACATTCATCTCAGATGCCCTTTTTTATTGGATTTTAATTTTGGAGGCCTGATTCTTCAGTTCTTTATATGTTCTAAATATACATTCTTTGAGGGACAACTGGCTATAATTTTTTCCCACTCTGTGGGTTATCTTTTCACTGTGTTAGTGATTTCTTTTGGTGTGTAAAATCTTTTTGATAAGGTGAATTAACCTGATTTTAGTGACGAAAATATTTGAAGAGTTGAATGGTTTAGTTAGTAGTATTACTATCTTAGTGACCAAATGAATGCTGACCAAATTTGTAGTGGACTCAGAAAATTCTATAAAATTTTATTTCTTTATACCACATACTAATACATAGATATAAATATATATGCAATTACATAAAACATGAGCAAATACAAAATTTATATGTCTTCCTATACTACCAACATATGTAAATATTTTTATGAGATTCTTAATTTTAATGATCCTTAAAATTATACATTTGATATAGTACGTGTATTGACCAGGTCCTATTAGAATATTATTTGCTGAAACAGTTGTCAGAATATAAGCTTTGAAACATTGCAAAAGTTCCTCTTCAGATATATATTACTGAAAGAGCTCAGAAGAAAACAGAAAGCTTGTAACAAAAACTAAACAAGAGAGAATGAGAGAAATGAAGGAAGGAACAGAATAGTAAAGAAGAAAGAAAAATAACAAAATTTTAAAAATCATTAGGATGTGCTTGCAGTGCGTAAGATTACATCCGTCATGGGACTTTGCCCACTGACGACACATCTTAGCTCTTTTCTGTCTCCCTCCCCTCCTCTCCCTGCCCCCTCCACCTCCTCCTCCTCTTCCCGTTTGCAAAAGATCTATTCCCATTTTTTCTTCACTTCCCTTTTTTCGTCCCTCTGCTCTTCCTTCTCCCCTCTCTCCACCTCCTGTTCCCATCTGAAAAGATCTCTCTACTTTCTGTTATCTACCTCTTACCTCGCTCTGCGTTTTTATTTCGAGTTTTGCATTTAAGAGAAGCCATGAGTTCTTTAAACTTGTGCATCTGGTCTAATTCACGTAACGCTGTTGTCTCAGGGTACATTCGTTTACCTAAAAATGCCTCAAGTGTATGCTTCACAGCAGAGTAGTACTCCGCTGTGTTTTAATACCACGTTTTCTCTAAATGTTCATCTATTGATGAACACACAGGCTGTTTGCAAGACCTAGTTATTATAAATTGTGCTGCTATGAACCTGAATATGCAGTAGCACCGTAGTGTGGTTACTTTAAAGCTTTCTTGAAGATACCTAGAAGGAGAATAGTTATGGCAAATTAAATCTCTATTGTTAGATTTTTGAGAACTCTGCATACTGAGATCCATGGTGGGTGTAAAAAGAAAAGAAGAAGAAACATTACAAATAATCACCTCTCGGGCTGGGGATAGAGCTCAGCAGCACAAGTGCCTGCCTGGCAAGTGCAAGGTCCTGAGTTCAATTCCCAGTACCAAAAAAACCCCAACAAAAACCAGGAGCAAAAACAAATAATTGCCTATTTAAAACTTGTGTTCTATCACTCAATTTCAAAGGATTCAGGATCATTCCACCTCTCCTCTAAGGGGGATGCTTTTAGTCTGTACCATCAGATCATTTCTGATGCACACAGTCACAACTTGCAATGTCTTCTTTGTAACTGAGTTTTTAAAGATAAAAAGTTAGTTTGCAAATAAGTAAGCCTTACATGTGCTCATTTGATTTTGGGGCACATATAGTATTTATGGCTAGAATTATGTATGTCATCATTTTCCTGTCAATGACCCATTCTTTTCTAGTAATCTGGAGTTTGTTCTCAAGTCTGTAGCCAAAGAGTGTGGAGTTTTATGGGCTCCAGTAAAATGTTCTGATTCTTGTGTTTTTATTTCCAAGGTTTAGAATTCTTTTGCCCAACAGAGTTGCTTTTCCATTTTAATTTATTAAATTACTGAAAGACTAAAAATAACTCTGTATTTTATCTCATTTTATATTTAGAGCAAAAAAGGTACAGTCCTTAACATGTTTTGCCTGTTGCCAAAAAAGTATAGGCAATTTCGCACCATTTTCTTTCAAATTTATTTGCAATAAAACTAACAAAATGGAACACAGAACACTGAATGAAGGAGACACATTCCAAGACCAGGAAATTTTGATTTTGAAAAAATATCAGTGGCAAGATACATGACTGCAGATGAAGCATAGCAATGGGAATAAAGACACAGAGGATTTGTGTTCAAAAGAATTATTTTTTTAAAGAAAATATGTCTAAAGAGCATTTTAGAGATGAAGGGATAGTTTTACCTCCATGAATTGGAACTAATTTAAAAGTGACATGAATTCTTTTGCAGAAGCAAAAGAATTCAGGTTAATTCTCTTTGTGCATAGCCAGATAGGATTTGCATGTTTAGTTATCTTGTGAAGGGATCATGTGAAAATTATAGTGACTCTGGTAGGAATTAATGCTACACAAGAGTGTAAAACAGGCCCCATCAGTGATATAGAAAATTGCCCTGTAGTGATATAGCAAATCTAACAATATTTTATTTATCCTCGACCTCTTTAAAAGTTTATGTAACTTAATTATTTTCTCATGGAATTTTGAAATATTTGTGTTTCCAAAAACTCAATTCATAGACTCATTGGTCAGAAGTAACACATTTATAGGGGCTGGGGATATAGCTCAGTGGCATAAGCACTTACCTGGAAAGCACAAGGCCCTGAGTTCAATTCTCAGTATCAAAAAAGAAATAAATAAAAAATAAATAAAGAAATAACACATTTGTTATTATCCTCACAGTTAATTGTAGCTAAAAACCAACAAGGTGGGCTTAAAACCCCAGGATCCAGATTGTGGATGTGGTGCTGGAGGTTGGCTTTTTATAGAAATTACATGAAGTTCATGCCCTTTCAAGAGCTAATGGAGAGAGGACACAAGTTTAATATGTTGCACCATGGCAGTTGAAGCAAGACCTTTCCTTGAATATCCAACTTAAGAGGTGTTTATTAGTTGTATATATTAGATTATCTTGATCTCTCTGATGTTGCATTGTTAGGGTCACTAAACTCAATCTGCACCATAACTACAATAATTCGATTGCAATTGGCCTCTTTGTAACTAGATGCAAAGATCCTCACTTAGCTCTGCACATAACCATCAAATTGACTGTGTGAATTCCCTGCGCAGAGAACTTCAATGGCTCCCCACTGCCTACTCAATGACATAGAAATTCCTTAGTCAGGCATTTAAATCCCCTTGCAATCTACTGCTCTCCCATGGATTGTACAGTGCAAACAAAATTACTCCTTGCTCGTCATTCATCATCTCTTATGAATTAACCCAATTTATAACAATTTCTCTTACTGTGCATGGGTCATGGTTTTGCAGTAGAAGATTAAGAAAACATAGAACGAGAAATAAACTGAAAATTATTTACCTTTCCACTACTTAAAAAAAGACTATACTAATAGCAAATTTTGTTAGTAAGTTTCATTATATTGATTTAGAAATTTATGATTTAATGTATATTGAAGTCACTTTTATATAGTAATATTTTGGTGGGCATCTCTGATTGTTATTTGTAAATATATTGTTAAGTTGAAATTACTGAATCATAAGGTAAGAAGAGATTTGGCTTTTTAATTTATATCAGTACATTTACCCACAGTCACACTGGTGTAACTTCCTACTAGGAAGGACAATGTGTCCGTTTCTCCAATTCTGTTTACATCTAAGTTGATATTGAATGTTTAAACTTATGAATATTTTATTAATAATTGTGAATACTTTCATTACAGCATTTTTATATTTTTATTGTGTTTTAAATATCTTAATATATTATAACAATATGTACAACATGTGGTCAGATATGTGACATTGCCCCTGGGTATTTAATTAAGTATAGTACCACAATTATGAATATTTAACAATATGCGTGCAGTAGAAATATCTCTTACTTTGCTGTTGTTTATTTTATCTTAATGATTAGAAAAAACATTTTAAAAATATTTATCTATATATTTCCTATATAGTATGAAAACTATTAGAGTGCTACTGCCCTGATTTTTAGGGTCTTTTGAATACGATGAGAAGTAGAATTGTAACACTATTGTCCTTCAAGCAAGTTTCTCTTTTGTAAATTAAAGGTTCTTCCTGTCACTCTAATCATGAATTAAATTCATTTATTGATAGTCTGCTTGTATTATTTTTATCACTTTTACCTGTCAATTACTATTTCAGTTTCACAGTGACCTCATAATGCACTTTAGGTCTAATAGTGCAGTTCTAATCCTGCATTTCTTTTTAATGAAAAAATTAATTTTCATAAATAATAAGAGAATAACAATAGTTATTACCTTGTATATCATCTTCAAAGAAGTTACTCAGAGTATAAGATATAAACCAAAAATATTTTTGTCTTAAAAATATTACAACACTGTATATATGAATTGGTTTAATTTATACTTCTAGTTTTTCTTAGTTCACTGAAAAGAAGCATTTGTATTATTATCTGTTTTTTTTTGCAATCACTTTTTTCCCCTGGGATACCTCAATCATAGTAGGTTATTTAATCTTATTTTAATTTTTGAATGCCATGTTTTGTATTCATGCATCACTACAAGCATACATATGATATAAGTTGTCAGCATCTTTGGACCATTTAGCAGGTGAAATCATTGTTTAGAAAGATCTCGAAATGGCAATATCACAAAGACACTAATAAGGGAACCCTTATACTATTTCCAAACAAAACCTGTAATTATTTTCATACATAAACTCCTAAGAACCAAAGGACCTAACATCCGACGCCAGGGCTTCACTATTGCAGTGGCCTCCATCTCTCGTGTTTCAGGTATTTTAACTGAAACTCTGACGGACTTGCAATTTTCTGATCCGTTAATATTGGAGAATGAGGCTTAAAAATGGAACTAACTTTTTATGGTATAGGGGGCTCACTAGAGTCCTATGTGTGTGATGGCTACTATAGAAATAAGCATTTTGACAAAGACTTAGCATTGGAACTTATATTTTGTGCAGATTGAGAGGTCTTAACTATTAAGCACCGTTGGCATTCTGCATAGGCACAGTTCCACTGAGGCACCGCGTTCCATTTCAGAGCAATATGCTTCTGGATATTCTCCCAGGATTTCTTCTCCAGAGGTTTTAAAAATCTTTTCTTCTCCTTCTGTTTAAGTGTTAGTTGTTAAAAACACAGACTTGTTTTAATATTTTGTTACACTTTACTTTTTCTTCCTCATGCACTGATATTTACTGGAAAAATTTAGATCATAATTAAAGCTATTACAACATAAATCTAATGTCAAAAATCAGTAGATTACTCACTGCTATGTATCCTCATTTAATGATAAACACAGAAATATTCACTTTCACCTGCACAAGAACAGAAACAAATGACCATTGTGCATGTTTTAGGGTTGTACTGTTGTGCAGTGACCTACCTTTTCAGTGCTGCGGATACCCACGGTGTGCACGCACGAGGTGTGCATGCACACTCACTATATACACTTCCATGCTTACTTAGCAGGTGGTAGAAAGTTGATGAATGTTCACTTAACTTCATTGGCAGCTAAGAAACTTACTTTTGTATTTTTTTAAGAAACTGTGTTAATCACTTTATTGTATCAAATCTTATGAGAAAAGCTGAAATGTAAAATCCCAAAAGCCTGCTATTCACATATGAAATATATTCTTTGAATTTCTTCATTCCCGGCTGTGCACGCTCAGTGAATGTCCACTGAAGGGCCACACATAACAAATGCAGTTTTTGGAGGGCATGTTCTTGTTTATAATCAGCTGCATCTAAAGTCTATCTGAAAGCATGAATGAAAACGAGGGATGTAGGGTTTGCTGCTTTGTTTTATGTGAAAAACCTCCTTGCTGGCTAGAAGCGGCAAGAGATAAGGAGAAAGAACAGTGTGCTCTAAGAGCTGACAGACTCTTGTCATCCATTGTCCTGCCTTCTGCTGACTGGTGGTGCTTTTCCAGTTTAATGGACATCACTAGGTATCTGCACACACCTTTCAGGAACAAATCAGGCATTCAGTTCATGAGTCACTTTGCACTCTAGGGAAATTTTTTTGAGTGATTGAATTTCTTTCCCAGCAATTTCTATCTTAGCTCTGTTTGTACTTTGTGCTGTTTCTGGAGAGACCCTTTCCGTAGATAGATGTCCTGTGAACAGCCCCAAGTACTGATGATCAACCTGAACTAAATAGGTTGCCGAGGAATGAATAGCTGGAAGCAATTTTCAAACACCCAAGCAACGACATTCTCAGAGTTTGCTAATATTAGATGGTAAGCAAAAGATGGAGGGAGTGAGGGCGGGGAGGTAAAATGAAACCACCCAGGAAGAGACAGTTAAAGGTCTTTCTGCAAGGATCTTTTGGTAAAGCTTAAAACAGAAATTGCAGAAATTAATCTTTTGGTACTTAATTATGAGGTTTCATAAATTAACTGTTGCACTCATAGCAGTTCTTATATACATGTGATTCACAATGGTAGCATTTTTTGTTTCACTAGTATTTATATAAATAAAGTCAGAGTGATTCAAGATGTTACATTTCCTACATGTCAGGAGATTACACTTCATATGTATGTTTAAGTGTGCTGCTTTGTGTACTCTAAGTTTCTTTAGTTTTAAAGAAAAAAAGTAAATAATCCATGTAAGATCTTTGCAGTCCTTAGTACATGCTGAATATTCAGCAAATTATCTCTTTACAAGTTTAATACAATAGTTCCTGTATTAATTTAAAATATAATTAGGATTGTAAAGACAAAAGAAGAATAATCTAGTCAACGAATAAGTTGCCAGTCAGCTGGCCTAAAATGCATTAAAACTTTAAGCAAAATCAAGTTCGTTAAAGACTTCAAAGAAGAAACTTTAAAGAAAATGTCAGCCACTTCAGAGGGAAGGACAAACACACAGACTTACTGACACGTCTACTCTAATGTTTTCTTTAATTTTCTTTTAAATATAGTTCAGTGATTTAAAATCACCGGGACGAGTGTGTCTGAACTTCCAGCGATGTGTAATAGATGTTATACGGTGCCACGGAGCCCGGGGACCTGTTGTTATGTTTCTTTGTCTCCTTTATTACCTGAGGGTAAGTGCAGGCAATAGAACAAGGTGTCAAAGTTACTTTTAACCTTTGCTAGAGGAAGAAGCTAGTTGATGGGTTGAAAGGTATTTCGAAGTTATTATCCTTAGAGACGCTTCACTTCCTGTCCCTTTGCAGTTGCTGAGCACGAATGTCATCCGGGCTTTGGTGTCAGCTGCTCATACCCTGCTCCACTCAGTCCTGCGGTGCTCTCCATGGGACCCTTCACCTGAGCGCCTCCGCTTTCTGTAACCCATTGTAGATGAGCTAGCCTGCCCCACTGTGCAGTGCAGTCAGATGAATTGTGCTTTAAAAGAGTCTTCATTGCTGAATATTTATAAATGTTATTTCTTTATATTATTCCACTTCGGGTATTGTAGATCATTTGTCAGACTTACTGAATGTAGTACAAGCCCTTAAATTGAATACAGCTGGTCAGATCATAAGAAATTAAAACTGGAAATCATTCACATTTACTTCTTTTGGTATGGTGTTTTCAGTTTTCTCTGGAAATATACCCAGACAGGGAATAGCTGAGTTAAGTGTGATCTCTAATCCTAGTTGTGTGAGGAATCTCCACACTGATTTCCACAGTGGTTTCACCAGTCTACACACCCACCAGCAGTGGAGAAGGGTTCCTTTTTCCCCACAGCCTCACCAGCATTTTTTTATTGGTTGATTTCTTGATGATGGGCATTCTTTCTGGGGCGAGGATGATAATAAAAGGTAAAGTGGAAACGAAGCTTTTGTTGTTAAGAAAGGGAAGAGAGGCTGAAGGGAGGTGAGGGTATGGGGAGAACTAAGAATGGAGTTTATCACATACAGGTACATGGAATGTCAATGTTGATTTAATTTGCATTTCTCAAATGACCAATGTTGTTGAACGTTTTTCCATATATTTACTCACCATTTGTATTTCTTCATCTGAGAAGTATGTATTAATCTCAGATGCCCATTTTTGAATTGGATCTTTGAATTTTGGGGTCCTGATTTCTTTTAATAATTTGTGTGTTCTAGATAGAAGTCCTTCGTTTGAGGGACAGTTTTTTACAAATTACTGGCAAGTTTTTAAAGAGTCCTCTGATATTTCACTTGAATTCTTGGTTTCACATGCACCACATTATTACCATTTTTTTTTTTTTTTTTTTTTTTTTTTTTTTTTTTTTTTTTTTTTTTTTTTTTTTTTTTTTTTTTTTTTTTTTTTTTTTTTTTTTTTTTTTTTTTTTT
>PVLD010000046.1:0-200102 GCA_004027595.1 Dinomys branickii | reverse complement strand
AGAATACTGATGCACAAAGCTGAAGTGTAGGGATTTTGACTAATGGAAACTAGAATATTGCAACATTTGACATTTCATTGAAATCAACTCTACCTTTCAATGATTTTGTTGTTGTTTAGTTGACTGGAGGGATTGGAGCGGGAGACTCCTAACTTATGCATTCACATGTGTCTTGTTTACTTTTCTCTCATTGCTGAGACAAAATACCTGATACCTAAAATTAAGGAAGGAAAGGCTTATTTAGCTGGAGGTCTCAGTCTATGCTTGGTTGGCTCCAAGGCAGAGTGGTCCATGGCAGAGGGCAACAGTTCATGGTGTTGGAAAACAGCAAAGGCAAGAGCAAAAGGGAGGAGCAGCAGAGAGCGAGGCTCTTTCCCTCTCTTACACTGCATGCAAACTATCCATACCAGAGCGAGTGTAGCGCTCACACCCATAATACCAAAACTGGACCATGAATCAATCATAAAGTCTAGAGGCCTATCCCATGACTGTATGAGGCTTTGGAGGGACACATCCGGACACAAACCATGCCAACATTTTTTAATATAAAATTTGAGTTTCCGGGGGTTCAACTTCTGATCCTATTCTCACAAAGGATTACCTGAAAAGACGTTCAGTAAAAGCAATTTGTTATTGTTAAATATCCATCTCCCTTCTAGAATTAACTTGAACAACTAGTCTGGCACAACAAGGAATCCACTTTTTTGTTGTTTAAATTTGAGCTATTTTTTCCATGTAATTTACATTGGTTTATTTTCTTTTTAATCATTAATTTTACTAGAACAGCTTAGATATACAAAACGATCACATCCATCATAGGGAATTTGTACCTGTACAAGGTATATGCCATCCTCATTTTTTCCCCATACCCTCACCTCCCTTCTGCCCCTCTTCCCTTTAATAACAAAAACTTTGTTTCCATTTCATCTTTCATCATTTTTTCTTTTCCCTTTTTTCCTTTCACCCTCCCTCTTTGCCCCTTCCCATTTGAACACTTTCTTCCTATTTCACAATGTCCGAGAGAATTGAAGGCATTGTAGCACAGTGATATATGTATGTGCATGTTGATAGCAGCACGATTTGGAATAGCTAAATATGGGAAGCAGTCCGAATGCCCACCAGCCAGTGAATGGATAAAGAAGATGTGGTTTCTTTATTTTAAATATACAATGCAGTACTTCCCAACTATGAGGAGGGTAAACTTGAGACATTCATAGGTAAATGGAGCACCTAGAGACCATCTTTTTTAAGTGAAATAAATCAGACATGCATAGTTATTTTTTATTCTACAATACCCAAGTCTCATTACTTGTACTTCTTAATGAAGATACTTTAACCACCCGATCTCTGTCACTCAACAGTAATACATCTCTTTCACTGAGTCAGAGCTAGTTGTGGAAATACAAATTTTTGTTTTTCATGATCACTTTTTTGGATTATGTCCTCTAAACTTCATATTCTAGCAATTTTGGCATACGGAGACCATGCAAAATACAAAGCATAAAATTTTTAGGTTGAATAAATTTAATCAGAAGTAAGGTAGAGCAAAATCCTGCTTATTTTAGATGTTTAGAATACAAGATCTGGGCAGTGTTTCAGAGTTCACTCCGTCTCTTACTTAACGGCTGCGGATGCTCATAGAATTTCATGAATCAGAGATGATGCAAGTATCCTGACATTCCACATGTAACATTTATCGCATCCCATTCCATAACATCCTCTTGTTTTTTAGAGTCATTTGTTCTTCCTGTGTCAGTTATGTTGTTTCTGCTCCTTGACAGTTGTAAGTGTTGGCAGTGACTCTTCTTGAGTGTCTCAGTGCTATCCTCCAGGGTTAAAATTCAGTTGTTTGTGTGAATGTTTTTGTCTGTATAAGGATGTGTTCGTGTATTTGACAAGTCTTCAAGAATGGCTGTAAAACTACTTTCGTTTCTGCAATATTATTTTTAAACTTTCATTCGTCCTTGTGGATAACATCAACCTCAGAAGGAGGTTGTTTGCGATTAGCTAATTGAGAACTATTTAGCATGCTTTATGTAGTACTCTGAAATTATTATCTGAGAATGTGCCTCAGAGTAGTAGAGGCTTTAGTTTTTCAGTCATTTTGCTTATTTCTGTAAGCTCTTGGGGTGTAGTATACTCTACATCAAAAACTTACAACATTTTTTCCACCACAAATTTGCATTAGTTCATGTAGCAGAATGTTAAAATTAAAATTAATTTGTCTTGTTTTTGGAAAACTTTAGAACAAATGACACTTGGATAAGAAATTTACTTAATTGTAGGTTGTAAAAATCTTTTTGCAACTCATATCAAGAAATTACCCATCACTATATCTATAAATAGTTTGACAAATAAAGTATTTTCCATGCTATCCTTTATTTAAATTTGCTTTATTTAATTTTTAATTTTCAGCTGTAATGTATATAGTCAATTTATATTGTAAGGCAGGCAAAGCTTTCAAATTGTCGATAGTCTTTCCTAAGTTAGATATGAATAGACTTTAGCAGGAAAATTTTTAGTTAAAAATGTATTTGTGTTTTGAAGCTGCACTGGGGATATAGCTCAGTGGCACATGCTCCTGCTTGGCAAGCACAAGATTCTGAGTTTGATTCCCAGTACCTATATATATATATAAGTTATTTCAAGTATTTTTATTTTAAAATGTATTTTTAATTGTGCCAGGCAAGCATTTGAAAATGCAAACAAAATACAGGAAAATAATGTATCGTTTTTGCTTCACACAGTTTCTTAATGCAATTTATTTTATAGGACAATTTTAGATTTGCAACCAAATTAAGAATGAATCACTGTAATTTCTCATGTATCCCATGCTCCAAAACATACAGAATCTCTCACTTTGTCAGCAACCTACACTGGACTTCTACACACGTTTTATACTTACTATTTTTTTTAATTTTAAAGAGAAAAAAACAATAACAATGATACAGAATTGAAAAACAAGATGATAGTATAATAATAATGGTTATTATAGTGCGTATAGTAACCTGCAAAGTAGCTGCTCACATTATCAGTTATACACATGCAAAATTGATCAAATAACATAAGGAACCAACTGTTCCTTTCATTGAACTGATAGAAATTAGTAGCACAATTATCTAAGAGCTCTTGTGTGTGTGTATATATATATATATTTCAGTTCCTTCTTTTCTCCTTTCCCCAACCCAACTGTTCTTTCCCTCTCAGCAGTTTCTTTCCTTTTCACAATATCTACAGTGCCTTTTGGATCTTATTTACACTCTCAGGTTCTTATACTAAGGACACAATGCAATGTTTGCACATGTGGGTCTGATTTCTTTCACTTATAACTATGGTCTCTAGCTATTCTTAAAAGAAAGAAAACAGTGACAGAGAACGAAGTAACACAACATCTGCAATACTACTTCTAAAATACGACTGTTCCACAGTACACTGTGTGCCTTACTCAGCAATACTGTAAAATGACAAAATACAAGTAATACTGTGCCAGACAACACGAAGATACAATGTTCTTTTTATTTGTTCATTAATAGCTAACCTATGTAGATAGTAAGTAAATTTTTTCCCAAAGTAGATTAATGTTTGTATTCTGATCTCTTAAAAATGATTAACCATAAAATATTATTTATGTTTTGGCTAAAAGAAGAAGTCGTCTACTGTGTCCTTTCATATGTTTATAAGTGTAGTTGACAAAAATGAACATTCTGTTCATTTCTGGTCTTGAGTAACTACAGCTTCAGCTTTAGCATGGAAGAATTAGATTCGTCCTTAGCTTTTCTATTTAATTGTGGCATGTGATAGAGTACAATGATTCAAATGGAATTAACTTTTACCTTATTGGTTATATAATAAACTCAACAGTTTATGATAAAATATTGTCTGAGGCCTTGTTTCAGAATCATGTCGCTGGGTAAGGGAGCTGATAATTCCTTTACAGAATCAGCAGCAGGTGACAAGTAGTATGAGAGGCATTTTTAATGTGTTATCTTATTTAATTCTTGCAAGTAGGAGCACATTAGGGGAACTAGCAAAGAGAAAGCTAATAAGCATTTAAAGTCACACAGCTGTAAGTAGCAAGGTAGAACTGAGTGAAATGTACTGCTTTATTGACTAATTTGTAAATTCATCTATGCCAAATGTGTATGTCAGCATTAACACAGAGATTGTTAGTCTGACCATTTAATCTGACATTATTTCTTAATTCTTTAATAGGGACAAGTGATCTAACCCCAAGAATCTCAATCAAATCACCTTTAAAAAAATCAACATATTTTCTAAATTTGACAATACTCTTAGGCAATCCATCCTTTTAGAAGTAATAACTTAGAGTCTCCTGGAGTTCAGATCCAGACTGTAAGAGTTAACATACAGTCCAAATAAATTCAGCTGTAGTATAGAGGGTTTGTTAAGAAACTCAGAAATCCGTCTTGGACACAGCTGTATTCCATGCTGTCTGAGTAATTGGAATGCAAGTAACACTTGCTTGAATCACACACAAGCTGAAGACTAATGCCTGCTTCTGTGCTATTCATGCTTCAGTGAAAGTGGTAAGAATGAACAAAACAATTTGAAAGAATATTTGTCGTTTAGAAAAAAGGCTCTCAGGCTTTTAAATCCAAATATATATGTCGTAAGGAGAGCCAAATGTTTCACAGTTTTCCCGTAAGCCAAGAGAGACAACTTAATTTTCATCTATGGGATACAGTTTGGTTCTTAAAATATTATGGATTCCTGATTTAAGTCTGAGAGTTTGGCCAGATTCTGGGGCTGAGAAAATAAACCGGTAAGTCCACCAAAAAGACTGAACTACTTTTAGTTCTAAAGACAGTATTTTAACAGAGCTGAACTTCCGGCCAAATTGGAATTTAGAAAATTTAAAAGATTTGGAAATTTCATTAATGTTCATGATCTAAAGAACTGGATTAAAATTGAAAGAAAAGAAAGGATGGAAGGAAGGAAAGAAGAAAGGAAGGAGGAAGGGAGGGAGGGAGGGAGGAAGGACAGAAGGAAAGGAGGGAAGGAGAAAAATTATTTTACTAAATGTATTTTTGCAGCCAAAAGAGACAGACAAAAAGAAAAAGGGAAAGTGGAGAGGGATGGGAAGGGAGGAAGGAAGGCACTGGGAAGATCGGAAGCCTTTCTTGATAGATAAAGAAAGAGGAGAGAAGAAGGAAGGAGTTGAGAATGTCTCACCTCTCTCTTTATAGGTGATATAGTAGTGTTGGCCATGTTGTTTCTTGGCATTCTCAGGTTACCACTGTCACACTGGACTTGCTACTTAACCTTATTTCCATCAAGTATGAAACGAAATCATGCTACAGTTTCGATCTTGACTTCCTCTGAAAAGCCCAGGGGTTGAAAGCCTGGTCACCAACTGTGGAACTTTTGGGTGGCAGTGGAAACTTTAGGAGACTGGGCCCAGTGCCAGAGAGTTAGATTGCCGGGGGGAGGCACTTGCAGGGGATACACAGGGGCCATTTCCTGTTTCTGTCTGTGCTTCCTACATGATATGCCATCTTGCCACAGACCCAAAAGCAAAATGCTGATTGTCCTTGGATGAAAACCTCTGAGACTGTGAGCCAAGCTAAAACTTTTCTCCTCACAGGTTTATTACCTCTGATATTTTTTCTTTTTCTTTTTTAAATGGAAAACTTACTAACAAAATAAAAAAAGAAAAAGATTTTGTTAAAACATCTTTAAGGTAGAAGAACAGGACATTGAAAGACAAGTGAATACTAGAATGACTAAAATACTTTTACCTCAAGTATACTCACTAGTTTATGACAGAGTTCGTGTTTATTATTGTTACAAACACTAATGAGCACTGTCTAACTCTGTAGCTGAATACTCAGAAAAAGATGTGACTACCTGGAGGTATTAGTGCATTTCTCAATGTCCTATGATAATATCCTAAGCACAGGTTAGAGAAGTGGAAAAAATTCCAATCGTATCACCAAATATATTGTTCACAGTTAACAGGAGTACGTGGAGAAGAATAGAAAAGTCTTGTAATGCTTCCTTCATATTAAACCAATCCATTCCTTATCTGACACCTCTCTTCCACTAGTGCCTTATTTTCCAATTGTCTAACTTCACAAGGTAAATTTACCGAGATGGATTATATGAGTAATACTGAAGCAAGACAGTAATGTCTTTCATGCACCCATAGGCCTGACACTGCACCATCACTGGGAAAATGCCACTTTTCCTCAGTAACCACCAACAGGTTTAACGGCTAAGAGCCCCTGTCATGCCTCTCTGTGACTCCCTAGCCATTTTGCGGTGGATACTGACTACAGTAGCTGGAATCATTTGAAAATGCTAAATTTAAGAGAAGCATTGATCACCTCAAGATAAACAGAAATAGGACATGCTAATTTTCAAAGAAAAGACTGTAATATTTTATCTGACTTTCATTACTCCAAGGTGTTTTTATGTTTCTCTGTTTGGTTGACTGGTTGGTTTTGATTTAGAGACAAAAGACTGTAGTTGATAATATTAATTTTGCTATTTCAAACAAAATGAAAATTCAATTTTTTTTCATTAACTAATAAAATTAAATGTTTCATCAAGCTATTTCCTTTGGATATCAGGTAGTAATATCTGGCGTTTTTCTTGGGGGGATCATTTCACATATCCTGTCAATAATAGTGTATAGCTACTTACTTCCCAATTTGCAACATATTTTTCTTTACTTAGTAGTGTGGTAATCTGCATCATTAAATAGCTGAAATATCAGTCAATACATGGCTACCATGGCTGGGAGGACAACAAGAATGCGTAGGAGGAACTGATTTACCTTGTGCACATTATTATATTTCTGGAAGAAACTTAAAAATGTTATAAAACTCTACATTATAGTTAGGGAATAAAAGCTCTGGCTCCAGGGCTATTTCTCATTGTGCCCTTTATGGGAAATAAAATGAAATAACACACAGGAGAAACCATGTAGTTGAGTGCTGTTGAGGTGTGAACTTTAGCAAACAAGTTGTGCTACTGTCCTGGGAGGCCTGAGAAGCATGAGACATTGACAGTGTCTCCCAGTCACAGGGAAGAAACGACGGTGGGGCAGTTGTGGCAGAGCAGTGACTCAAATCCCTATAAGTCCTTAAAAAGGAAATTTTTACTTCTTTCTCTTAGATATTTGCCTGGAATCTAACAGATAAACACAGATAAAGAGTAAATCCCTTTATAATTCAGTACAGATATAAGGAAGAAATTAATAATAAACATCAATTATTGACTGCCACAAATTCACTGTAATTATTTAATAGAGTAAAAAGCAAATTATAGAAAATGATAGTAATTTAAAAATCTGCAAATGTTGGAAGTGTGGAATTGCTTTATATATACCATAAATCTGGTATGTAATATATAAATCTTTGATACAGAAACTCATAAATTTTAAATCCCATAAAATAATCTGAGCAACGATGTAGATTTAAAAAATGCTTTTTGTTACATGAAGGTTAAGATTTGAATGAAAATAACTTCTTTTAAAACTCTGATTATTTCATCCCTGGTCAATACCAATCTATTGCACATCCAATATCTTAAACCTATTATTGTACATTTTGTTATTTCTGTGTCTTAGAAATAATTGTAACATATTCTCCCTTGCATTACCTTAGACAAAGGTATACGAAAAATTATGAAACAATTTTCTAAAAATGTAAATCACAGTAAAATTTTATGAATTAAAACAAAGAAATTTTATTGGCAATGATAGTATTTCTTAGAAGTTATCTGTGAATTGAAACTATAAATAATACCAAGAAATAAAAAAGAATGAAATGTCTATGACGTAACTAAATCAACAGTAATTTGCTTCGATGATGAAAACCACACCAGAATTTCCTACTATTATCTTTTAGATACATTTTGTAGGTTTAATGCTTTTCTAAGTGTTAATATTTAATTATGACAATCAGGCAAATAATAAAAAATAGACTGCTATCAACTACATAGAACTTAAAAGCCAGGGATTTTACAACCATCGCATCGTCCTTACAGAAAACTCTACACAAATTCAAACGTGGTGGCTGCTGCCTCAGATTCTTAGGCATGGAAGCAAAAACCTGCAGATAACAGAAAGAGAACAGCCTTGGCAGTGAGTAGCAAGCCGCACATTCAACAAAACATGATAATATTTGTAGTCAGAGTTTCATAATCTTCAGCTTTTGTAATTTATGACATTGTGAATTGAAGCTTGCAAAATCTACACAGTATTAGCTTCATCTCTTGCATTTTTCATATAGATTTTTATGTAGATAAAACAGAGATTATATTTTGGATTTCAGTTTTACGTACATATTTAAACCATTTAAATAAAGAACATATGTGATCTTAAATTCTATTGCACCAAAAGGATGGAGAATTCATCTAAATTAATACTTGAGTTCAAACATGTTATGAATTTATAAATTCACTGGAGGGAAAACAAAATGAAACATTTTAAGAAGCACAGAAAGAAGAAAGAAGTTGAAATTGAGTCATCTCATAGCCCTGCCAAGTAGAATAAGAACATTTGAGGAAAAATACAATGAAATTCTAAAAATGAAGATACACTTTTAGATCTGCAGGCTCTCTAATGTCACACAAGAATCATTTTGGTGAAGTTTCTAGAATGGGATTTAATATGTGACACTGGTTCTACCAGTTTCTATCTGTGACCTAGATCAGATCTTTTAACCTGCTTGTGACAAAGTATCCCCACCTATAAAATAGTACCTGCCATATATGCGTTTGTTAACTACACAAATGAACTATATTAGTTAAGGAATTTCAATATCTAAATATGGTTGATTCACTAAGTCTTTCTCTGAGCGTGATATACCCTTATTGCAGTACCACAACTTCTTGTTTTCCAAAAATCTTAACAATTTTCTTCGTTTTTGTTCCTCAGCATTTCAGAACCTCATTGCAATTGTGCACAATCTAAGCTTTTGTGGCTACTAGATGGTTCAGTTAATACTATTCCTTTCCCTTTTGATGGTTCATAACATTCTTATTCACCCTCCAATAAATTTTAACATTTCCAATTATTCCAGTGATTGCCATTATGTAAGTATACAGTAAGTGCTAAATAGAGAAACAGGTCTCAGCAATATTTTTAAGTTCAACATAGGGCTATTCCTCGTAGTCACTCCTTAATGCATGTTTCTGTGAGCTGAAAACGTATATTCAATTGGGAAAATTTACAGTTTATTAACCCAGTCTTGTTATTCAGTGTTTCATAGATGTAGATAACATTCCTATTACTTGAGGACTTCTTGATAAAGCAGAATACAAAGTGTACCCTCAGCAGTAATGAATGAGAATCCAACTTTTGACAACTACCACAAATGATTCATACACATATTAAAATTTTTGAAAGATTCCCTAAAACACTTTCATCCACTGACATCTTCGGTAGTAATCATTTTGCCATTCATTCCAACACGAATGAAAGCCTTAATTTTTGTTTCCTGGAATCCTTCAGTCTAAAGGTTGAGGTATATTATAGATGGACAATGGTTGATTTTATATGATCATACTAAGGTTTTGCCACACAAAAATTCTTTACCTTGGGCTACAAGGGTATTTGAAAAACTAATTATGAGAAATAATGTAAGGCAAGACTATGTATTTGGAGTGTTATTAAATAGTACATGGTAACCATTACTTACTTAGTTAGAGTTATAGTAAGCACTATCTCTATGAAGACATAGAATAAATAGGCGACAATAGATACATAAGATGTACTATTTTTGGCCCAGTGATATCTGCATGAACATTGGAAAAGGGATGAAAATAAACATTGAAATGTAAGCCAACTTAGGGAAGGATTTTTATTATTTTTTATTTATTTTAAAAATAAAAGAAGGAAAACATATTAACAAACAGACACCCATTTACAAAATGGCAGAAGAACAATGTAAGCAACGCTGAATTACAGACAAAATGGTCGGGAATTAACAAGTGTTGTGGTATTACATATTGGTTTCTTCAAAGTGGTTTCTCAGGAAAACCAATATAGACATGCAAGATTGGTCAAATAATTCATCACTAAGTGTTCCTTTCAATAAAGCAATGGAAGTCAGTAGCACAACTATGTTAGCTATTCTGCATATACATATATACATAATTTCCCCGTCTTTCTTTTCTCTTTGCCCTCATCCCAGTAACTCTTTACTTTTGAGCAGTTTCCCTTCATTTCACAATGTCTACTTTTAAATGCACTGGTTGATTGATTCACTGATGCTAAGGGTTGATCCCAGAGCCTTTGCACTGGGCTATATATCCAGCCAGCTATTTATCTATTTATGTATTTATTTGAGACAGGGTCTTGCTAAGTGGCTAAGTTGCCCAGCCTGGATTTGAACGTGTGATCCTGTAAGATTGAATATTCATATTCCATCAAATTTGTTTTTTAACACGAGGTCCTTTTAAAAAATAACTTCCCATTTACATTTAAGATTATTTATAACATACAAATAAATATTTATATTTCAGAAGCAGTTCCATTTGTCTGAGTATGATAACTATTTATTTTAAGAATTAAAATGTTTTGTAATCCCCACACTCGGAAGACAGAGGAAGGAGGATCTTTGCGAGTTCAAGACCAGCCTGGATGGGCTACAAAGTGAGCTCAAGTCCAGCCTACAGTGCATAGTGAGAACCTGTCTCAAAAAGAAAAAAAAATTAAGATGTTTCCATGACTTTCTATACTTCTTGAGAGTAGAGTCTAAATTTGTATATCTTTCATGTTTCCACAGGCCAAGGTAATATATGAGTCTGATATGTAAAAATGAGAGAAAGAAAGGCAGGTGGGCAGGCAGGAAGAGAGGAAGGGAGGGAGGGAAGGAGGAAGGGAGAAACAGTAGAAATTTAAAAAGAGAAAGATATGTTTATATTCAACAAAGACGTAATATGTATATGGAATTTGAAGTCAGCGACGTAAACTGCATTGCTATTTCTCCAGTAAGGAGTAGAATATTGAGGTTATCGTTTTAGCTTTTATTACTAAGTAGCCAATTTACTCAAAAGTCCAAGAAAATAAGATTTAGCACAGTGATACAATTACACTTCAGTACTAACATATAATCAAGGTGAAAAAGGACTTGCGTTTTTACTTATGCACCCTCTCACTATATCCTGCATCTTAGTGTGGGAGTGTACATTAGAAAATGATGCTGGCACTAATTAATCAATACTTAGAAATATGTAATCTGAAACAATCTTAAAATTCCCTGAGTGTAAAACTTCTTAATTCTGATCGAGACAAAGTCTATGCAAGAAAACTGTGAATGCAGTGTGTTTGTCTCCATGTTTTTATAAAGAGTCAGTGCTGCGACCACTCTGGATAACTTTTCTAATCACGTAGCTACTGCTCGTAGTCTTCTTTCATGCCACAAATTAAATATAGTTCTATTGATTCAAGTATCAAAGACTTACACTGCAATCATTGACTTTCTTGAAGAGTTCTGTTCCTTGAAATAAAAATAGAATTGTGTCGTTAAACTGCTCAGTAATATTGTAAAAACATTTCTTTGTTAATGGAACAGATCTTGCAGAGGTTAAAGCTGCTAGCGCTAAACCCACGCACTCTGAACTTGGATGTTGTATTTTGCTTCAATCCATGAAACACGTTCCCCCCATAGATGGAGTAGCAATTAATAGCAAAGTCTTCCGAAGTCCTCCAGAGGAAGAGTGATGCTCCCTTGCTTTAGGTCAGTCTATCAGAAGATTAAGCCTCATTAATTGAGATACTTAGCTCATCATGAGAATTTTCTTACACATTTGCCAAAAGTCTGTTATTGTCTTTCAACCATTACAAAGAAAAATTGAACAGACCTGAGAGAGAAAAAAATCTGTTTGTTTTACCACTTATGAATTTTCTATGCACGCTGTATCACTGGCATACATAGTAGATGCTTGATGAAACATGGCAAATGAATGGATGACCTGAACAAGAGTCCTGCTTTAGAACTGGGCCTGAATTTGCTTGTATAGCTACTCACAGGGTCTGAGCAACATTAAGCTGCAATCTAAAGCGATGTGAGAATTTAGAGACAATGGTTAATGTAATGTATTAAACAACTATGACCTCATTCACACAACTAGAGATAAATGTCACAGGAGCCACTCAAGCAGAAATTCTTGTTCTTCAGGCAGTAATTCTGAGGGACTGAAAAAAGAAAACCTATGAAATAGACCCAATCCTCTATCCTTCACATTGCAGAGTAGCCGCGATTCCTAATAGTGCAGCTCAGCAGCTTTTCGGGCTGATCAGGCTATTTTGGTGCTATATCAAGAGAAAATTTTGACAGCCTTGGCTTGCAATTTAACCTCCTTCAGAAGTGTAACAATCTGCTGGAGGAGTAGCCATAGAATACTAAACGTCTATCTTGTTTTAAAACCAGCCATTCTTTTATAAATAATAGCAGTATTCCATGCGTGATCCTCTTTTTGTTCTGTTACTACAGAAGCAGCCAACTAGGCAACAGAGGAAGAAAAAGTAAACTAACATATTCCCAGTTCTCTTGGCATCACTGGTGAAAATGTCTATGATGGTTATGATGATCCAAAAAAAATCAAAAGAAAAAAGACCATATCGGCTTATGTTGTACAAGGAAAGTGTGTGTAACGGGAGGATGAGGCACGGGCAGCCAATATTTGCCAATTGAGAATAAGTTTGGAGGGCGCATGTTTTACAGTGCCGAGGCACGCTGCAGCTCTAGGAGGCTAAGATATGAGCACTGAAAATATTTTTGAACACTCAGAACTTGCTTTCACCATTTATCTGCTAGTAATGGTTGAATTACTTGCTATATTAAAATTTATTTCTTAAGGAAGATTAGAAAGTATAAACCTTTCTCTCTGCAGATTAGAATAAAATGGGGTTTGTGACATATTTGTAAAATTGGAACTAAGAAGATTTATTCTTGTATCCTTTAATCTTTGTTCTCATGGAGCATATCAAATACTTTTCGAAGGCCTAAAACTCAGAAGCCTGGCGAAGAGTTTTAGCATACAGGTTTTCTGGAAGGAACAGCTCTTCCTCAATATGTGAGCAGTTTATGGACTACACACCTTTAAAGACCATGGACCTTAACTTCCAGCTGACACTGTGGAAGATCTTAGTATTCAATAAAAGTTAACAATTTTACATGACCTTCCACTTTCCCTAAAACATTAAAATTCTCATATTGGTTAAAAATATACAGAAAAATGAGCAAATGCTAAAGTTAATAACTTGTAGTGCATTGTAATTTACAATCTTACAAGCACTGAAAATTCAAAGTTTATTTTTTTGTAAAGCAATCCTACTAAGAGTGGTTGATACAGCCCTTGCCTTTTTCTGTGTGTGGAACTTATATGGGACTTGCATCTTTCATGGGCTTTAGTGAATTGTCAGACTTTTCTGAGTTTGGATCAGTCTGTAGTATTTTATTTCTTGCAGTTCCAGTGTTTCTCAGTATCTCTAAGAGTTCCTTTATTGTGAAGATTTTTGCTGCTATCACTGCCTCTGGGATACTGTCATCTTTCTCTTCACAGACACTGTCCTCATTTATATTGACAACTTTGCCATCACTAAGTTCCTCAGCTGGAGATGCAGACTCTCTTGAGCAGCCACAGTACCAACATCCCTTCCCTTAGCTATTTCTTACAGGACACAGCTATGTTCCTTCCAAATGTTGCTTCTGCTGCTATCAGTTTTTTGTGTTTCTTTGCTCTTTTTTTATATCTATTGGCCAATTATACCTTTCAACTGTCCATTTTGTTAAAATGTCCTGTGGGGTTATCATGGGACAACAGGAAGCAATAGAGTTATATGCTTTGCTGTCTGTGCGCTTTGAAAGAAATGCCAAGATGGGTCATTGATATTTACATAGTGATTTGTTAACTGGAGAGCTAGCAGCAAAGTTTGTGCTGTGTAATTGTATAAACTATAAAACACCATGGTTAATACACTATGGTAAGGGCTGGGGATATAGCTCAGTGGAATAAGCGCTTGCCTAGCAAGCGCAGGGTCCTGAGGTCGATCCCCAGTACCGCAAAAAAAAAAAAAAACACTATTGTAGGTGAAATTTGAACCATGTTGTAGGGCGAATGATATTATTTAACTAAGCCATGGTAACTAAAATTCATACGATATGTGCAAATAAAAAGCTCAAGTTCATAGGTAATTTGTTACTGAAAAAGATGAGTTAAGATGCTTTCTAGCTAAAGAATAATACCCTTTTAGATTATTTATCAAAAAGAAAAACACTGGGAGTTTAAGGGGGATATGTAGACTTTTTCTGCAAAGATTATGCCTATACAGAATTTTTAAAATGTACTAATATTTCTCCTATTTATAAATGTGATTAGGAGAAAACTACAAGTTGTATCAAACTTATAATCAAATGATTGACTAGAAGGTCCTTTTATATCAAGCACTTTTTAATTTTTAAATTTTTAAAATCTTTTTATCCTAAGATTATCATACTAGTTATCTGTATATGTGATGATATTGTGCATAATTTACTATTTTTCATTGGGATAATAAAATAGTAATTTATATTCAGATCTTTATCTTTTACTGGACGTTTGGACAGATTGATTGTCAAAAGTCAGGTCTGTTTAAGCAGTGGGTTGGAATATTGTTTGATGATGACAGAAATAGAAAATGTAGTTCAGTGTCAAGGTACTTTTAAATCAGATGAGCACACTCAACCCATTCTATCTCCATACATGAGAAATATTTCTCCTCAGGTCGTAGGTGCCAATTTTTAGAATACGAGTTCTTTGCCCCATCGTTTGGTATGGATTTAAGTCCACAGTGCTTATTTGTCAACACTATTTATAAGTGGCCATGTAATTCATACAAAATTAATTCATTAATTCAAATAGGTCTCATAGACATATTTGCATTTTATGTATTTGAAAATAGGTAACATATAATAAATATTATATGTCCCTTTATGTTTCCCTTTCTTCATATATTTCTATTTTTTATAAAAACCTTCCTTTAAGGACATAAAATTTTGGCTCCAGTAGAGATTATAAAGCTCCTTGTGTTTCTCATTGCAGTATTAACAGATTACTATATTGATCATTTTTTACAGGAAATAATTTTCTATATCTCACAAAACTATTTTTTATACCACAGGATTTTCTTTTTTCATTAAGTTTACTTGTGCAATTTAAGTATGCATAATGATCACATTCATCCTAGGGAACTTGTAATGTATATGACAGATCTTGATTCCTCTTCTTTTTCCCAATCCTCTCTCCTGCCTTCTACCCCTCTTCCTCTCCATATTTATAAAACTTTGTTTCCATTTTATCCTTCTTTTTATCATTTTTAAATTTCCCTTCCTTCTATTCCCCTTCCTCCCTCTCTAGTTCCCCTTCTTTGAAAAAATTTCTTCCTATTTCACAGAACCTATTATAAACTTTTATTCTTATTTACACTTTTGGTTTACCACACCAAAGGAAAAATGTGATATTTACACATGTGCAACAAACTTATTTCACTTAATTGTATGGTCTTGAAGTGCATTCACTTAATTAGAAATGTCTCGATTTTATCCTTCTTTATGCATAAGTAGTACTCTAGTCTGTAAAAAACCCACGTCTTTATCCATACATCAGCTGATGAATATTTGCATTGTTTCCAAAGTTTAACTATTACAAACTATGCTGCTATAAATGTGAGTGTGCATATATCACTGTGATATGTTGTTGTTAATTCTTCTTGAAAGATACTCAGAAAAGGAATACCTGAATCAAATGACACCTCTCATCTTTGCTTTTTGAAGAATCTCCACACTGATTTCCAGACCGATTGCACCACTCTACACTCCCAACACCAGGAGAGCAGGGTTCATTTTTCCCCACAGCCCGTTTAGCTTTTCCTATTGGTTGACCTCTCGATAATAACCATTCTTTCTGGAGTGAGAGGAAATCTCAGTGTTGCTTTAACTTGAATCTCTCAAATACCCTGTGCATTGAACACTTTCTCATATATTTATTTGCTGAGAAGTATGTATTTTTCTCAAATGCCCATCTTTGGACAGGGTCTTCTCAGCACCAAAGGCAAGGCAGGAGGCATCACAATCCCTGACTTGAAATTATACTGCATAGCTACTGTGATAAAAAAATAGCATGGTACTGGTGAAAAAAAGAAAAAGAAAAAGAAAAAAAACCTGAGGAACAATGGAACAGATTAGAAGTGTAGAAACCATTCCAAACAAATTCAGTCACCTTATCTTTGACACAGGGCCATACACCTTCACTGGAGGAAAGATAGCCTCTTTAATAACTGGTGCTAGACAAACTGGTTTTGCCAAAGACTAAAACTAGACCCACGTCTCCCACCATGCGCTAAACTAAAGTCGAAGTGGATCAATGATCTAAATATTAAAACAGAAACACTAAATCTTCTGAAAAGATAGACTAGGTGGAATAGGGGCAGGCAAAGATTTCATGAACAAAACCCTGACTGCACAGGAAGTAATACAAAGAATCAACAACTGGGAATCTCATTCTATTAAAAAGCTTTTGCTGCTGGGGATATAGCTCAGTGGAATAAGCACCTGCCTAGCAAGCGCAGGGTCCTGAGTTCGATCCCCAGTACTGCCAAAAAAATAATAATAATAATAAATAAATAAATAAAATAAAATAAAATAAAAAGCTTTTGCACACCAAAGAAATTATCAATAGAGTGAAAAGACAACCCACAGAATGGGAAAAACTTTAGCCAGCTGTTCCTTGACAAAGAACTAATATCTAGAACATACAAAGTATTGAAAAAACTCAGAAAACCACTTGAAATTATTGGTGTAAAGCTTTAATTCATAGGATAAACCTTTCCCTCAGAGGAAAGCTAAAAGTGTCAAATGTTCTCATTTTGACATGTAACAGTTAGGGTAAGTGCTATTAAGACTTGTACCTTCTAATCAGTAAAAATGTTAAGTTTAAATGACAATATATACCAGGCACTAGTGAGGCAAATGGCTCATGAATAAATTTTTAATCCATGCCCTACATTTAAAGGAAATTTGCCTGAACTGGAAAACTAAAGCAGACTGAAAAATATCTTATAACTGAATTGTTAACATGCTTCAAATGTGTGTTCCCAGGACATGCCAATAAAGTACAGATGCTCACATGCTGGTATCAACAATCTAATAAAAGCAGTTTCCACAACAACCTTCCCTAATGTTCTGTGGATGTAGCTCTCAGTATATCTTGTACAAATATGATGTGTATTCGCACATGTTGCATTTAAGGAGTCCTATGTGCTCTGTGCTATGTTTTATGCTGACCATTCCCTTGTCAGTCTGTTTTACCTTCTTACTAAATAAGCAGTACTCTTAACTAAAAAGAAAAAAATTATGCTATACTCACAAGTTACATAAGGACAGAAATATAAGTGTAAAGATATTTATAAGGTTAAACCTGTGAACTTATTAATCTGCACAGTCATATTTACTAATCTGAGTTGAAAGTTGTAATAGTCACACCATTTTTGTGACTATTGTTTGTTATAGCTAATGGTTTGACTAGATATCAGCAAATGTGCCTAACTTAGTTATGTTTCCAGGATGACTTTCAATATTGTGATGTGATTAAATTAGTACATTACTTATAAAAATTATATAAAATAAAATTCAACAGAGGTAGTAAAAATTGTTCCTAGGAGTCACCAAAACACAAAGCCCTTTTCATTACTTTTAATTTAACATCATAATCTAATAATTATTTGATAGATTGAAATATTTCAATTGTTCCACTATTTTTTAACTTCTCTTTTCATTTAAGAAAGAACAAGTAGAAATAAATATTAGAAAAACATGGTTTCAGAAGTTTGTTGCTAATTTTATTGAAGCATAGCAGTGTAAACAGTTTGGGTCTATTCAGAAATTTGTATGTGAGTAGAGCTGTGAGCACAAGTAGTTTTGCATCATAATGAAGATATTTACAGTAAGACCTTCCACTGTTGTATATAAACTGTAATTGTTTTTTCCCTCAAAATGATTTTTATCATATTTGCACCCCATTAACCCACTTTTGCATTCCCTGCCCCTCCCATTCTCATCCAAGTGCACTCTAATCATCGAAGAATCCCCAAAACAGGCCCATGAAGGCAGAGATGCAGTGGGGAGAGGAAGGCTCAGATGAGGTGATCAAAGTACGTAATGCGTGGGCACAAATCTTCCAAAATGAAACTCATTTACCTTTAGGTGCTTATAAATAATGTGGGAAAAATTAGGGGGGATAGAAAAGTGTTTATCTAGAATGAAAGATAACAGAACACGAAGAGATAAAGCAATTAGTGCACTATAATCTTAAAAATTAAAACACAATGAAAGAAAGCAAAAATTGTGACTGTACAAGACCTAAATTATGTCTCATCAGATGCCAAATAGGGCCATGTAATAAAATACAGTTAATTGTTCACAAAGACCTGAACATGGAAGAAATTTAATTGTCTGAGAGATGAAGCAAATGAGTCGTTTATCTGCTCTGAAATTTTACTTAGCCTTAGAATGCAATCGTCATTTAGAACATGGGTGAATCTAGAGGACATTCTGCTAAATGAAAGAAGCCAAACCTAGACAGAAAACGAATACATCTCTCACTTATATGTGGAATCTAGAAGAGTCCATTCCCAGAAGCAGGGGATAGAATGCCTTTGGCCAGGGACTGAGATCAGGGAGAAACAAATCAGGAGAGGTCATAGCGAACAAGATTTCAGTTCCGGCAGATGCTTACATCCCAGAGGTCTGCTGTCAGGTGCAGTGCCAATAGTGAAACACAGTCTACTTCCTTAAACGTTTACTGATAGGGTAGGTCGTAAGCATTCTCATTCACACACAAGCATACATAAGCAGGAAGGTGGGAACTTTTGGAGGCGTAGAGTGTGTTTATGGCATAGATAGTGGTAGAATGTGCACTAATGTCTAAACTTCGTGAATTGTTTTAAATACATGTAGTTTTTTTGTGTGTCATTCAGACTTCACTGAAGTGGTATAAAGTACTTTGATTAAATTATAAATTTAAAAAAGAAACAAGAAAATCTGATAAAAAATAGTTGTACTCTTGATTAATGACTATCAGTGTCCAGGAAATATTAAAATAAGGTAGAAATATACTTCAGATATTAATGATTGGCGTAATACTAAAAATAGAATTCTACCATTTTAAGAAAAGAAGATTTGCAGTTCAAGGCAGTGAAAACAGAAAATATTTATAGGCTTTCAACATACCCCTAAATCAATCAATTTTTCTTATGTTAACATCCTATTAAGAAGACAGTTAGGAAATGTAGTCAGTACTCTGTTTTTTGGTACTGGGAATTGAACTCACAACCTTGTGCTGGCTAGGCTGGCACTTGTGCCACTGAGCTGTATCCCCTGCTCAGTATGCTGAAAGAATGAGTGTTAACAGAATGTATAACCTGCAAACCAACCCTACATGCAGATATGTGGCCTAACAGGCTTATGGCCCTGGGTTTGGTCCTATCACCAAAAGCAAATAAATAAGCAAAATGATGTGTCAGATTTATTTATTGGTGATAATGCATATTTATTGTGTGAGATATATTTATTGGTGATAAGTAATAACAAACCCATGAAATTATTCATGTGCTCTTAATATGAAATATAATGGAGATTTTATTGTTCTTGTGTTGTTTTATGTCTTTGTGTTTGTTAATTTGTTTTTGCCCTTGTCTCTGTAAAAAAAAAAAAAAAAAAAAACCATGATGGAATACCTTTCATTACCTTGCAGGAGTATACATAATTAATATCTGAAGCATAACATTTGTACCTTATTTCAACATTTCCTGGGCATTGATTGGCATTAACCAAGAGTATAACTATCTTTTATCAGATTTTCTGAAGTTTCTTTTTTCAATTTATAATTTAAGTACTTTGACTTGGAAACCATTAAAACTTTACCAAAAAATTATTGTTCAACATGTCCTTATATTAAAGCAGTAGTAATGGCAGGAGAACTTTACAACACAATTTATAAAAAGAGAAATATCTACATTTCATTGTCTTATAATTTGAAAAGTTTTCAATTTATCATGTTGGTAATATTGAGAGAAATCAACTCAAAGATAAGATAAAGATTTTTTGAAAGGATACAATTGACAACCATAAATAACAAAAGGTTGATTGCTGCACTAATACTTTGAATAATATTCTGATGTTTGCTTATTTTGTTATGCATTTCAGCAAACATCTTGCTCTGTGACTATCTCATTAGGGAGTCTACCTAAACAATAATTTTTATTTTTCAATTTCTTTTGATATCCAAAAATGTTGCATTGACTTTGACTTTCTTATTACATTAATGCACATAGTAGTCAGTTATTTGAGCATAGTGTTAGACTGAACACTAGTGCTTTGGAAAAATATACATTAATAAATTGCTAATTAAAGTAGTGTTTAGAGTCCTTTGTACATTGGCTGTTGACCAAGAATTTTGCTGTTGTATCACATGTTCATCAGATAATGAATTTTTGAAACATTTATTTGATAGTTTTTACATATTTTCTACTAAAATTCTGAAATTTATGTGAAATCTATAGACAGAAAAATATTTTTCATGGTTTATTAGGAAATTTGTTGACGTTTTTAGAGCTTCAACAATGATTTCAGTGTGATTGCTTTGTGCTATAGTTGAGTCAATATATTTGTCCATAAAAAAATAAGATTCTGGACTCATAATTTTCTCCCTCTTTTCCTTTCTTCCTTCCTCCTTTCTTCTTTCCTTCCTTTTCTTCCTTCATTTTTCTTTTCTTCTTTTTTTAGACAAGCTCTAATGTAGTCCAAGCTGGCCTTGAATTTTATGGAGCACATGCTGGCCCCAATTTTGTCATTTCTGTGCTTCAGCCTCCCATGTACCAGGATTACAGACATGTACCACGAGCCCTGGCTAATAATACATTAATTTATTTTTGTTATATGATGAATTTTATCCTAAATATCTTTAGAAAATTATTCTTCAGAAATCCATTCCACTTCTCTCTTGCTCTTGTATTTACTATTTATCTAAAAATTTTTAGGACATGTTGATTATATTACTTAACATTTTTTACTTTTTTAACTGCTATGAGTTTTGGATTGTTTCCAATTACTCTCCTAGCTTCTCACTTGTGGACAAGTTCCGGAATGGACACTGCACGACTCTGATAGAGCACTGTTTCCTGACTTACTGGCTATGAAAGATTTGGGTATACACAGCAGAAAGGGATGCAGATCATAAATAGTGCTTTGTTCTGAGATATTAGCCTTAGTCTCTTCTAATAAAAAAACTCAACAAATTAATTGATGTAATATGTAATGGATTTCTGGCTTCTGGTTTCACAGCTTACGAAGATAAATAAAGTATGGTTCTTGGTGTCAAGAGGCTTGAATTCTTATGGAAGGATGAAATACTGGACAGGGAGCTCAATCATAAAAGGCTTATTTGTGAAAGCTCACCAGCTGGAGAGATTACAGAGCGCATATGGATTAGGTATGGTTATGGACTGAGCTTTCCGCTCTGTAGCCACAGTGTACTGAGAAGGCAGAACAAGATGGAAGGCATGGAGGAAGAAGCAGAGACAGCTGAAAATCGTGAAACTTCCTGAGGAGCAAAGTGTCATTTCAGATCCTCCGGAAGAAGCAGCCTTAGAGATCAGAAAAGGACTGTGTGAAATTTATCGAAGGGTACCTGGGAAGGATCTGGAGAACACAGAGGGATAGGCAGGTCTTGTACCTGTGAAAGAAGAGATAGGCATGGAAGGAACAGATACAAAGAGGCTCAAGACTCAAGATACAGCCTAAGAAAAACTTGACCAGGCTGTCGGTACAGCTGAGCCAAGAGCCACAACATGACACTGATTCCCAGCCAGTCTAGAACTCTGGCGACAAACAGGCCAGGGAACCATGGCTTAGTGCTGATGGGTGGCCACCGATGTCTGTGGTTGACTGGCTCTTGTAACAGGTCTGAAAGCAATTTGAGTAGCAGATGTCCTTTGACCTCACATCTCTTCTCAGAAATACCCAAGAGTTTCTTCCAGCTGAAACATGTAAAATATAGGGAATACAGAATACAGGAAAGAAGATGGAATTACATCATTCAGGGGTCTGAAACTGTATGATTAGAAATGTATACTTTATCTAAAGGTGAGACGCTCAAAAGTTTTAGACCTTTATAGGTAACCATCCCTTGGAGAGAATTATTATTTAGGACTGTGTCTAATCCATACACATATGACACATTGTAAGGGGTACAGGTTGCCTGCACAAACCCGCTTAGTATTTTCACAGTGATTCAAGAGAAAAATGACTTGAATGTTGATAGCAGTGGCTGAAATACAGTATCGGGGAACATAGTTGACAACAGAATCAAAACTTGGTGAAAAACACAGGATGAAAGATACGTGATTCTACATTTACATCTAGATTTTACAAACAATGTTCTTGTCACCCATTCATCCATTCTAAAAAATATTTATTCTGTTATGTTTGAAATACTATCTGAAACTTGAGTGGTATGTCTCCGGCAAAAGAAACATTCTTAATAACAGAGAGAAAGATGCCTTTTGTTGGAGTTCACATTTTAACATGGTGAAACTGAGGGGTAGTGTTGTATGTTGAAAGAAAACTAAGCAGAAGTCAAAGAAGAGCAAAGATTGCCAGGCAGGCAGAGATTAGTTGCTCCTTTTAGTGGGATGATCAAGGACACTTCACGAGGATTACTGGAAAGAGACAGAAGAGATGGGGAAGAGAAGCAGGCTGAGGAAGTGGAATAGAAGAACCAACATGGGTAAACGCACTGAGGTAGCATTTGTTCTCAATTCCTAATATGTTAAGCGGATAGCAAAGAGGCCAGGGCATTTGGAAAAGACCCTAGTGGTAAGACAAGAGGGAAACAACAGGGATCTCTGAGTGACACGGTTTAGGGTGGGGGGCAGGTATCTTATGGCCAGCGCCAAATTCAAGGTCAAATTTTGAATAGATGAGTGATAATTCTTTGGCTTCAGTCTTCGTTCTGCTAACCGTAGAGAAGACTGTAGGCATGTAAGTTTGGAAATAGGAAAGTCCTGTGAAGCTCTGCTGGTTTCAGGCAAAAGGTTAGCAATAAAGGTGGTGGGAAAATTCAAAGTTTTGCTATTTTAAGCAGATCTAAGACAAAGCCTGCTACTCTATCAACACTGTGTTCACTCCTTAGAGTGTGGAGCATGGATAACAAACGTGTCTTATGTTACTATGAACAAGAAAAAATATATATTGTTTATAGATCAAGATTGGCCCTGCCAATCTTTCCTAAATAAATGTGCTATCATTTATTCTTCAGTAGTCTTCAGAAAAATAGCTTTCTAATGAGATGCTATGATCATTTTTATGAATAGTTTTCATAGAAAGTGAGAGCATTTTACAAATGCAGATTCATTCATCCAAAGTGCTACTTCTTGTTCCTCGCAGTTCAGTTCTTGGTTTAGGTAACGCACGGAGGAGTCTTTCCTGACTTGCTGCCACATCCCAGATCTCCCGGTGACCACTTCATGTCCCCATTCTCCTTTCGTCTTGCCTGCCGACTCTAAAGGTCTGGGTTTCTTACTAATTTAAGCTTCTGACTTCTCCGGAGCTGAGCAGCCATTTTCATGGAATTAGTTTTCTTTTTCTGCTTCATTATGCAGCTATTTGATTTACCAATTAATGGTGCATGTTTATAGTTATTCACATATTAAAAGGGCATAGCTCCTCATAAATTTACTGAACCATAAACATTATCACAAGTTCAAATACCCTACTAGGATGAACCTCTATATATGACTCCTCTCTCAAGTACAGAAGTTTACATTTATTACCATCTATGAGACATCTGTAACTGAAATAATGAAAGTAAAATATCTGGTGTCTGGCACATAGAGGATTTTTTTTAACACTCCTACTATTACTTAGTGAGCACACACATCATTTTTACACGATCACTAGAGCACATGTTATAAGGGGAACACTTCAGATGATAAACATACTTGTTTATTTTTTCTCTCACTTCAAAGGTGACTAAACAGTTTATGTGGAAATTAGATGTGCCTCAAAATGCAGCCTAGAGGTAGTTCCTGTGTTCACATTCACAAGGCCAGTACCAAAATTTTTCATAATGTAACATTACATATATATCATTGCCTTTAAATCTTTTTTGCCCATTCTTTCCATATTCTTGCAAATTCTACATTTATGCCATTCTTGTAACATATTGTCATTCTTGTAACATATTATAGTGTATCAGAAATTTTATTTGTTATTATAACTGTTGCCATTCAACTATACTTCTCTCAATAAATGAAAATGGTTCATATGATAATTCAGTTAATTAGATGAAATGTTTTACCTCTGTTAATATGGAAAGCAATGGATATCATTCTAGATTTCATTCTTTTCTTTCACATTTTTCACATCAAACAGAGAATGTATCAGCTTATATATAACAATACAGAATAAAGGAAGTAGAAATAAGGTGTCACAGAATTCTTTTTCTTTTTCTTTTTTTTTTGTCTTTTTGAGACAAGGTCTTGCTATGCAGTTCAGACTGGCCTTGAGCTTACTTTGTAGCCCAGGCTGGCCTTGACTTGCTCCTGCCTCAGCCTCCCATGTGCTGGGATTACAGGCGTGCACCACCACACCCAGCCAGTGTCATAGAATTTAACCCAACACAAGAAGTTAGAAATTTTAAGAGTTATTCTGAAAAGTGTGCCCCATAGTTAAGATGGATGATGACATTTTGGTCCTGCGAGAAGAGTGAGTGGATACAAAGGAAGGCTAGAAATGGGGGTGGCAAAAACAGTGGAAAGCCAAGCTTCTTAGCTTGACTCCCTGATGATATTCAGATTTTTAAAAAATTTTTTGTCTTTAAAACAATTAAGCAAATTAAATCAAATCTTGGACTAGAAAAGTAGGAATTGAAAAGTAAGAAACAAGGATGTGAGGAAGTGTCTTGGAACCCTCTGGTGTCATACCTACTGAGCATTAATAAAAAGCTACATCTGTCAGTTTCTTTCACTTTATGTTTATGTCAACTAAGGATATTCCCGGGGCTGATGCTTTTCTTTATTTCACGCTTTCATAACTGACCTAAATAACCTTCCTCTTTATGCACCTACAAGAAGAACAATAATGCTGTTCCCCAACGAAAAACAATTGTACTAGATTTAGGATGACTGAGAAGTTTGCAAGCAAACAAACAATTTCAAGGCACAGAAATACACGTTGATAAATGGCAGATGAGCTGGGTTATGTTCCTTGGAGTCCTGAAACTGTTTCATCATTCGGCTCTTGGCTTCTGAGGATTTTATTTCAAAGAAGTTGCACTGTTTTCGCTTGATTCTGATAACACTAACACACTAAGGAACTGCAAACAGGAGTACTTAGGACAGCTGATCCCTTCCCCACTGGGGCAGCACGTCGCACCTAAAAACTGCCTATGCTTAAAAAGAGCAAATCCTCTCTTCAGTCCAAGTTTGCAGAGTATGTGATAGGGGACCAGGGAATTGTCCTGTTCTTAAGTGTTAAAATAAGGGCTCAGAATGTACCTCAGTGTTAGCCCACTTGCTCAGTATGATGGATCCCCTTGCCCTGGATTCCAGTTACTGCGCAATTAAAAGAAACCCTCAAATGTAACACACTGGGTCCCTTTAGAAAATATTCTACATTATTTTTTGTTTCAAAACAGTTTTTTGCATATTCATAACTTTTATGTTTATGTAATTCCTTTTTTACTCAGATTATAAATCACATTAAACATGGGTAGACTACAGCATACCTTTCAGCCTATCCTTTCCTATTTTTAGAGTTGAGTACAACTACACAGAACTATTGAGTAGAACTAAATAGAACTATTCTATAGTATTTGAATTATTTGTCTCCTAGAGAACACCATAAATGAAACTACTTCCTGAATGATGCTTTAGGAAATATCATCCTAGACTGGTTTAAGAACAAAGTATCCTTTCCTCTGTAACCTTTGCTATTACAAGAGGTGGGGGGAGAGAAAGGGAGAAATAGCACCTTAGTGCATTTCAGCTGCTAAAACAAAACTATCACAGACTGAGGAGCCTGCGCAACAGAGATTTTACATTTCTAACCGTTCTTAGTGTTAGCAACATCCGTGCTGGCAGATTCAGTGTCTGTGGAAGGTCTCGCTGCATTTCATGGTCTTCTGTCTTCTCTGAGTCCTCTCATGGTGCAAGGTGGGAAAGTGCTCTCCCATGTCTCTTTTATGGGAGCACAAATCCCCGTTCACAAGGGCAGCTCACTTGATAAAAAAGATCCGCCTACTCATTCTATTACACTGGGTTTAGGATTTAGCATGTAAAATTGTAGAGCACACATTTAGTCTAAAGCAGACAGAGAGTTTCATTTCAGTGGTATCAAATTAAGGATATGGGCCTTGGCCTAGCATTACTGCACGTGCTTGTAATCCCAGCACTCTGAGAGGCTGAAGCTGAGGACTGCAATTTCAAGCATACCTGGGAAAATGTAGTGGCTGAGACTCTAAGAAATCACAGAGGGCTGAGAATATTGCTTAGTGTCAAGGCATTGAATTCAATCTCCAGTACTATATATATATATATATATATATGAGACAGAGAGACCAAGACAGAGACACAGAGAGAGAGAGAGAGAGAGAGAGGCAGGTAGTAGCCCAAAATTTCAAGAGAACCCAGAAGCATCATACCTCAAGCTTTACCAATAGAAATTAAAGCCTGTTAAAGCAACTCAAGAGGTGGACTTATAAAGTACTTCAATTTACTAAAAATTAAATATACTTTTGCTGGACATGATGCTGCACACCTATAATCCCAGCACTCTAGAGGCTAAGGCAGGACTATCACTGTGAGTTTGAGGCCAGCCTGGACTCCATAGAGAGTTCAAGGCTAGCTTGAACAATACAGTGAAATCAGTCTCAAAAAAAAAAAAATTGTGTGTTGAAAACTTGAATGTTTATTATTTATTAAAAACAAAAGTAGTGGATATCTAGTTAGTTAGCATCCAAGAAAATTATCACATTTGAATTTCAAAAGTATATACTTTTGTTACACATAGAATAGTTTTGAATAAGAGACGGGATAAAGATACTAAATTATAAAATGTAAGAATTTAAGAAATAATTCACTGATTTATTTTGCAGAATTTTTTTCTTTTGATTATTGTCTTGGTTACTTTTCTCGAGTTGTTGAGAAAAAATACCTTATGCCCGGAATTAAGGAAGGAAACTTTTATTTAGCTCACAGTCTGTGGATGTTTCAGTCCATACTTGGCTGGCTCCAAGGCAGAGTGTTACACAGTAGAGGGCAACTGTTCATGGCAGCAGAAAACAGCAAAAGCAGCGACAGCTAAAGGGAGGAGTGGCTGCAAGCAGCCTCCTTCTCTCCCTTACATGTGCGTATCTGCCCCATGGCAGGTGTGGCACTCACACCCATAATCTCAGCTTTGAACTAGGGAATCAATGAAATATCTAGAGGCCGCCCCATGACTGCGTGAGGATTTGGGGGACACCCAGACACAAACCGTAACAATCACCTTCTCCAGCTTCATCTTGTACTGTTGTCTGTATGTTGTACCACTTTCATCAATGCAGTTTCTGCATCCAATAGTTTTCCTCTTCTCCACCTTATTGCTTGTAATATTGCAATATTATGGTTTTTCTTCTAATGTATCTATCTTTCGCTCTAACCCATAAATTCACTGGAGGTGATGAGGAGTAGTCAGCCACACCATATTTTGTGAGGAAATACAGCAGGATGGTGTTTCAGTTCTTCTTTGCAAGTTCTCCACGTTTAAATGAACTGAACCCACGCATTTCAATAAAAGCAAGTGTAGAGTTATTGAGAACAAGAGCCAAAACAAAGGGACCTTTCTATGAACCTTACTCTACCTGTCATACCATGTAGATCAATATCCATGTGGAGAGAAATTATTTTTCTGCACCAGGTATTTGCCAACATTCATTTGGTCAAATTTAAACAGCCTTTGATACAGAGTGGTATTTGTCGGGTATATTCTATGATCACCTCTTTCTATTGAATTTTGTAACTGTAGGGTATTTATATATAAAGTTTCATTATAATATTGTTAAAGATTTACTACTATTGAATGGGGAAAGATGGCAGTGAAATCTGTTACATTTTCTAGACCCATTCACCTTAGCTTGTTCTGGGATACCAATTTGCAAATTGTGATTCCCAGACCACTTCATTAGAATAGCAATGGGTTCTTCATAACAATTCTGATCTTTATACTTCATTCAATATTGGGGTGTATAGATAGTGATCCTCAATTTTAACAAGCTACTTGTGTGATTATTCAGTGCCTAAAACCCGGGGTTCAACTACTATATGACCTGGATTTCAGGAAATCAATTGAATGTCTTTAAAGTTGTTCTTTGTAGTACAAAACTGTTTTCTTCAAGATAATGAACAATTCAGATCTCTATGTGATCAATCACTACTTCAGAAGTTTTCTTTGTTGGAAGATCAAAAATATCCTAAAATTATTCACCCCTGAGATTTATCTTCTTCACACTTTAGATATTTCCAACCATAACAGTTATTTATAATAAAATACAGATACTGACAATTATTTTTAATTGCACTGATCATTTTCATGTTTTATATAATGGAACACAAGATGATTGTAGAAATTTGGTGTATTAACCAGAATGCTATCTCTATTTTTGGAAGTATGTTACATAGGACATTTCCTTCTGCTCCCTGGGTCTTGGTATATAGAATTTCACCCTGCATTGTCAACAATTTGGAACTGATACCTATATGAACGTGGTACAAGGGAGTAAAGTAATATTGTTTCTTCATTCCCCACAAAGCTCATGGCTGGCAACCCACAACAAAGACAGAACAGCAGAAAGAAAAAGTGAACATATTTATTTCACTAATGTTTCACGTGACAGGGGAATTTTCACAAATGAAGACACAAAGACCCAGAGGGAACTGTGTACTTTTTTATTTTAAGGAAAAAAAGTAAAAGAGTTTCATAGCGAGACAATAGGAGAGTAACAATAGTTAATACAGTGCATATTATTATCTTTAAAGTAGTTATTCAGGATACAAGATATGGGCATAAAAATTCTCCAGTTGATATTAGCACTAATCTTTCTTTTCTATGAACAAAGAGACACTAGTAATATAATTGACTTGCAATTTTTCTCCCTTTTCCTTCCCTGCCTTCCTTTCCCCTTTCTTCCATCCCATTTCCTTTGTCCTTTATAAAAGTTTCTTCCCATTTTGCAATATCCATTGTACATTTTAGACTTTATTTATTCTTTCAGTTTCTCATACCAGGGAGACAATACAATGTTTATGCATGTAAGTCTGGTTTATTTCACTAATGAGTATGATCTCAAGTTGCATCCATGTACCTGTAAGTCTCAAGTGTATTCTTTTTATGGCTGAGTAGTACTCTGTTATATAAAAACATTACATCTTTTTTATCCATTCCTCAGTTTATGGGCAGTTGGGTTGTTTTCAGGATTTAGTTATTACAAATTGTGCTGTTATAAACATGGGTACACATATATCACTGTGGTTTGGTGGTTTTAATTCTTCTGGGAAGATACCCAGAAGGGGAATAGCTGTGTCAAATGGGACCTCTAAATCTCGCTTTTTGAGGAATCTGCATACTGATTCCACAGTGGTTGTAGCAGTCTGCTCTCCCATCAACAGTGGAGAAGGGTTTCCTTTTCCCCACAGCCCCTCCAGCACTTATTATGCGTTGATTTCTTGATGATAGCCATTCTTTCTGGAGTGAGATGGAGTCTAAGTGTTGTTTTAATTTGTACCTCTCCAATGATCAGTGATAAAACTGCACATTTTTATGGTCATGCACAGCGGAGTGAAGGACAAAGGCTAGGAATGGGTGATTAACGAATGTGGCAAGGCCTGTTTTTGCAGGCTCTTGTCAGTCTCTGTGCATTTCTTTCCTCTCAGAAGAAGGCGGATCCATTCTGGGATGTGGTGCTGGGCAGGACAGTCAGGTAAAGATGTTTATGACTGGAGAGGAGCCTCTGAGAGTGACCCTGCTTCTGCCGTGGTTTTTCAGTTTCTTCATATTTAGAATATTCAGTCTGTCAAAGTGTCACATCCTGGTATTCTCTTCTAAACCTCACCAACGGACACCTAGAGGTCAGCGTTCCCGCTTCATCTCTAGCAGGATAAAAACATTTCATGTAAAACTTGGCAGTTTTTGGAAGGAATGGCCTGACAAGAAGCAAATTGTAAACTTTGTCCTTTTCAGATATTTATGAGAATGTTGAACCATGTGCTTCCTTAAGTATTTGCTTTATATTGAATATTTTCTCTTAATTTTTATATGCTTTTGATAAATTTGTTTCATTTCTGTAGAAAACTTATTAAAAGTAAGTTTCCTAGACAAATATGAAAATTTTAGCTTGTAGTGATACTAACAAATTATATTAACAATGCTACAAAGTCCTTGCCAAGGAAAGTATTTATAAATTTTTGTAATACTTAAATTTATGCCAGTTTAAAAACCATATGTTATATTACATAGTGATACCCTTTTCATTTTTAATATTATTCAGTATGTCTATTCTTTGATTTTTTTGTGTGATTTGGAAGACAGCGATTATTCATTTGGATAACAAAATATCATTCCCAGTGGTCAGATACAAAATCTAAATCACAAAACTATTAAATCTCATCATTTCACTCTTACATTACCTGGCTCTTCCTGTTTTCTCTTGTGTCTAGAGTAGGGAGGGAGCAGAAGGGTTGAATTTCTTCATGAGAAAAATTGCTGAAAAGAGAATGTTTTCTGTTTGGGAAGTTAGCAAGGATGGATGTTACATTACTGCCTCAGTTTGCTTTTGTGAAAGTAGATGGTGGACTGTGCAAAATTTAGGACCTTGATAAAAATAGACAACTGCTTTAGACCTTTTGAATTAGAGTCATTGCCATGTGAGGGCAAGAAATCTACATTTTAACAATGCCTATAAGCAAACCATGATTTCAGTATGCTCACTGTGGGAAAAAATTAAAGAGAACCAATTTGTATATAATTATTAGACTTTGCATTCAAGAACCAAATTGAGAAAATAATTAGAAATACCTGCTACAGATCGCAATGTTTATGCAAAAGAAAAGCTATTATGGTGCATAATTTAGAGACGAAATATACATTACACCTGAAAATAATGATTTTGGCTGTCCCTGTGTTAACTTAATTGGTAGCAATTGGAATGTTTAGATGAAATAGGAAAGGTTCAACATACAACAGTTGTTTGGCTTGTAATCACAATGAACAAGCAGAGCAGGTAGATTACCGAGACAATTGTGAGCCTGAGGAGGACAATTTTTAAAATAGTGAAGGCCATGGCCATGCAAACTGCAAGGTGTTAATAACTCTGCCACTTAACAATGAAAACCAGGCCTCTCAAGTGTTACCGATTTCAGAAAACTTAACCTCTCTTGACAAGTTTGAATGAACTGTTTCCTTTTTGTTTCCTTTCTGAGCCGGTGAGGATGCAATGAGCCTCAATTTGTGTTTGCTGCAGTGGGACTCAGCAGTATTTAACATGGAGCGGAGTTCAAATCTTGTGACTGGTATCTGTGAGCTTTTGTTCTTCTGTGGAGAGATATTCACGTCAAGGGTTTGTGAATTGTGTCCTTTGTACTTTAGCCTGTAATAAAAGCAAAGTGGTAATAAATCAGCCATTAAAAACCTCTTTATTTAAAATACAGTGTATTGTATTAAAAACGTTAAAAATTTAATCTACATATCCTAGAGGCAGATCTGGTAAAAATCAAGAAGGTGATTCTCTACTCTGAACGCTGAGACAGTTGGCAGCTCAATATTTGACTCTGTCAGAAGATGTTCTTGGCCTTTCTCTTATTGTGACTCCAAGGATGTTGACATTTACATCCCCCAAATATTCTTGTGAATGTGCCACAGAACCTGTGTTTGATCCCCCCCGGAATTTTTTGTGCAAAACAGCACTTATGGCACATTCTTTACCAATTCATTTGCTTAAATCTGTTCCCATTAGCAGTGTTTATTTTTTCTCTCTCTGAGTAAAAAGGCAACAATTTAATTAGCAAAAAGTTCTTCACAGTAAATGAAAGTAATGATTTTTCTTTTCCATAATAATTTTGTCATCTATGTGAACAATTTCAGAAAGTAGAAGTCTGTTGCTGGGTGAGATCAAGGAGGAGGCCAAGAGGCTCGTTCTGAGCGAGGAGTGGGAAGCATAACGGGGCGGCAGACGTGAAACCGGCCCGCTGCTTTCCAGGCAGGAAGTGGGCCTATTCTCTTAAGGCTTTGGCTGAATTAGTGGGTCATTACTTACAAAATACTTGAAAATAATGTGTGAAAGCATTACAAAGCTGTATAGGATTTCAGTTTTATTTTGGGTTGGGGTGATTTCACCACTTACTACCAATAAAAATTACTAGTCTTACCCTACATCTGGATGCTTCCGAGGAATTTGGAGAAGCAGCATGCTACTACTACAACCTATACTGTTCTCCTTTTTGAAAGGTAATCTATTTTTGGAGAAAATATGTTTATGAATATTTTAGAAATCATTAAAAATGACTAAAAATTTAACATCTCTTCTCTGAAATTGGTCATAAAGTGAAAATGTTATCAAATGTGTACTAATGTGGAAAATTGAGCGATGGCTTACTTTATTTCATGTGAATCATATCTTCTCCTTTAGCAGGAGAAACACAGATGATGACCTAGAATGTTAATATAACAAAAACGTGAAAGTTTTTTGCATGTAAAACACTTCATTTAGATTTTTTATGTATTTGCTTTAGGACCTACACACAAGAATGCTTATGACTTTGTGGTTTAAGCTGAAGCATAATTTCTCTGCATTTTAAACCTACCTGACCCAAATTTATGGCCTATTTTTTAATAATGATTAAACAGTTAATGATTACTTTTTTGATCAATATTACATGTCTCTATTTGTTTTCCTGAGAAACCACTTTGAAGATATCAATACGTAATACAACAACCATTGTTGATTTCCTACCACTTTGTCTAACTCTGTATTGCTTGTACTGTTCTTATGCTATTTTGTAAATGAATGTGGTTGTTAATATGTTTGCTTCTTTTATTTTTAAAATAAATAAAAAATGATCAAATATTCCACTGAGTTGAGGGGCAAAACTTGCATGTATTTGTCATTTCATTTTATAAAGCCTATAGGAAACAGCATAACCTGTGTGTCATTAAGCACACAGCATTTTTAAAAGTTAAATAATGAAAACATTAACAAACAGACACAAAGTAGCACAAGAACAGTATAATCAAAACAGAATTACAGACAAAGTGATGGAATTAACAATGGTTGTTGTATTACATATTGATAACTTCAAAGAAGCACACATCATTTTTGAAGTACATTTCTTAAAAGTACCAGTGCTTAGCAAAAGGAAATATACATTGTGCTTTGATTTGCATGGTCTCTAGAAAGTTTGTGTTAGTTTTTACTTATCTAGCAATGTATGAAGCTGACTCATTTTTTTCAAACCACAAGTTTAAATTTTAGTCTTTCAAAATATATACTGGTTTTTATTTCCAATCCAATGGTTAAATATTCTAATTAATATGCAACTTTGAAACACAGCTTTAATTTTTTCAAGACTAACATCAAAGTACAACCAAAGAAATGACAAGAGAAAAACCCATTTTTTTGTATCAAGTGAAGGACCTCTGCCTGTAGCAGCCATGAGGTTTTATAATTTTCATGTCAATTATTTGAGTCAGAATTACTTCCTTTCCAAAGCACTCATGGGACTAGTTAATATTTATCAGTGGAATTTTTAAAGTTACAAATTAATCTCAGGCTAAAGTTGTACTAGTATTTCCTAAACCGCACCATTAAGAGGTCATTAATTGAAACATGCATGAAGATCTGATTAATCTGCTTCCAAATTCAATTCTATCTCATTCAATTTTATTGGAGTTGAAATTCAGTTAATATCTGTAACTAGGTTTTAATTTTAGACAATTGAAAAATTTACAAAAAAAAGTTATGTTTAAAGGAAAGATGACTACTTTTTGATATATTATTGCTAAATCATATCAACAAACTCACCATTTCAGCAAAGTGAATACTGTTGAACCCTTGGACTATACTCTTAAAAAACAAGTTCAGTTGTGGCGGATGGGTGGGGAGAACACTTGCTTGTTTTTCTTTCCATTCTGCTCTGTCGCCACTAAATGGCCTTACAATAAAAGAAGGATCAAATGCGTGATTAGCATCATGCAAACATGTTTCACTCCAGTTTTCTGACAAGATACCAAATCCTCTGAGTTTATGTGAGAAGTAATCCCAACACTCCATGTCAGCACAATTCCCCAAGACAGCTTAAGTATTTATCATTCTCCTAGATCAAGTAATCTCTAAAGTTCAGATTCTATTTCTACAGCTATACATATCAGTATCTGTCGATTGATCTATCATGTGTATTTGGCTATCTTCTCACCCATTTGTTATTTTTCTTTGCATAAGTGTAGACATATGCATAATAAGTGTGTATTTCTTCATCTGCCTGCCCTCAGAGACTGTTGAAATGTGTGCTATATGCTTTGTCTTGTACTTCTTTAATGAAACACATAACAACATATGCAAGGTCCATCAGTTATAGCTTTTAGGGACATCTGAAACTGGAAAAATTATGAAAGGGAGAGACATTTATTTTGATTACTAGACTCGAGTCTCAGTAGGCTAGGATTATTATAAGTAAAATTGATTTTGTTCATGATATGATTTTAATCTAGTTTAGCAGAATCATAGTCTACAAGGAACAGATATTTAATTTAGTACAGTATGATGAAAAGGCTTCAGTTCAGAGAAGTCTAATGCTTGATATGATAAAAGCACTAACTGATTATTAGATTTTTAAAAATGGTGATTCTTTATTATCCTATTACCATTTAAATAATTTCCTGTATTCATTTATATCTAGAAAATATTACAGGTTCTTGTGCTGATACTCAAACCAACTGTACATATAAAACCTAATAATTTAGAGAATACCTAGGATTTAAAAATACCTACACAGTTTTTTTTTTTTCTGATCTAGAGATTTTCAGTGAAACCACTTGTCATAGACTGACTTAGAGCTGTCTAGTCACAGGTTATAACTATAAACCAAGGTCTATGGAAACCAATCTGCAATTTTCCAGTCTACTGTTTTCCAATATCAAGGAGTTAGAACACTTGGCAATTTGAGGACACAGTAGCTAAACAAAGGTCTTTAGCTCTTTAACAGGTGGGACCAGATGGGGCTGTTTGCTGAGGTTAACACCCAGGTCCTGAGGACCAGCCAAGAAAAGCAAAGAAGCAAAGAGGAATTCAGCAGGTGGAGTATAATAATTCATTTCATATTTAATAATTTATGCAAATGTTCATTCCATTTTTCTTATAGGCTAGACTCTTGACACTATAGAAATATTATATAAATTGTATACTCTATAGCTTTATAATCTACAACTCATGCATTTTGGTGTAATAAATATAAAACCAATATCTTCTGTGTGTATGTTTGCATTTAAAGCTAGTTTCCTTTTCCTATACAAAAACAAGCATAACTACCTTTCAACTCTGTGCCATTAATTCACTTTCCATTTTTGTCATGTAAGGCTGTGCACACAGTATACATTTTGTTGTTATTTTTTAAATTAAGAAAAAAGTATATGAGACCAGATAGACAAACTAGCAATTTGGCATATAGGGAGGGTGATCATTGTCAGACAGTACTAGCTTTTTTGCTTTGGAAAGGATATTAAATTCTACAAGCCTCAAGTCCATTTAGGAAGCTAAATTGAACCTTAATCTCTACTTGCAAGCAGCGTGGAGTATATTAAAATTATATAAAGCAGAGAAAGTCTTTGCCCACACTTAGGGCATGGCTGGCCCTTGGTAAGCGCTAGCTGCTGCTTCTGCTATATGTGCTTTACGACTCCCTTACACGGTCCTCCTATGAGCAGTGCCCAGCGAATTCTAGATAGAGGTGAGGTTAACCCCTCCTGGGCTGGAAAATGTTATTGCTTGTGAGAATTTGACCTGAATTTTGTATTTCCTTCTGTTGTGGCGCCCGATTATATTATAGTAATACTTGATCTATCAGCTGAGATGCCTAAATGCATATAAGGCAGACCAGAGCCTCTAGCCATCCTGTGACAGATGGCTTGTCATAAGAATATTAAATGCACGTATTTTTCTTCAAACCATTATGAACTTGAGACTATTTACGGCAGCAAAATCTAGTCTTCCTTGGTTGGCGTAAGTTTATGTAGGTGTGGTACGGTGGTACTTGTTTTGGCCTCCATATACCTTTTCCACTTTTTAACAGTGACTGTTGTCTTGATTAGCAAACTTTCATGCACATTTTCCAGATTACTTCTCTTTAAAACTAAGCGATGAATGTCGCATGTCTTTTGTTCTCAAATATATTTGGAAAGACCTCATTGGTAACATATTTTAATTAAAAGCTGGAGTATATTTTGCTAATTTTTCCTCAGTTGTCTTAGGACATAGATTCACTCCCAGTACTTGTCATTTTGGAATAATTTTGAATTCACTCTATTGCTATATGAAATATATCTGCATACAATTTTGCAAGTAAAAATAAAGAGGAGCACGGCTTTAAGACCACTGCTCCAGATGTTGTACAGAATACACAATTGTTCTTACTTCCCGCTGATTATCTCTCCCCTCCATTTCAACATATATCTGCCTCCACAAATGCGAGCTAACAATATACAAGGAGCAATATGCAGACATACAGTGAAATGGCAGGGGAAGTGCTTGCCTTTTATATTGTCTCAATGGTTAACATGGTGAAAGAAATCTTGCACCCTCAGCAAATTTCTCTCATGCCATTCTTGAGAACTGCAAAGAAGGCTTTTCTTTTGTCAAATGACTCAGTAGCATGCTTGTGCTCATTCAGATAAACACCGGCGTTTTTCCTGCAATATGTTGAGGGATTTGCAACACACGTCACATGCGTGAATGTGCTGCTTTTCTGGTTTTTTTAAATCTATCTACCTAATCACTCCAGTTTCTTGTCTGTGTTTCACTATCTGTTTGGGGCAAATAAGATTGATAGTGGTACCTTGGTTTCTTGTCACTTGGGGCTGGGCGAAGCAGTGCGAGACACATCGCCCAAGCTAAAGCAAGGCAGCGCTCTGAGGGTCTACGCCTTATCAGTAATCTTTGACTTCCGCCAGCTGGAACTGCTAGACCTCTGCGCTCCATCTCCTCCCTCCTCCAGACTCAGGAGTAATGAGAATTCCCCTGCCGTTACTGCCTGCGAGTCCTGGCCTGAGATTACATCAGTTCATTTAGCTGCAGCTTTTCAGGCCCTCCTTGGCAGGGATTGATTTCCTTATTTTGGTCCCTTTGCTTTTGGATTCTGCCCAAAAGACAAATTCAAGGAAGTGAATTCTACCCTTACAAGGTCTGTTGCAGATAATTACCTAAAAACGGTGTAGAACGTAAGGCAGTAGGGAGGTTGTCTTTCTTTATCTGTAAACCCACTAAGAACATGTCTATATCGCACTTTTACAAAATGTCATTCCGGGGCCAGAGTTTATGGAGGAGTAAAAGAAATGAAAACAGCAGTGAGAAAAGAAATTGATTTGCCTTTCAAATAGAGTCATTAAAAGTATTTTAATAGGTCAAGAGTCCTGAGTTATGTTACACAACAGTAAATAAAATCTATCTGCACATATTAGACATTTAAATAGACAATACATGTGAAACATGTAATTTAAAGCACATCCCTTCTTCACAGTAAGGGTGTCTTTTCAGGTATTCTTGCCAATTCTCTAATCCAAGCTTCCCTGCCTGTGACTAGAACGATTATTTTACAAGAATGGGATATATGTATACAGAAATATGATTGCAACATGGTTTCTGCTCCCAAATATCTCTCAGCTTGTTAGAGGCGGTCAAATGAACAGAAAACTACTTTCTATTAACTTCTATGATCAAAAGAAACCCAGAGAAAGATGAAGAATCTCTGGACTGTGTAACTTAGAGTTACAGAAACAGAAGTGCTGGGGATAAAAAGCACTTTTCGGAAGGGGCAGGTTTAACATTCTGTTTTTACTGCTGCTAAACAACACCTATTTTTTTCATATTTCATCTGACAGAATCGGACTATTAATGACTATAATAACTGTAATTAAAATATAAAAAGTCACAACTTGTCGGCTAGTAAAAATGTAGCTTCAGTTAGTTCCTTTATATTACTTTCAAAAGTAGGACAAACCAGACCTTAGTTGCCAAACAAAATGCTCTTAATTTCTTCCCAAGGACACTGTTAGGCTCCTGGATGCAAAAGGTTCTAGTTTAAATGATCTTAATTAAATCCTTTTAACAGAACACGGCATGGAAAATTTAAACAGTTTTGTGTCACTTCACTGTAAGCACACATTTCAGCAAAAGCATCATTAGGTAATTTGGCTTTTGTGGACCTGTCCAAGAGTGTAGTTACTGAAACCCAGATAGTGCAGCCCAGAACACCTGCGCTACATGGTAAGACCTATTACTCCCATGTTGCAAATCTGTCCAGCATGGTACTGTATTCAGTAGTATATGGGTAATGACAATATGAAGATATTTGTGTATCTAAATGAGCTAAAAAGAAAAGATGCAGTGAAAATACAGTGTAAAATATAGAGGTACTGCGCATATACAGAGCAATCCTCTTCATGGAGCTTTTGGGCTGGAAGTTGCTCCAGATGCCTTGAGTGTAAAGTGAATGTAAAGACCTAGGACATGACTGTATATTGCTGCAGATTTTATAAGCAGTGCACATTTTGGTAACACTGAATTCATTTAACTCCATCTATAATAATAAATTAACTTTAACTTAAGGTAATTTTTGTTCTCGTTGTTTTTGAGACAGAGATTTACTGTGTAGTTCAGGATGGGCTTCAACTCCTTACGTTGCCCAGGCTGGACTTGAACTTATGGCAATCCTCCTGAATCAGGCTCCCAAGTGGTGGGATTCTGTAACTTTGTCACTGCATAAATTTTTTATTGTTTGTTCATTTGTTTTTTTAAGAAAGGGACTCACTGTGTAGTTCAGACTGATCTTGAACTCACTGTGTACCCCAGGCTGGCCTCAAATTCATGGTGACCCTCCTGCCTCTACCTCCTAATTGCTGCGCTTACAGATGTGCACCACCACACCCAGCTTCCTCATAAATTTTGACTCTAATTCTAACAGTTTAGAGCCCAAAGTCATTGTACAAGTTATACAAATTTATTTTCTTTCTTTGTATCCTTATTCTGTATCTGTCCTTGCTACTTCTTTGCTTTTCAAAGATTTGGGATAAAAATATGATGCAAATATACACATCCTAGGTGCCACCTGCAGAGGGTTGTCAGTGTCACTCTCGTGCCTTTGTCATCTCCTATGATTACAATGTCTTCTTCTGGATAATATGTGTTATAGGTCCTCCCTGAGGGTAGTTTATATTTCACATTTTTTTATAAGTAAGGGGAATATGCTTGGAAATAACAATAAAGAGCATAACACAGTAAGTACAAACATCAGTAATAGTCCTTTATTATTATTATCAAGTATTATGTATTATATTCAATTGTATGTGCCGTATATTTGTTTATACACCTGGCAGCATGTGTGTTTATACCAGCATGGTGGCAAACATAATGGGTATCATTAGGAGGACTAGAACTTCACTAAGGGATAAGAATATCCCAACTCTAGTACAATTTTATTGGACCATTCTCAGACATGTGGGCCTCCTTGACCAATCCAATGTTATGTGGTACTTGGCTGTGCTCAGATATAGGAGAAATTATAGAAGGAAAATCCAATCTGGCTATCCTGGGATGTAACACGGGTGCAGACTACATATATATATATATATATATATATATATATATATATATATATATATTCTATTTGGTTTAAGCTAAATGTTGCTTTCACAGTGATTTATGGATAATAGTTTAGAGAGAGAAGATGAAATAGAAGCTAAAGCACTGATTTAAATGCCATCGTATTTCTATTATACAGTGATAATTATCAGATTTGTGGTGTTAGCAGGGGGAATGGAAATGAAGGACTGATAAAAGAATCACTTTAAAGCAAAGCAGAAATCATATCTAGGCTTTAGGGAGTTATTAGGTATGACAGACAGGTGAGAAAACAATGCAAAGTATTTATCTGAGAAATGTCATGATACAGCAAATTTTTAAAATGAAGCAAAAGAAATGACAAGTGTATATGATTTTAAAGTTCCTAGATTTGAAGTTTGGTTCTTTAACTCTAAGATGTGAGAACTGGAGGAAATCACCTAACTTTTCAGAATTTTCTTTCTCTCTTCGTTAGAATGGAAGTAATAACACATAAACAGCTGCACTGCTGTAAAAGTGATACGGAACAAAGTAGGGGAAATACTAACCCGGGATGATCACCTTGGCTCCTGCGGAATGCCAAGCAGGCCTCAGAAACTGTGTAACTGACCGCCTGAAATCCTTCCTGCACCCTGTTTATAGATGTGCCCCTGCTTTAATGACTTATCAATAGAGAAAGTCAAGTGGTACCGGAAGGCAACCTGCCTAGAGCCACACAGGTAATGAGCACCACCCCTGGAATTTGTATCCAGGTCTCTGACTTCAGGGCCACACTGCCTCATATACAGCTTGCACTCAGTAAATGGTATCTGTCCTCTCTATAATCATAGTGTTATGCATTTAGCAACCCACTGAAAGTGGTGAGCCCTCATCCCAGAAGAAAAATAAAACAAAACAAAGGATATCAATAGGGAGGTACAAAATGTTAGTGTTATGAATGCTCGTAAGGACTGGAAGAATGCTGAGACCCTTAGATAGAAACGCCTATAAAACTGAAAATATTGTTCATTAGAAAATCAATGCAACAAGAAAAATAAATTCAGAAATATTTTCCTTTATGAATATTTCTGTGTTATTGTTTAAAAAGGCAAATACTGGTAGATTCACCTATGTCTCGAATGACTCTCATGTTTAGACCCTCACTGGCCTGGGCTGTCTCCCAGAATGGACCCATGACTGTATTCCTTCTTGTGTATTTCAGATGTATGCTTAGATATCAGGCTTAACTTGACTGCTTCATGTGTGATCAAACCTCCACAGCACCCTGCGTCCCATACCCTCTGATACTATCCTTCCTGACACTCAGAATTCTTTGCTAGCAAATTTTGCCATTGGATTTCTTTCTTTTATCTCCCCAGTGTAATGTGACACACGGAATGTGTCTACCCAGTAGGCAGTTAGCATGTGGTACAGAAGTGAATGAAAGAGTTCTAGGTATTAGGACAAGTAGGCAACAGGGCAAATGTGCTTGCTGCTTCAGGTAAAAAGGTGAAAAGAGCAAGAAAGGGCGGGCAGAGCTGTGGCAGGACTTTTGGTCCAGGGCTTTTGAGTGAGTCTGCAAGAGCTCAGATTCCCTGGGCAACAGGTGCCAGGAATAGGAAGAAGGTGCAGCATGAGCTTCCATGTGGGTGCAGTTTCCTCATTTACAATGTTGTTATTTAGTAAAATGCCCCTTAGGCACTTTTTACTCACTTGGTTACTTTTTTCTCCTTTCTGAGATAAAATAAAGAAAGATTTAATTAGCTCACAGTTTGTGGAGGTTTCATTTCATAACCACCTGGGTCCAAGTCATGGCACAGGGGCAACAGTTCATCAGCAGAAAACAGCAAAAGCAGCAAGCGCAGCAAGAGCAAGATGGTGCAGGGAGAACAAGCCTGTTTTCTCCCTTCTATTGTAAGTGGGCAACCCCTGCGGGTGCAGGGATACTCACACCATCTCCGTGCCCTCCCCTTTCCCAGCATGAGGATGTTTACAAGGTAAGACCCCTGGCCCCCTTCTGAGTCACTTAGTTAAGCTTTGAAACCTCTCAAGTTGACTCAATGTATCAACCCTTACAGTCAAGAAAAGTTGAAAGACACTTTAAAAAAAAAAAAAACTACATATAAAAACAAGTAGCTTACATATGTTGACAACGATCAGAGTGCTGACATAACTTTCAGGTTAGCTGTATCCAGCCAGCTTCAGGATGTGGGTTTCTCTGTCTCGGTGATGCCTTCATCTCCAGCTAAAAGCCCTTTCCAAGGGTGTGCTAATGCACAGGGAACTATTAATACAATTACTAGTCACTGTGTGAGGGGCAGAGGTGAGCAAGTTCTACGGCGTTTCTATTTAACATGGCTCATAGGCATGCTGCTGTTGCCATTTTAGGTTACCCATGTTCTTCAAAGCATAAAGCTCTGTTTGCTCTCATTTATAGTGACACTTCTGTGGTGGGAGGAAAGTGTGCTTAGTTACAAGTGCAATTACAGCTCCTGGTGTATCAGGGGCAGTGCCCTGGACCGGACCATGGCCCTGATGAGGGCAAAGCAGTGAAAAATGAGGATCATGCTGAGTATAATGGAAACTTCAGATGAGATTGGGTTTAAATTCACAGCTGGGACTTGTACACGTGGCACAAAGAACATAAGGTCAGGGTGGTAAGATAAGGAGCATTCAATCATATCTTGCAGAGATGCTCAGATACTGGTTTGCAGCTCTTGTTTAAATGCCTCAAACTTTTTTTTGGATGATTTATGGTTTCAATGTGAGTGTATATGCGTGCACACATAGATACCCAGACATGTGTACACTGCACAAGCAAGTTTGAATTACATAGTGAGAGACACAAATCCTGAATTCATAAAAATTCTTTCCCAATAACATAGCAGTCTTTTACAATGTTTTAATAAAATGAGAAAATATCAGGTAATGTAAAATTTAAAGATATAGACATAATATTTTCTGTTGAATTTTAAAGAGCTATTGTTTTAACATGTTGCTATTTAAATTGAAAATATAATGAAAACCTAAGAAAAATTCCATTCTTAATTCTTATTAACAAATTTGTAATTACAGAGTTTGAGATTGTAGTTATTTAGTAAAATAAGTTATTCGAACACTGAGTCAGAAAAACAACAGCAGCATGATATTTAGACAAGGCCAAGACAGGAGAGGAAATGAAAACCACCACATTTTATTGATGGTTTTATTAAATGGTGGGTAATAATGACTTACTTTTTTTTTGGTGGTTTTACTATATAAAAACTTAAGTGTCATCTTTATTTTTAGAGGGAGGAAAACAAATTTCTGAGTCACTGGATATTTGGACAACAGTCAAATTGGTAATCATTTGTGGAAATATCATTCAAAGATAGTTCTTCCTTAATTCACCCTTCAACATTTGATCTTATCCAATTTTTCTCAACACATTTCTCCTAAAAATAATGTTATTCTTGCACTTGGATTATTTTCTTAATGCACAATTTACAAATGATTACCAAAGAGTTATCAAAGAGTAAGCTTAATTTGATGTAGCAAATGCATGAAAATCTCTCAGCCACAAAAAATACCTAGTAAGTAGGTCTAGTTTAAGTACATTTTATCTCATGTGGCCAACTGCAGTGCTGATAATCTGTGATCTGTCGGTTAAAAATTTTGATTATGTCCACCAGTTGTCATGCTGAGAATTTCACTTCACAGTACTTTTGCTGTCAATGGTTAAAAATTGCTTTAAATCTAATAAAAAGATTAATTACAAAGCCATTATGCTTCCTTTTTTTATTATTTTACAAGTAAAAGAACAACAACATATTAACAAACAGACACAAAGCAGCATAAGAATAGTACAATCAAAACTGAGTTACAGACAAGGTGACAGGGAATCAAAAATGGTTGTTGCATTACATATTGATAACTTCGAAGTATATATTCAGAAACATAGATATAGACATGCAAAATTGATCAAACAATTAATCAACTATTCCTGACAATAAAGTGACCTAAGTCAGTAGTACAACTATGTTAGATATGCTGCATATACATACATACTTACTTACATTTTTTAAATATAATTTTTCTTCTTTTTCTTTTCTTTTTTTTCTTCTTTTAAAGTGTGAAAGAAAAAGAACTACATCAACAACAGAAAAAAGAAAAAAAAACAAGGAAAGCATTAACAAAGAGACACAAAGCACAATAACAGTAAAATCAGAATTGAATTATAGACAAAGCAACAGAAAGCCAACAATACTTGTTCCATTGCTTATTGATATCTTCACAGTGTATGCTCAGGAGAACACATATAGACACACAAGATTGATCAACCAACCAGTCATCAACTATTCCTTACCATTAAGTGACATAATACACTAGTAGAATCATGTTAACCATCCTGCACATATGTATATACTTACATACATACATACATTTTTGCCTCTTTCTTTTCTCCTTTCCCTCGTCCCATCTGTTCTTTGCTTTTGAATGGATTTCCTTCATCTCTCTTAGTTTATATTCCCACCCTCAGGTTCTTACACTAGTGATACAATACGTTGCATGCACATGTACCTCTGATTTATTTCACTTAGGAGTATGGTGGCCAATTGTGACCATTTGCCTACAAAGGCCCCAAATCTACCCCTCTTTATAGCTGAATAATATTCCATTATATAAAAATGCCATAGTTTTTCAATCCAGTCTTCTGTGGATGGACACTTGGGTTGCTTCCACAATTTAGCAATTACAAATTGCGCTGCTATAAACATGGGTGCACATATATCGAAGGGATATGATGTTTTCAGATCTTCTGGGAAAATACCCAGAAGGGGAATAGCTGGTTTGAATGGAACCTCTAGACCTAGTTTGCTGAGAAATCTCCAAACGGCTCTCCACAGTGGTTGCACCAGTCTGCATTACCACCAGCAGTATAATAGAGTCCCTACTTCTCCAACAGCCTGGCCAGCATTTGTTATTGGATGATTTTTTCATACTGGCCAGTCTTACTGGGGTGAGATGAAATCTCAATGTTGTTTTTTATGCATTTCTCAAATGACTAAGGATGTGGAACATTTTCTCATATATTTATTTGCCATTTGTATTTCTTTATCTGAGAAGTGTGTATTCATCTCAGATGCCCATTTCTGGATTGGGTCTTTGAATTTGGTCAGGTACATGTTTTTTAATTCTTTGTATGTTCTAGACAGAAGACCTTTGTCTGAGGGACAGTCAGCTAGGATTTTTTCCCAATTTGTGGATTTTCTTTTTACTTTGCTGGTGATTTCTTTAGATGTACAAAAACTTTTCAGTAGGATGAGGTCCCAATTATTGATTCTTTGAAGTGTTTCCCTTGCAGTTTCATTTTTGTTCATGAACTCTGCCTACTCCTATGTCTTCAAGATTTTTACGTACTTTCTCTTCCAATAGATTTAAAGTTTCTGTTTTAATGTTGAGGTCTGTGATCCATTTTGACCTGAGTTTTGTGCATGGTGATAGACTTGGGTCTATTTTCAGTTTTCGGCAAGAGGCAAGCCAGTTTTTCCAGCACCATTTATTAAACAGGCCTTTGTTCCAGTGAGTTTGCTTGACCCCTTTGTCATATAATAGGTAGCTGAGTGGGTTTTTCATTATGGTTGCATCTTCGAGCCTGTTCCATTGATTCTCAGGTCTGTTTTTTAGTCAGTACCAGTTTGATTTTATTACAGTAGCTTTGTAGTATAATTTCAGGTCAGGGACTGTGATTCCACCTGACTTGTCCTTATTGCCCAGGATTGCTTTTACTATTCTGGGTCTCTTCTGGTTCCAGATGAATTTGAGGCATATTTTCTCTAGATCTGTGAGGTATGCTAACAGTAGTTTAATGGGAATTGCATTAAATCTGTACAACAGTTTTGGTAATATGGCCGTTTTCACAATGTTAGTTCTTCCTAACCATGAGCAGGGTATGTTTTTTCATTTATTGAAACCCTCTTAGATCACTTTTTTCAGAGTACTGTAGTTTTCACTGAATAAATCTTTCACATTCTTTGTTAGATTGACTCCTAAGTATTTCAATTTCTTGGATGCTATTGTAACAGGTATGGTTTTCTCAATTTCTCAGTCTGTTTTTTGTACTTGTATAGGAATGCTATTGATTTTTGGGTGTTGACTTTGTATCCAGCTACACTGCTGAATTTGTCAATTAACTCCAGGAGTTTTCTTGTGGAGTTTTTGGGGTCCTCCATGTATAGTATCATGTCACCTGCAAATAGTGATAGTTTAACTTCTTCCTTTCTTATCCTTATTCCTTTTATTTCTCTCTCTTGTCTAATTGCTCTGGCTAATGTTTCCAGAACTATGTTGAATAGGAGTGGTGACAATGGACATCCTTGTCTTGTTCCTGACTTTAAAGTGAAAGTTTTCAGTTTATGTCCATTTAATATGATGTTGGCTGTTGCTTTGTCATAGATGGCTTTGATCAGATTGAGGTAGAGGCTATCTATTCCTATTTTTTCTAAGGTTTTTAACATGAATGCATGTTGGACTTTATCGAAAGCCTTTTCTGCATCTATTGAGATGATCATGTGGTTTTTGTGTTTGACTGTATTAATATGATGTATTACATTTATTGATTTGCAAATATTGAACCATCCCTGCATTCCTGGAATGAATCCTACCTGGTCATGGTGTATAATTTTCCTTATGATTCGCTGTAATCTATTTGCTAGCATTTTGTTGAGTATCTTTGCATCTATGTTCATTAGAGACATTGGCCTATAGTTCTCTTTCTTGGTTGGGTCCTTCTCTGGTTTGGGTATCAGTATAATACTTGCCTCCAGAAATGTGTTAGGGAGAGTTGCTTCCTTTTCGATTTTGTTGAAGAATTTGAGGAGTGTTGGAATTAAATCTTCTCTGAATGTTTTATAGAATTCTGCTGTGAATCCATCAGGGCCTGGCTTTTCTTTGTTGGTAAGTTTTTAGTGATGTTTTCAATCTCATTATTTGATATTGGGTTGTTCAGGACTTTTACATCTTCCTGATGAATTTTGGTAATTTGTACCTTTCTAGGAATCTGTCCATTTCTTCTGAATTTTCTATCCTATGGGAGTAAAGATTTTCAAAGTAGGTATTAATGATCTTCTGGATTTCTGTGGGATCTGTAGTGATTTCAGCCTTTTCATTCCTTATTGCATGAATTTGAATTCTTTCCCTTCTTTTTTTGATAAGGTTGGCTAGGGGTTTATCAATTTTATTTATTCTTTTGAAGAACCAACTCTTTGATTCACTTATTTTTTGTAGAGTTTTCTTCATCTCAATTGCATTAATTTCTGCCCTGAGTTTTATAATCTCCTCCCTTCTTTGTGCTTTTGGTTTGGCTTCTTGCTCTTTTTCTAAGAGTTTGAAGTGTAGCATTAGGCTATTTATTTGCTCTCTTTCTGTTTTCTTTCTATATGAGTTCATTGCTATAGATTTCCCTCTGAGGACTGCTTTCATTGCATCCCACAGATTCCGGTAGGTTGTACTTGCGTTTTCATTTATTTGTAGGTATTTTTTAATTTCTTCTTTAACTTCTTGTATGATCCATTGGTTACTCAGGAGGTTGTTGTCTAATTTCCAAGCATTTATGCGGTTTTTGGAGTTCTCTTTGTCATTAATTTCCAATTGCATCGCATCGTGGTCCGATAACTTCAATTCTTTTGCATTTAGGTAGATATGCTCTATGGGCTAGAATGTGGTCTGTTTTAGAGAAAGACCCATGAGCAGCTGAGAAAAATGTGTATTCTCATGTTTTGGGGTGGAACACTCTGTATACATCTAAGTCCATTTGTTCACACTTTTGGTTCAGGTCTGTTATTTCTTTGCTGAGTTTCTGTCCAGTTGACATGTCTCTTTGGATCAGAGGGGTGTGTAGTCCCCTATTACAATAGTGTTATTAGTTATTTGATTTTTCACGTCTGTTAAGATTTGACTTGTAAAGTCTGGTGTTTTTTATCAGTCACCTGTTCCTCTTGATTGTTTTTGGTTTGAAGTTTACATTGTCTGCAAACATAATAGCTTCCCCTGCTTTTTTCTGGGGACTTGTTGCATGGAGAATTGTTTTCCATCCTTTAACTTTCAGCCTGTGGATTTTCTTTTGAGTAAAATGTGTTTCCCGTAATCAACATATCGTTGGATTGTGTTCCTTAATCCACTCTGCCAATCTTTTCCTTTTGACTGGTGAATTGAGGCCATTTACATTAATGGTTAAAATGGTTATATGTTGGTTTATTCTAGTCATGTTATTTACTTGTTGTTTTCCTTCTTTTGCTGTCTTTTTACTTACTTGTTCTATTTGAGGGTATATTTCTATTGTTGTTCTTGGGACTGTGGTCTCTTTTTTCTCTGTCTAGAATATCTTTTAGTGCTTTTTGCAATGCTGGTTTGGCACTCATGAAGTTCTTCAGTTGTTCTTTGTCGTGGAAATATTTTATTTCTCCATTGAATTCAAAGGATAGTTTTACAGGATACATCAGTCTGGGTTGGAAGTTGTTTTGTCTCAGAATCTGTAATACCTCACTCCAAGCTCTTCTTGATTTCATGGTTTCCGTTGAGAAGTCTGCTGTGATTCTGATGGACTTTCCTTTATAGGTGATCTGTTTCTTTTCTCTAGCAGCTTTTAATATTGTGTTCTTTTGCTGGATGTCTGGGATCTTGACTATTATATGTCTCTGTGTGGTTTTGTTTGGGTTATGGCTCTTTGGGGCTCTATATGCCTCGATTATCTGTACTTCAATCTTTTACCATGTTTGGGAAAATTTCCGCTATTATTTAAGCAAATATTCTTTTTATATCATTTATGTTGTCTCCTGCTGTTTCACTAATTCCTATAACTAGAATATTATTTCTTTTTGCCTCATCTTGCTGCTGTTGGATTGATTTTTCTTGGATCCTTGATGACTTTATGAGATCCTTTCACACTCATTAGCTGCTATCCTGTCTCCAAGATCTGAAATTCTATCTTCAGCTTCATTTAAGTGGTTTTGCCAGCTTTCAGTGGAAGTTTTCAATTCCTGGTAATCTCTTTGGATCTGTTTCATTCGTGGTATTTCATTCCTAAATTGCTCTTGTAATGTTTCCATTTGTTTCCTATTTTCTTCTATTCTATTATATATTTCTTCTCTGTGTGTGTGGAACATTTCTTCCATTATGGTTTTCAGCTCATTTTTTGTCTAAGAGAATATTTCTACTTTAATCTCTTTTGTGGCCTGATGGAGTTGTTTCTTTACTTCGGATGTGATCATTTCTGATATTGCAGGTATGTGACTAATTTTTGCTTTAATCTGTTCTGTGGCCTGATGGAGTTGTGTCATTAGTTTGGACATAATTGTTTCATAAATTGCAGGTATGTGGCTTATTTCTGCTTTAATCTCTTCTATGGCCTGTTGGAGATGTTTCTTTATTTCGAATGCAGTCCTTTCAGAACTTGCAGGTATGTGGCTTCCTGGTTCCCCTATTTCCTCGCATCCAGGACTTGTTCTAGGTGGGGTTGAGTTCTGAGACTGCGTTTTGTTCTTCTGTCTTCCCATTTTTGGATATCAGATTCAAATTATTGAGCTATAAATTACCCAGGCAGTTCACCAGGCAAAAGTCCATTGCAAAGGCTGCTCCAATGGCTCCTTCTCTTCTGGGGAATGTCCCTTAATCTTTCTGCTAAGAGTTCTGCTCAAAAGGCTCCTGAGATGCTGGTTTGTGGGCTGAGCTACTCCCTACCCAGAGACCTGGCCAGGGCTTGTAAACAGCTCCCCTGCCTGCCCAGGGGTCCCTGCAGGCATGGGGGACGAGCTCCTCCCCCACTCAGTGATCCGCTCAGTCACAGCGTGCAATCAGCTCACCCGTCTTGGAGTCCGTGCAGGCAGGAAGTTCCCAAAGTGCTGATATTTCGTGCTTTGCCCGCGATCCGCCGCTCCCCGGCTCTTCTCTGTCTCCTCGGCGCTCTCGCAGGGGTCACCACTCGCAGCCGCCACAGTGCCTGCCGGCTGCAGGCCGAGGAGGGCGCCGGCAGCGGGATGGGGACTGGAGCAGGACCCTCGTCCGCAGCCCGGATCAGCGCAGCCTGCCGGAGGAGCGCCAGCTCTGAGTCCGCCCCATGCTGCAGCTGCCAAAATGCCAATTTCTGGCCACAGCTGCCTGCGAGCTTGGCAAGGTCGGGAGGCGGGAGGGTCTGGCCCGCCCCAGGAGCCCTCAGGGCACGTGGACCTGGTTGAGCTGCTGCCTGCATGCTGCACCGAGTGCCTCGGGCGCCCAGCGCTATGGGCCCGTCCATGCCTCGCCTCAGCGGCTCGTGTAGCGCAGAGCAACATGTTCAGTTTGAACTTCCCAGCTGCGGTCCTGGCACTTGCGCATGCCAACCCAGTCTCAAGCTGGAGCTCTCTATCAGGGAGGGTCTTTGTTTTGCTGTTCACCTGGTCGCCATCTTCCTGGAAGTCCCATTATGCTTCCCTTTGGTGTTCTGTCACTTACTCATTCATTCAGTGGTTATTCAAAGGTATGGCTTGTATAGATAATGGGCCAGACATTGACCTGATTTTTCAGATCCCAACACATCTATAAGGTTTGTGAATATAAATTTGCAGGCAGGTAATATGAAGAAGACAAGTGGATGTTGGGATCCATTTATAATTATTGAATAGATGCCTGCCAAATGTACCCACGTATAGCTGTTACCAAAAACTTGCCAATTGTTGCCATGTATTGACATGGCACAGTGTCTTGGTTAAGTTTCTCTGGTTGCTGAGACAAAATACCCAATGCCCAAAATGAAAGAAAGAAAGGTTTATTTACCTTACAGTTTGTGGTGGTTTCAGTCCATACTTGGCTGGTCCTGAGGCAGAGAGGCACATGGCAGATGGCAAATGTTCATGGCAGCAGAACACAGAAAAAAACCACAAGAGCAGAGAGGAGGAATGGCAGCATGCAGTTTCTCTTTAACTCCCTTGCATTGTGAACAGGTTACCCCCACCCAAGGGGCATGTAGCACTCACATAATCTCCATGCTTTCCTCTTGCATAGGCTCAGTATGTGTACAAAGTAAGCACCCTGGCTTCCTGCTGAGTCAGCCAAACCTCTGGACTCCCCAAATTGACACAATGTATCAACCATAACACACATTATCATCTGAAATATGATTTTAAGAGAACAGAAAATATCTTATATTTTTATTTGAAACCATTCACTTTAAAAATTGCAGTTTTTTATTTTTATGTTTGTTTTCTAACCACATGCACAAAGAACACATTTAGCCAAAGTCTAACACATTGAAATGCATCATCTATAGATTATTTTAATATGTTTTACCCTTATATATTGAGTCAGATACTGCTAATGTCCCTGTAAAAATGGAGTTTAGGAGACAATATGTTACTCATAGTATATGATAAGCCAGGTAGAGAAACTTATTCATTTAATAGGCAATTGGTGATGACCATTAATTGCTCATCTGTGACCAAAGTGGGGAAGAAATTTTTGTGAGCCCCTAGTATATCATGAGCACTTCATGCTGACTGTCAGTTTAGTAATGTTGGTATTGTCCATTTCATCAGTGAAGAAAGACAACATAGTGAAATAGAGCACATGTGGCTATATTATAAAACATACACCTCTTTAAAACCGCTGTAATCCTCAAATCATAGTTGCTTTGATGATATTCTTGCCAGATATTGTGCAAGATATTTATACTTGCTGACCATCAGTTTTCTTATATGTACAAGGAAACTAATGATAAAAACCTTACAGAACATCTGTGGTCTTTATGTGAAAAAATATATATAATGTCCACCGAAGAGTGTGACGCCTAGTTGGTCTTTGCTAAGTGGTGTTAGTAATACAGCTCTAGTGCTGTAACAGAAATCAGTACTCTGTCTTATATACGTTTCCTCTGCATAAACTTTGTTCTATTAAAGATATTAAATTGTAGGAAAACAGACACAGTATTTTTTTCCTTCCACATATTTCGTTATTTCTTAGTAACTATGTTAGTGGGCTGGTCAGGCACCTTGACTAAAGGTCATGCTTCTCTGTGAGTGCAGAATCATCTTTTGCACCTCTTCTGAGCTTCCACAAACAAGATTCTGGCTGCTCCATGCCCCATTAACTCTGTTCAGCAACAAATCAGCCACTACTCTAAGGAAATTAGGTTTTAAATCATGGATTTCAAACTGGAGAACACAGATCTGGATTCATGGGTAGCTTTTTTTTTAAGCTACATGAATTCTTAAATGTTAAGAACCTTATCAGAATAGCTGCGTCCTGAGTGAAGAACCATTAAACTCAAATGTCAATCTTCAACCAGAAATGTTAAAAAGACAAAATATCCAATGCATAGACATGATTTCAATCTTGTTCATGAGGAGTCTATACAGTCATGAATCTAAGGATATAAGTAAATTAGTATTACCATTAAGGGGATGTCAAATTGATCAGCATGAGGGATGCCTAGGAGAGTGATGGTGAACCATCATTCTAAGCATTTTTCAGCTACTGCAGCACATATGCCATAGGTTCACCCCCACTGGCCTGGGGAATTAGCAAAGCACAGTTTGGGTGTGCTGAATGGGTCATACATGAATGGCACCAGGTACTGTGTCTCGTCCCTGGACACTTTCTCTCGGGCACCATTGTCCTGCTCTGCTTTGCAGCTTCGATGAACTAAGCGGATTTGCTCCCCCACTCCCTTCTGCCATGATACTGCTTCAGCCTTGGAAAAAAACAACTCTGGAACAACGCATCTTCTGAAAGCATAATCCAAGGTAAATCACTGAACCTCTCCTCCTTTGAATGTGGTGGGTACTTTGTCAAAACTGAGTCTGTTCTTGTCTCTGTGGTAATGTTGTAGACAAAAATGATGAAGAATGCAGAACTCTCATGACACCAGGCACCAGGGCCTGTGCACAACACTTTACATATAACTGTCACGGCACCCGTAGTGCACAACTAAGGGGACATCTTTATCCTTTTTGAAGGAGAAAGGAATGAATAGAGGGAAGTTGGTTTGTGTGGGTTTTCATATTACTATAGAGCCAGGGCTTTTGAATTCAGAAAAAAATTTGTCTGCTATGGAGAGCAAAGAACTCTAAGGAGGCTGGGAGTCTCATGTTAATGATTCCCCCGAGGTACACTTGCATCAAGAAAGCATCTTTATCTGTAATATTGAGCCTCTGTCCTTTTAGTAGATAGAATTAATAATTTACTGTGGCTTTTATTGGGAACAGGCAATCAAACACAGAGATACAGAAATAGGCAGAGGTACACACAGATGGATGGTATCCGGTCAGCTAGCTAAATAGAACAGATCAGGGATCAGATCCAGCAATATACTCACATTTTATTAATTAAACCTTCAGTACTGCTTTTCATGTGTCATTTATTCTTCTAAACAATGAATGCTCCTAAATAAGTAAAGTGCAACTGTGACCCCATTTAATATTTTAATTACTTATGGAAATTGGTAAGACCTGATATATACAATATATACACACCTACAATTTTTCATTTTAGAATAGCACTCAGCTTTGATGATTATGCTAACAAATATGAATTTTTGTGTATTTTGTCATAAAATTGACTATATTTCACTTCTAATTGTACTATTAATACATTATTTTTCTTAGAATATGGCCTCACTCTTTCAGGGTGGTCAAGGATACAACATTCCATTTGCTTCTCCCTTAAAATTCTAAGGGAAGCACTGTGCATCACTGCATGCTGACCAGATGACCCATGCGAGGGCCCACCACCTGTGAGGCGTACACATTCTGTCTTTAAATCTCAGGCTGCACCCGAATTTGCAGAAAGACTGATACTTAAAAACTAGAACTACTTTGAGTTCTTTTTTGCCATTATGTCCTATGGTCACTCCTATTCTCACATTTAATATTTTCATAATGCATCAAAAACCTCATAACGGTGAAGAAGAATTTTAAGTATAAGTGGTGTTTTCCTAAAAAGGCAGGAGGGTCACAATGGTCATCTTTCTTTGCCTGTAACAAAATAACAGAGAAAGTGAATTCAAGAGGAAACAGTGATTTTTGTTTCCCCACAGTTTTGGAGGTTGCAGCTCCTGACCGGTTGGCCAAGGGGCACTGGGCCTGGGGGGAAGCCGTACACATAACGGCAGCAGAACACAGCAAATGAATTGGCCTCATGACAGGGATCAAAAGAGCGAGCAAGAGGAAGAGAATGAGGCACCACCAAGCGTCTGAGGGCACACGAGAGGAAACCCAGTCCCCGCACTAAGCACCAGCTTTGAAGGTTCTCCTATCTCCCAGTGGCACCAAAGTGGCAACGAAGGCTTTTACACATGGGCCTCTGGGAGCTATGCCCGGTGGAAATGTAGTGGCATATAACTAGAAATAAAGTGTTAGCCACCAAAATAAAATTAAGTTTCCTAAAATGTCCAATCAAATAGTGACAATTTTAACAGGAGTCTTAGCAAATATTCAGCCCCTGATTAGAATCGAACATTTTTCTATTGTTACGGCAAACAAAGACCTGCTTGTTTTAGGGTTGCCATTCAAATAGGTATTTTGAGTATTTGCTGAACACAGGTCCGAGTGCCGGCTAATGTGACAGATGCAAGGGCATGATATTCCTGATTAAAAATTGTGACTTTTCTGGAGATGAATTTCGTCTTGTTATTTCTACTTTTAACTTTTCAAACTGTTTCGATTATAACAAGTTTCTTAAAAGCAATAAAATATTGCAGCGCTTCCTTTCTTTTTCTAAGGTGCTGCACGGTAACACAACTCTGCTAAAAAACTGCATAAGTCTAATACAAGTACACTAGAAAAAGCCAGAGCAACACTGAAACTTTACCAATATCAATTCATCTAGCTTCTGAAACTACTAGTTTTGTCCTCTAGGGCTTTTAAATAAATTATTTTCAGACAAAAGCAGGGTATTCAGGAGAATCTACAGTAAAACATCAAAACATTTTTAAAACACTGTGTGCAAAAGCTCACATTTTTCAAGTTAAAATAAGCAAATTTCTTTGTCTCCCTTCTTTCTCTCTCCCTCTCCCTCTGTATTATATATATATATATGACAGAATATATTTATATTTTTCATTTCAAATTAAAATATATGAAAGTAGAAATAATGCAACGTCAACATGGTAGTTTTTATATGAATTATTCTACTAACAAAATTCATGTTTTCAGCTAATGTAAACTAATATATATTTTGAGGATGCTGAAAATTCTTTCAAATACATGATTGAAAAAACATTTCAATTTAATATTTTTTCTCTGTCCTTTTTTCCTCTTAAATTTATTTAACAGTAGGTCTTCTACAACTAGTTTGCCTTCTTTTTCTCCCCAAGGTGCATGCATGGTGGGATAATCAGGCATGTTTTCAGTCATTAGTAATTGTTTAGAAAAGTTCCACAATTTGGAACCCTTTCAGATGTAGAAGATCATTTTCATATGATAATTATATGTAGCACATAGTTTGTAGGAGTGTTCTGTGAGTGAGTAATTGTACATTGTATAGGATATTGTCTGGTATAAAGGTAAGTTCTGATTAAGTAAATGCTGGGTAGTAGTGGCTTAGTTATTCAAATAATTATAAACTTTGTTTCAAATATAGGTGTGACTAAATATTGGAATAATAAAGAACATCATCTGCATCTTCAAGATATGTAGTGAAAACCTTTATTTGGCTTAAATGCCAAATCATACATAGTATGTATTATTCAACCAGTGATATGCCACAAGGGTTTTTTTTTTTTTTTGTATTGTTGTGTGTTTTTGGGTGCAAAGATAAAATAAAAACGCAGTGTAAAGGTAATTTCTTTGAAATACTTTATGATCAGGGAAATAAAGATTCTCTCACCCCCCCATGTGTGTGTGTGCACGCGCGTGTGTATGCATGCTTGTGCGTGTGTGTGTGCGTGCGCACGTGTGTGTGTGTGTGTGTGTGTGTGTGTGTGTGTGTGTGTGCCCCTCTTTGGCACTAGAGGTAATTCTTATGCCTTTTACATGTACTTTTGTCTCTGTCCCTCTTTTAACACCTTTATGATTTTTCTGTGCTGATACGTGGCGCTCCCACTTAGGAGCGCTGTACTCCCTTTATTCTAATACATTTGCTGTTTCTGTCCTAAGTCCCGCTTCCGCGGTTCTATTTGTGGCTTCCCCATCCTTATGCTCCTCCTTTCCGTTCTGAGTTTCCTGCAGGATGCAGCAAAAGTAAAGTTCTAGACATACGTATGGCACTTATTTGGCACATATCTTTGGACAAACCCTGGGCAGAAATTCCTCTTTCTCCTTTTTATAAAATGGGTAGGACAACCTAGAGAGAAATTCCTCTTTTCTTTCTCTTACAAAGTGTAACTAGTATAAATTGCATGGAAAATATCTTCATTTTCTCTGCCTTAGGCTCTCTCCTGCTTGCACTAGCTTCTCTGTCACAAGCTGCTCCACTGCTCATAACGGCTACACAGGTTGTTTTTGTTTTTCTGCAGCGGGTGGGTAGCATCCCTGTACCACTACTCATTCCCAGCTCTGATACAGCGCTTATTGTCATGGTTGTAGGGGCTGCACCATAGGGACGTTTGCAGCAGAGGACCTTAATACCACCTAAAGTGGGCCAACACTGCTCTTCTTGGGAGTTTGTCTTAACTGAAATCATAACCACCTCCTCAAACTAGAAACCTTGAACTACCTGCTCATCTCCCACCCTCTGTGTACGCTTTCAAAGAATTTACAAAGCTTAGTTTTTTCTGCCTAATGCTTAGATAACAAACTGACATTTACATAAATTTATATACAATTTATATAAATAGCTCACTTCCCCCATCCCACATTCACTCCTCCCATCCAAAACGAACAAAACAAACTTCTACCAATCTCACCCTTGCTGCCTGGTTAGCTTGCGTTTACTCTGATTCACTCTATAGTTTTGTACTCTGTTTTGGTAAAGGCTGCTGCTGGAGTGATCTTTCATAATGTAAATGTGATCCTTCATATAAAACACTGCATGGATTTTCACGTACCCTTCAGATAACCTCCCAAGCCCTTAACCAGGCTCACAAGGTGATTTGAGAGCTGACCTCTGCAGACCTCTCTTTTCTAAATTCTTGGAGCTCATTAACCTCTCATTTCTCTCTTAGCCTGAGGGCTGCATTTCCCTTGCCTGAAATCATCTTCAAGTTCCTTTCCCTAACCCCTTTTCAAAAGGCTAAATTGTACTCTCACCTCCGTGTCATTCTCCTAGGGTGTCCACATTGGCTGCCACCGCCTGAGCTCTTGGCTGTATATATTGTACTTCCCTTTATTATTTCCAGTACCCTTTTATGTTGTTGTTTATTGATATCCAATATCAGCCTCAGTACATAACAATACTCAAATCATTATGTTGGAAGTTTAGTTTTCACTCCCATCATATCTCTCTTAGATGAGTTGTTTCCTGTGTGTCATTTAATTTTTCCATGTTTTTCTTCCTGTAACATTATGTTAAGTTATAATAATATCATACACTATCAGCACTTCCTGGAGTACCTGTGTCACAGCATGCACTGTAACAATGATTATCTGAGTGTTCCCGCATATACAATTTTCCAACTTTCCTATTAGTTTTCTTATGTAACCTATTCATCATATTTATGAAATATGTGACTGAGAAAATAATAGGAAAACTTAAGATATAAGAAGGGAGGAAAAACTGAAAGACAGGATTTCTTTTTTCACTTTGCTTTGTTTTTGTCAGCCAACTTTGGAAGAACTGACCAGTATTTCTCAAGCTTTTAAATTTTTTTTTTGAGTGAGTGAGGGCAGTTTCCACTTTGTGAAGGACTTTTGTGTTGTTTTCAGCCTTTCAAACTGACCCATCTTCTCAAAAAATGATGAGACCAGGATAGTGAATTGATGCTAATTTCATGCCAGCTGTACCTACTCGCTTCCCTTGCTATACCAATATACACTGGGCTGCGTAGTTTGGAGAAACAGATCTCTTCTACCAAGTAAATTAGTCTATTATTCTCCGACTTCTGCCTCCACAAAGCTCTAGGCCAAGAACACAGTGCAACCAAGTTCTTCATCATGGTCTAAAAGGATGGCTTTACTTTAATTTCGAATAGGATCCTCATTTCTATCTGAGACTTGTTCTGTTGTGTTCCCATGACCTGATTCCTCCAGAGAATACTGTCTCTATTCTACTTGAAGTGTTCAAGACATTTTCTAGCCTCCTCCTCCTAGCTATTCTAACACCTGCTCTTGACTCAGGGACGCGTCCGCACTTTCAGTCATCGTTATATACAGCACTTAACCCTCTCCTTGTCATCACCTTTTTTACTCTCTTCTCTTGCTATAACAAAATAGACAAATATGCGTAATTTATAATAAAAAAACCCACAAATATCCAGTACTTAGTTCACAAATTTGGAGTTTTGTAGTTCAAAAGTGGATAAGCCCATTAATTCAGCTTTTGTTGAAGGTCTCCAAGAGTGTATGTGAAAAATAAAGATTACATGGGAAAGAGGAAACCAGAGGACAAGGGAAGACCAGTCTCTAGTTTTTGTTATAATACTCTCACATGATCCAAACAAGGTCTCAAGAGAAAACGCCCTAATCCTACTCAAAGAAGGCACCCCTCTCCTTTGATTAGATTACCTAATGATCTCCTAATAGGGCTCCTTTCATGAGGATCTTATCTCATCTTAACATCACCACACTGGGAAGCAAGCTACCAGCACATGATCTCTAGAGGGCCAAATTACATGCACACCACAGCACTAGCTTAAAGCTGTCTGCCACTTTATTAATGTGCTTTGTGTTTGACAAGCATATTCTGAAGATAAAATAGCATAACCCAAACGCTGCAATTGTAGTTTTTCTCATTCTGAAAAGATATTTTGAAGGAGGTTATATTTATGGTTATGTTTAAACAATCTCTGAGCATAGTCTGACTCCTAGTGTTACTGCATCTTCATTTTATAGCCATTAATCCAATTCAAAATCCAAGTGAAGGAAAAACATTTCTAATCCCCTAAAGATCTATATCTATTGCTTGTTGAGCTTTTTGTTGTATTTTTTATTACTACCTCTTGACATGTTTGTATATGCTGAAGATTTCAATTAAAATAGACAGCAGGGTGATATTGAATCAATACTTGTTGTTTTGTGCCTAGGGAAGAAGAAGCAATATGAAATATGGAAATCTTAGGAATGTAAATGTACGAGGCCCTGCCGGGAGACTTACCCTCCTGCTTGTCAGACAGACATGAATGTTAGAGCAGGGAATTTGCTGCCTTAAAGAACACGACTTGCCAGTTTCATTAGTTTTGTATACTACAGGAGACAGAGTCCCCGTTCCAATGATTAAAGAACCCGTCCTCAGCTGCCATTAAGTTTGAGCCCAATGACACCATATTTTAGAGGTGCTTTGTACAATAACAGTGTGGAACTGCCTACTTCTCATGGATGAGTAGACTTGTGATAACTTTACTATAAAACAAGTTCTGCTCCCTTTTATTCACTTTGGATCAACTTTAGTTTTCATTAGATTGGCAAGAACATAATTATTAGTAATTCTCACAAATATTCAAAAACAATCACGCTGAAAGCTTTTTCAGAACAGTGGAATCTTTGCAAGCATACAGTACGAACATGGTAGGAATCGCCAATTTTTATTTTGGTAGAATTGGAGTTTCATTCTCTATCTACTCAGGACAAAGAGGAGAGTCAAAGAGATTAGAAAGAACAACAAATTGCTTAGATATACTCACGGAACACTTTAGAGTAAATGTTATCGGATCATGGGGAATTTATTGCAACCAAAATTAGGATGTGAAATTCACCTGTGAAGAGCAATACTGTAGAGAAGAAAATAACGTTTTCAGTTTTAAAACCAAGGTATTTCATTATTTTATGCCACACTGTGCACCCCACTTAGTATCAGCCTGAGATACAGAAGAAGCTGCAGGAAATCTTGTGACAAAGATTTAAGGTCAACTAGATAACATCTTTATTCTCTATGATTCCCACTGAATTTACAGTTGCTCATTCTGAAGTCATTGTCCTCTGATGGCAAGGAGCAGAACAAACACGAACTGTTGGATGTCTTGTCTTGTTGTCTATCTGTAGCATTTTTCACTGCATGCCATTCTTCAGAACAGTGAAAATAATATTTATGTTTATGTATTTTGAGTCTTCTCTGAATATATCACTTTCCTACAGACTCAGTTTAAATTTCTGAAAACACTAATATACAAGAGTTTCTCAAATTGGCAGTTATTTCTTAGACTGGAACAGTAAACATGTAATTTGCTTGAAAGTTAACCTTGAAATAAAGATGTGGATTCTTGGCAGACTATCACTAAATACTAGTGTTTCACTTCAAAGCTCATGGTTCCTCTACAGGCACCGCAGACTCCTACAAATAGTGTTAATATGCTCTTGATATATATGCCTATGTCATCTGCACTTGCACCAACAGTGAGGAGAGAAGCATAATAATATGCCCCTTGAGAAATTCTGTTCATTACCAGGAAGAACCTGATTGCATTTCTGTAATGCTTGAAGTATGCTTTATCCCTGTGGCTGTAGGATGTCTAAGGGTGAAATAGTGTAGGAGTTGATTTTGTTCTTACAATGCCGTTTCCAACTCTCAGCAACATCATTCAAAAGCACAAGTGTATTAAGTAATCGGGACAGTAAAAGCAATGTGTTTAAAATTCTTTTTGAAGAAGTGCATTGAGCTCTTGAACTAATTAGTTCTGTGTTGTTCAAATATTATTGTTTTCTCACTTATGCATATGTTGTAGCAAGCACAGAGAGCAGAGTCTTAACAGAAGCTATGGTCCATTCACACAAGAAATGTTATTAAGGAAGGGTAAAAGTTAAACACGGCAGACTTTTTACATTTCAGACTATTCGAAATATCTGACCCAAAATTGGTCACATCTAAGAAATAATTTACCTAAAATTTTTGGTCTTCTAAAGCTTTAAGCGTGTCAGCACCATGACCTCTGTAGTGTTATCAGGACACTAATACCTTCCAGCACTTTTGTTTTCCACTCAAGCTGTAATGGGCCTTCATGTTTGCCTGTCAGTACGACAGAAGGACCTCAGCAGAAGATTCAGTTGTAGGGCCAGGATATGAACACCTACTGTGTGCTGTGCAAAAGCTGTGTCAGTGATTGAACAAGAAATACCTGGGAGTAGAGCAGAAGCCCTGCTTATAAAATGCCCATAACCTAGTGAGGTAGGAACAGGCTGTATTGAGTTTCAATTACACACGGATAGCCTCTGAGCAGGCAGGCCCGGCGCAACTCCATTCAGCATCTATTGTTTCTACCATTCCCTATCTACTGCTATCTGTGCTTTCCCATGCAGTCTGATTTTCTTCTCTTGGCCTCCTCCCCATACATATCCGAGTGGGAGTAAATGCCCCGACTCACTGCACAAGCACGTGAAACACAAACAGAGGAGGCGGGCTGCGAGTTATGCTTTGGGCAGCGCGGCCTTATTCCCCTTCACCCCTGACAGTGTCACTTTAGGCCCTGAACATATGGGCAAGGGCTTTTCTTCAGAGCCACTTACGGCACATATATAAGATTTACTGTAGCTTCTTGGAAAATGCGGTGTTTGTGACCCACTTGGGAGATGGATTGATTTGTAAATTGGGGAAAAATACTCCCAGTCACACTATTAAACACTGGTTTCCATGCAATTTCCAGCCACCAGGATGTGAATGAAGAGTTCTCGTGTTATGCTACAAAAGCAAGTGTTTGAATTCTTTTGAAATAAATTACTTGTCAAGGTCTCTTTTAAGGATCGATCAATTTTACTATTTCTGTGTCTGTAATCATATGTTTTTAAGGTCAGTGATCAGAAATAGGTGATAGGCAAAAAAGGATTTCTATTATTTAAAGAAGGACTGTGTCAGAATCACCCTCTGCAATAGTTAATCCTTCTAAACTGATTCTTCAAAGAAATCTGATGAATAAATTATACCATATTTTTGTTAGCAAAGAAGCTGTTAACACATCCTATGGTGCTTTTGGATGAACAATCTTTAACTATTAATCTATGTGTGTCCTTAAATTAACCTTCCAATTTGCCATTAGCATTCCCTTTTCACCAAACAAAATATTTTTAAAATCAAGAGGCTTGGCTTTTGGTGTACGTAGGTGAACATTAAAAAGGCAAGAGCTCAGTGGCGTGCCATTAGACCTTGTTTGACTTGGGATGGTAATGTACATTCCCATTAATTTGGTTAATTTTATTAAAAGGCATTGCATTCACTCTTATCTATATTTATCAGTGAAACTGCATCCCTAATACTTTGTGGTGAAATTGTGGACTCAAGTTGACAGGCAGCAGAGTTAGGAAAGAAAGACAACACTCACGGCAATCTTCTGCATGTCATTTCCAATGAACAGAAGGAGGGAGTGTCCTTTGTACATAACTATATAGTTAGCATAACTTAACCTTTAAAGTGTTGTGTGATTTATTTATGTATAAGAAATCAAAAAGAAAATGCCACTCTTTTCTATTGCAGATGTCATTCTTGTTAAAGCTATAATTAGAACATACAACTTGAGCACATAGAAAGTCCTTTTTTTTTTAAACTTGGGAGTGACTCGTGGAGAGAAGACAAGGCACATGCCCTTCAGCACGTGCTGCTTACATGCAACTCTAAAGCTCTATCTCCACTGAGCTTGTGAGCTACTTGGCCTTTTCAAATGAGGCATTAAAATGGATGCCAAATAAATCTGAATGCAAAAAGTTTGCCCCTAGTTCTGTAACCAAAAGCACATCATTACCACGGGCCAACCCCCTCTCCGCCATTCCTTATTAGCACTTCCCAGGTTATATGCATATTACAACCCCTACTCATCTTGCAGTCACTGTACAGACATGGCAATAGATCCTCTACACCCATTGTCCCCGTGGAATGTTTCATGAGAATATGCTAGAACATATTGAAATTATATCTTCACTAATCTACATCTCCTGGGTGACAGATAATATACCTTATTGGTATATTATATGCTTAGTAAGCTTTGAAAAGCTGAACTAAGCAACTAAGGTGAACTTTATACACCACAGTTCTCAGGTGGTTTTTATTTTTGTCTTTTATTCCACCAAATAATAAGACCTTATTTCCTCTTTATCAGGATAAAGAAGTTTTCTTTAACATTTTGTTTGTTTTCTTTACAGAATGTTGTCATAGTTTTTGATAATTTTGATATAGGCTTCCCTTTTATCACAGTCACTGCTATTTCGCCTTTATATTTATAATGTAAATGACTCACACACACTGCACTAAATACATTCCCTCAATAGATCCTAATGAAAAACTAAATAAAAAAATGGATTTTCAATCTCATGATACACTAAATATAGTAGAGCCACAGTTCTTACCAAAATAGCAATCTTTCCTTTTCTCTTTGTTAAGCTGGCTTTACATTTAAGAAATTATCTTTGAATATAACAATATATAATATAATAGCCATTGTTAATGTTCTATCATCTTGTTTTGAAATTATGCATCATTTTTATTGTTTTCTCTCTCTCTCTCTTTTTTTTTGTCTTTTAAAATTTAAAAAAATGTATACCTTTTCATGATTTTGTTTGTTTGTGTGACCCTAGTATTTAGATGTTACTGAGGTATATTTGTTTTATCAAAGAGAAAAACTAGGTTTCTTAGTCTGTCTTTAATCTGAAAACACCCTTCAAGCTCTTTTTCATGTAAAGTAGTATGAGTGTATCTCTTTTAAAGCTGAGCATAACATCTATTAGCAACCCACACCGAAGACTAATTGCAAGAACATAATCTTGGCAACATTTTTACAACTGCCACTGAAGCTTATATAACCAGGATGGTACATTATCCTGTAATAATATTCTCAGAGGATTTTTGTCTTAACGTATTATAGTAGCACGGGCCACTGGCCAATGATAGGAATTACAGTCAGGATGATGATATCTTAGTAGTATAAACTAGGAAGTATTTTTAGTTTATATTTGGGCTGGCTGGGATGAGTTACAGTTAGTTAAATAATCTGTTTCCTTTTTTCTCTTTGACGCATAAAATACTTCAGTGTTAGTGAAAAGGAGGAGACGGCAATAAAGAATAGAAAGAACATAACAAACACAAAACATACAGAAATAATTAAAGGACAGCAATTTTCAAAGATTGAGTGAAAATTGTTTGGACAGCCAAAACAAAGCTAAGGATTGCTTGGTTTTGTAAAGGAACACTGACACATCTCATATTCAATTATATATTAGTGGTGCACATGATAAAGACAGAAGAAGCATGTATTAATTGATAAGCTGATGGGATTTCCAACTCAAAAGTCTAAATAGCATGTAAAAATCTATGATTAAAAAACAAAAATAAAAATCTAAGATTGTTTAATTCAGAAGTGACTTAATTTTTTTTCTTAAGATAACAAAATATCCCTTTCTGTTTATTTCTTCTTTTAAGCAATACCACTGCACAACCACGTAGGAAAGAAGGTGCTATAAAGCAGAGTGGGCAGGCCAAGACAAAGGCTTTGAGGCCCTCTGAGGCACTGGCTATGTCTGGCTGGATACACTGGGCTGGGAAGAAATATTCAACATATCATGGAGTGTGCAGGAGGAGAGGTAAAGTGCCTGGCGAGACAATGAAAAGTGCACTCTGTAATTCAACCGAACAGACAATTTGTTTAAAGAATGTTGGTGAACAATATAGTGGAGGGAAATTTTAGTTAAGCTGTGGAATAACTCAAATATTCAACAGAGAACATTCGCCACATCAATATTTATAGTTCACTGTCAGGCCATAAAAATGGCTGGGGATCAAACCTAGCCCATCTTTTTGTTCCTAATCTTACTTTACTCAGATTTTTGTTGAATCTCCCTCTTCTGGAAGATCTGGATAAATTTTCCCTAGCTCCCCAGTTCTCCATGTTCTGTGTCTCAAAGTTTTGTCAGTAATTGGTGAATTTCCAAAGTCTGACATTTCCTTTGCTCTGCCCCACTTCTGCCCGCTGACTGTCATGCGCCATCGCTCCTTTGCGCTTACCTGGGAGGACCCCAGATTCAGCTTCCCAGTGTGTTTCCATCAGAAAAATAGTCCACATTCAGTATTTCTTATTTTTAGTAACTGTTGAGGGTTTGTGAGGGCATGCCCCTAAATTTCTTCTCCTTCACTGCCTCCCTCTCATTTCTTGCAGACTCTTCCCCTTTCAGAAGTTCTGATGCAACCTGACACCATGCCCTCAGGGAGTCCCCATCACCTTCGTGAATTTGCTCAGATTCTTAGATTATTAATGTTCAGTAAGATTTAGTCACCGTCTTTTCCTATCTCTGCAACTGTAGTGCAGACTTTGGGAGATCCCAGGATATATTTTAACATCTGCTATTCCATTTCTGATATTCCATTGACAGAATTAGAGTTGTTTTAAAAGGGATGGCCTGAAGCAAGCTTAGGGCATAATTCTCTTGGGACTAAAGGACTGAGTGAGGTGTTGCCCTTTGTACGTGTGTGCGCATACATTTTGCACAAACACACTCTTTCATGCATGTTGGAAAAGCAATGAATACTTCTGAGAAGCACTAAGTATTCCATGCGGAGTTGGCATTTGGGGTATCATTTTGATAGCTGTTCAGCATGTGAGGTGAATTTCAATATCTTCCCCTTAGTCACATTATTGGAATATTGTTGTTGAGTTATATTTCATACTATTTTCTAAAGCCAGTAGTATTTTAAATTTTTTTTGGGAAGTGTACCTTCTTCTATCAATTTTCTCTCTATTAGATAAAACCTCAAGATAAGGAATTTTCAAATATTAACCCAGTTTCTTTGTTCCTGTCGCTGTCGCAGTTGCTTGCCTCGAAGTAACTCCACTCTGCATTTGGGTACAATGTGGCAATGTTTACTGGCTTGCATTATCCCCATCCCTGTTTTAGGGCTGGCCCATTCTTAGTAGGGCTAATACTGTGTATCTTAGTCTTCTTTCCCTACAGTAAGAGTTTACCTAAATCAGGTTAAGGTAATTTAATGTACAATATGCCATGATCATCTTGGAGTTTCAAGTACAAAAACTCAGCATTACTCATGACAAGACATAAATAATGTTGTATATACACACTCATAATTATTATATGGGGAGCCATTCTGATGGCAGAAAATAGCAAATTTATGCCTTTCTACAAAACACAGATGACTGAAGAAATTGGTCACTGATGGCTGATTTAAACCACTAGATCAATCAACTCCTTCTCTAACTTTGGATTTTGCTAGATGATCAAATACTTTTACACATACTTCAAACCATTTCTTTCCCTTCACTAAACCAGCCTGGATATGTTTCTGTTACTTGGCTCTGTAATTTTCGCTATTGCATATTTTAACCTCACTTTGTGTTGTGTCCTATAAATCCTAAAATTTCAGTGTGCTCTGGATATAACCCAGGGTCTCACTCATACACAACAACTGGTCTATTTGCCCCTGAGTTACATCCTTGGTTTTATAATTATTATCATTATTGTGATGTAATTATTATAATTACTATTTCCATGTTCTGTTTCCTATATGCTTAATCACCAAATTTGACATCACCGTGTACTTTGCCATAGAGAAACTGTGGAAATATTCCTTTCTCCCCTTCCTTTCCCATATGCCACTGAGGACCAAATCTTATCGAGTCAAACTTCTGAGTAGCTCAAAGTCCAAGTCCTTCTATACCTTCTTCCACAGGTTGCTTCAGCCTCAGTCATCTTTACATGGATTGTTGCAATAGACACCAGCCGCTGCTCAGCTTCCTGTCACCTCCTCCAATAATTGTTTCCAAATTGCTCCCAGGAAAATCTCTCTAAAATAAAAGTTTTGGCGTATCATGTTCCAGTTTAAAAGTTTTAAGCATTTTTCAGCTCTCTGAGAATTCATGAGAGTTCTTTTCATGATTTTTAAAAATAATTTTCCTTTACATACTATGTCCCAATCATATTGAGTTTTTAAAAAACAATCTTAGGAAATGACATGTTCTATTACAAATTGCTGGTCTTTCAGTTCACTCCTTTCATATTTTTTTAATTTATAAGATTTTTCTATAGCAAATTATTTGGGCTTACCTTTTATATAATTTCTGATCAACCATCCCTTGGAAACATTGAGTTTTCTCTAGAGTTTTCTCTTCCTCAGCTCATTTCATGCATCTTTTGGAATATTTAACAAGACAAATTCTAAGAGTTTGTTTTCTTGTGTGCTTCTTACTAAATACTCCGAACTCTTGGAGCTAAGTACCATTTGTCATTGTATTTCTGATATCCTCATTGTGCCTGCTTCACAGTAGACAAGCACTGCTTGTTTCCCAAAGAACAATAATTAAAAGTAAAATTGCTAATGCAAAGACTAAAGGGTAACTCTGTGTGACATCACTTCAACTTGTGAGAAAGGAAAACATCAGAGGGCTAATTGTTTTGGTTTCCAATTATCTTTTTGATCACACATGGCCAGTTTCATGCTTGTTTTGGTGGTTTTTCTTTGGTTTTTAAGTTAGATATTTGAAATGTGACTTTGTGGTTTTATGTTACATTTATCCTCTGGAATGTATCAGTAAAAACTCAGTTGGATTAAGTAAAAATGTAAGATACTAATGAGAAAAATACAATTGAGATCTCGTTTTTAATCATTAAATATTAGTTACTTAATATTAAATGAATGAAATTTTTGGTTGACTTAAGAAAAACTGTACAATTGAGAGATAGAGTGACCTCAGAGGGTGCTTTTCTGTAACTTATTTTTGGCAGATTAGATGTAGCAATTACAAAGACACAGTAGGTCATATGTTAACAAAACACCCATGTACAGTGGTACATTGATTTGCTAACAATTTAGTTTGCAAACAATTAAGTTCCCAAACAAAAACATTTAGCAAAATTGTGTTTTTGTTTGCAAACTACATCAACTGACAAATATGACCGCAGGCACCTTTCCTACAAATACACAAATGTGGCCATCTTTGCCAAAATTGCAGAACAAATGAAGTTCGTGAACCAAAATACCACTGTATTTCAAAATCTCAGGGATACAACACTACAAAATCTCTGTCACTCATCCTGTAAATCACCTGCTGTAGAATATCTCTGTTCAACACAGACAGGCACATATCCAGTCTGACAAAGCACTCCTGTCCTGGAGATGTACTACTGGGAAAAGGGGACTCAGCAAGGAGAACAACAACACTGAGAGAATGGGAAATTGCCCACAGGAATTAGGAACCACAGACCTAAGCTGACCTTCATTCTGATAATATTTAGTGGCCTATGGTAGTTATGTGGCTTTGGTCTCACTGCTGGGGAGCTGGAAAGAGGGAGTAACAGGACAATTATTGAGCATTTCCCCCACCACAGCCTTTTGAAAGCTGTATCACAGTTGTGGTTCTAGCGACCCAGTGTTTCAAGAGTTAGCGAAAATTTTGAGGCATAAGACAGAAAGTACAACACTTTATTTCTTTGCACTGAGTTGGCCTAAATTGTTTGATTCAGGTTTTAGAAATTATATACACATACACACACACATATGTCACAGGTTTCTAGATATTATATGTCATATATAAATGCATACATTTCTATTGAATGGCATAAAGAATATTAAATAAATAAAAAGTTAAAAGCCATTTCAGTGTACAGCTGTTTTTAACACAGGAAGTGCTATTGTCTCACCGTATAGAAAGCTCAGGCTTTGTTGAAACTGTTGCTGAACTGAAGTCATCCAGGGCTGAATTAATTTTTTCCTTCTGTAGATGTTTTCTTCTATTTGAGCTTTATTTCTGGGAAGGCTCTTGTCTCACAGTGTTCCTTGTCCTCTGGATATCACTTTCTCCTTTACTCCATCTCATCATAGGGGAAGGTATTAGGGGACTCTTATTAGTTAATATATGAGCTTCTAGAAGAAGGTGCCATACTTGGTAATTATTGCATGTGCATTTGTTTTTGTGATGGTTAATCTTGGCTGTCAACTTGACTGTATGACAGTTGCCTAGATAATTGGTGAAGCACACTTGCAGGTGTGTCCTAGAGGGTGCTTTCAGAGATGATTGACCTGTGGATCAGCGAATTGATGGGGAAGACTCAGTCTCAATATGAGTGACCTATGTGGAATAAAGAGCAGAGGAGGAATTTTGCGTAGGTATCTGTGCCCAAACTCTCCTAAGCAGATGTGTGTGTGTATGTGTGTGTGTGTGTGTGGTTGCAAAGTGAATCATGGTTTTTCAGACTGAGCTACAAACACAGCCCTTTGTTTAAATTTTTGAGAAAAAATATTGTTAAATTGCTAATTTGCTCACACTGGTCCCTAATTTGTGATCCTATTGCCTCAGGTTCCAAGAGCGGTGAGATTACAGGATTGCACCACCACACTGGCTTGAGTGTACATTTTTACTGCTGCACTGTCAGACTCCAGATTCTTTAGCTTTTGAACCAGGCTTACACCAGTGACACTGTAGGAGGTTTCCAGGCCTTCAGGCTAGACTGGGGCTGCATGCATAATCACTTTCCTTAGAGATCCAGCTTCTTGAATAGATGAGTACTGGTTTCCCTGGCTCTGCAGTTTACAGACAGCCATGATGTGACTATACTGTCTTTCATTCTGTTAGCCAATCTAATAAATTCCCGCTTATAATTTTATGTGTTTCATGGGTCCTACTCCTCTAGAGAACCCTGACTAATACAGTTACACTATACCTATCCTTCATTCTAGTAAGAGTTTTAAAGCAGAACTGCATTACCTGGGCTCCTTTTGATTGCTCAAGTTATAATTAATTAAAGTGTTTTGTAAAGTTAGTGATGAGACTGATAAGGCTTATGTCACATATGCAACTTTGGAGGAAGGAGAGATGTGTTTTAGTCAGTCCCATCAGATGTCCGTAGACTGAGGAAAGAGAGGATTCCATCAAGGGAAGATGGACCCAAGGAAGACAGAACAAACAGCTACTGTGCTTAGAATTTCAATATAAATACTTACATGTTTACTTGGAGCTGCTTCTGTGTGTGAATAAGGTGTATGCTGAATTTTCATTTCAAATACTTTCAAACGCTTTTATATATTGTCATTTAAAATTTAAACGAAATTTATAATATTCAGGACTGATTTAGATATTCTCCAAAATTTTCACTAAAATATGTCTATGACTATTGTAATACATTTTTTTACAACTACCAGTTATAATGGAGGTAATTTTAAAATGAGTATAGTGTGCTTTAGTTTGTAAGTCATGAAAAAATAGGGGTTTTCCCACCGAAATAAAAACATTTTTGTATTTTTAATACTTCATTACTTACTCAGACTATAATTTATTGGTGCATTTATTTGTGATTCTCTACTTTTTTCCCAAGATGCAAATATTTTACTAGCAGAACTCAGTAAAAATTTCTGTCTTTAACACCCTTCCCATTCACTTCCCCTTTCCAGTCTGTACTGCAACTTTTTTTAGAATCCTCCTTTTCCACTTTGTTATAATTTTAAACTCAACATAAAGTATTTTTAAAAAGCAAAATTTGTACCCCATGATGAATTATAGTTTTTAATTTAAGTGTCCTAGTCCACTTGGTGCCACCATGGTTGAGTTCTGGTGAAGAGAGAGTTCCACGTTTTAGACAGGCTACAATTTTTTTGAATCCTCACATAGCAAGAAGGAGGCAGGAGAGCTCTTGTGTCTTTCATGAAGGCCTGAAGGCCATTCATGAGGGCTGCACCCTATGACCTACCTACCCACCAATGCTGCTACCTCCTAATACTACCATACTGGGAGTTAGGTTTCAACAGGTGAATTTTAGAGGAAGCATAAACATTCATTCAATAATACTTAGCGAGATGATTATCAAAATAATGACTCTGGACTTATTAATCATCAATCATCTAAACGTTTACTTTTATAAATAAATCATGTTGACACATCACAGTAACATTATCAATGCCAAGCGCTCTATCATTACACATTATTTTTAGTAACATTTCTTACAGTTGCTTGTGCCCATACGCCTAACCCAATTCTCCTCCTTTCTAGACAGACACTGACTGGGTGATGTAAAAATCAATTTCATTCTGACAATAACTACAATAACTGCTCCTCTTACAGATGAGATGCCTAGTGCTACTCTCTGTCCCTACTTTAGACACCACACACAAGTACTGGAGGCCTAAGATACCCACATTTCTTTCCAATTTGGCTACAAATTTCCCATGGTCTCTTCTTAAGATTCCTCAGTTTATTGGTACAGCTTATAGGAATCAGAGAGATATTTCTCTTATTGTTTACTCACTATAAAATATATCATGAATACAAGGAAACAGCCAAATGAAAAGGTACACAGCAAAGTTCTAGAAGGTTCTCTAGCATAGGAACTTCTGTTACCTTAGGATTAGAATGTGCCACATCCCATAGCCAACATGTTCTCAAACATCATCTTTTATAAAGCTTCATTCTGTATGTATAATTGCATGTTAAATGTGCCTCGTGTACTCTTCCTTACCTGTAGGTGGGTGGGAGGATAAAAGGGCCAATAATCAAATCATGCCTGAGTTCGATCCCTGGTACCACAACAAAACAAAACAAAACAAAAACCACCACCACCAACAACAAAAAATCATGGTTTGGACTTTCTACAAAACAGTTTATATCTTAAATCCATCTAGGATACTATTAATGCTTGTCTCACTAGGACAGAAGAATCTTTTCTTCGTCACAAAATTTCAAGTTATACAGGAGCTCTGTGTCAAGAATCAGAGCAAAACACCAAATATATATCTAAGATACTCCTATCTCCTATCACTCAGGAAATAACAAGTTTCCATGATAGGACTAGTAGAAAAAATCCCTTCTATATTACTTATTATATTATAATGTCACAAGTAGCATGGGGAAGAATGTATTATCTGGCTAAGTATTTCTAAATATTTCATTTATAATTTCATCCAGAAATGATACAGTTTTAGTTCAAATCTAATTAAATCAGAATTGATACACATGCATGTTTGTTTGGTATTCTCTACATTATCATTTTATGAGCAAATAATTTAAAATAATACTTTAGACATCATAACAGGTTACATTTTAGAAAATCTTAGGTACACACACAAATGTATATGTACATACACATTTGGATCATTATACTAAACTATGTTAATTATGTTTATAGTCATATAATTCTTAATATCTTAGGTCTAAAATGTCATAGAATACCTCTTTTAAAAAGTTTCACATCTTTGGCTGTTCATGGTATCAGTGTTGTAGTAGTTTTCATCCAAAAATATTTATCTTAAATTAAATTTAATTAGTTTTATAATATTCCAAAATGATTTTTTATCAAAGAAACATCAAAGGCTATTTTCTCAGGCTGTAGGTAAATTCTTGATTCAAGTAAAATTTTGTACCATTTATTTTTAAGCATTTCTGATTTCTATTTCTGATCTAGCAGATGTTTATTTTATATATGAATGTGATTTATGTCTCAATGTTAAATTTCTAGGTGTTACTTTCTGTATTCTAATAATTATAATCTTCCTGTTAGTATAACTCTTCTTATCTGTTCTTATTTAAATTACCTTTTCACTATTGTTACTAGCAAAAATTATTTTATAGAGCAACATTCTGATTCTCTAATTACTTAGGAAGATATCTCTCTACTGATCATGTTTTGATTAGATAAAACCACTCAGTTGATCTTCTTTACCAGAAAGTCCAGCTGATTTCTTGTTATAAGATATTGCAGTACAATCTGAGTAACCACTCTGAAGATAACAATATGTAATATAGCAAGCAGTGTTAATTTCCTATCACCTTTTTTTGAAATTCTGTATCTTTTTTTGTTGCTTTTATGTCATTTTGTTTATGTCTTTGTTTTTGTTATTTTGTTTTTGTTCTTTTTCAGAAAAAATATATGTACAAGGATAGCTGGGATAAGTGTACTGCGGACTTTATTGGTTTATTGAAAGGAACAGTTAATGCTTACATTTTTTTGTTGACCAATTCTGCACGCTTATGTCTAGTAATTGGAACAATTAATTTGAAGACAACAATGTGCAATATAACAATCGTTGAATTCCTATCATCTTGTTTAATGAAGTTCTGTATCCTTTCTAGTGCTTTTTATTACTTGTTATAGTCTTTAATTGTTTGATCAATCTTGCATTCTTATATTTGATAATCTGAGCAACTTTGTTGAGGATAGACTGGATATATACAACAACCATTGTTAATTACTATCATCTTGTTTTGAAATCCTGTATTATTTTTGTGTTATTTTGCATTTACCATCATTGTTATTTTGCTATTGTTTTTTTCTCCTTAAAATAAAAAAAAGATACTGTACAGCACTAGTAGATTTTCATTTATGACGAGGGACAGTCCTGAGCCACAACCCATCCGAGAACTTCCAGCCCTCATTCGTGCTGCTCTCAAGAAGTCTTCTTGGCACCGGAGAGGAGCTTTTGAAATATTTTTCATGTGAAAGCCACAGAGTAGTTCTTGCAGAGAGAATTTTTCTAGTAAGCAGTAAGATTTGCACAACAGAGAAAGAGCTCCATAGTGTTTTAAACATAAACATGGAAATTTCTGTAAAATGGTACATGCTGATAAAAGAAAATATCCTCTTAATTTTGTGCTTATTCTCTGTCGGTTTGGACCCTAACAGTTTACCAAAATGGTTGCACCTATGACCAAAGAAACCAATCTTTAAAATAACATTTTTAGTACTTAAAAATGACATTGAAGTTTTACATTTGTTCATAGAATACATGAAGTAAAGCCACAGAAAGTATAAACATCCTCTAGTTGAGAGCTGAGCTTGTAAATCAAGAAGCCAAAGTCCGGGAACCGTTGCTATGCTGGCCAAGCAGGCAACATCACTGCAAGATTTAACATTGAGAGATCCAGTTCCAGCACTACTTAACTTGAAATGGAAAAAGAATTAAACAAAAACCTAAAACCTCTCCTGAATAGATTTAGATATCCCCTCTGCCGGTGAAACTGCAACCAGAAAATAGTGTAGGATTTTGTGGAAAGTTGAAGGGAATGTAATCAGGGATTGAGGGGCACCTTAAAGCTGCTTTTAAATAAGTCTGTGGGGTAATCTGAAAACTAGATCCAGCAGCCTAGTTCTGGGTATATTTTAAACCCCACTTTTAATTTACAACCTGTAATGTAGTTTCTTTGGCAATGATTCATAAATCTCTATTTCACCCGGACAACTGCTGCATGATAATGGCGCTTTCTCCGGAGCAGCTTCTATCTCTACTAAACCTGCTTCTCAGACCATGGGGGCTTCCGCTTAGAGAATACCACCCAACGCCCGTCCTAACAAATGCATAGCTTTATTGAAAATGTGCTGGTGCTTCACATTGTTATGCAGACCCACGGTCATTAAAATTTTATCATATAAACCCTGCTGTCTGCATAGAAGAGGAATTGAAAATGTTGGCAAGGGATGATCATATATTTTATCAGAATCTCCTGAAAGGGAAAACCAACATGTTTAGAGCAGGAAGGAACCAAAACAAATTGCCTGTAATTTAAATATAACAAAACATCAAAAACCCTGAAACTGACATTTATCTGCTGCCGTTCACGTTCACATTTCCCTTGAATGTCTGTTTCCCAAAGTTGCCTGACAGTGTGATCCAATTGCGTATGATATGATTTTCATGTTCCTTTTGGAAAGTTGGTATTAATCAAAGCATGCCACAGAGACCTGAAGGTAAAGGCAGCACGCTACTGATTGCAGTGTTGATTCATCAAAGACGTGGGAGATCAGTGTGGTTGGAGCTTTCTGTAGGGATAAAGATCTGAATGGCTGGAATTTGATTTGGCTAGTGTGCTTTAGCTTATGAAAGCAGATAAAATATGAAACAGTAAGGGGGAAAATCCCACAGTACCTAAAACATTCTCTTCAAATGCCTGTGCATTTTCCAACAAAATGTTCCTCCCTACAGTTGTGTCTGACTACATTTCATTGTGAGCACTTTATATTTTTCTTTTTTGATTTAGGACAAACTGTGACTCTACTAGAAGGCCCATATGCTGTTCCAATTTTGGTCAATGGCATGAGTAATCATTTTGAAAAATGAAAATCTATCAGGGTTTTGAAAATATATAGGAATTGCTCTTTCTCATCATATTTTAACATTTGATTGTTTGGAACAGTTTCAGTGATTTATGTCTGTAAGTTTTCAAGGTTAAAATCAGAGTATGGACAGATAACTCTTTAAGGAATAAGAAAATAAACTAAGCACAAATGTTGGATTATGTATTAACTGTTCAATAATTATATTATTCTTTAGATGATTTCTCACTGTTTGTAAGCAAGCTCTAAGTCGTGCTCAGGAAAGAGTGATGGGCTTGCTTTGCTTTACACTCTACTTTCCAACGTTTTATACTGTTGTGAAGGGTAGAGAGGCATTTCCTTGATCCTAACCAAGTTTATCAAATGTTCAAAATTTACCTGAGGTATTTTATCATTACTGTATTTAATGTTCTTCTTAACAAAACAAAACACTATATACTTCAATTTAAACTATATAGTATCAATATTATTTAAATTTATTATAATGCATTATATAGTTCTTGAAAATTTTTGGTATGAAGTCTAGCACACCATTTAGTTATAAAAGGTTTATGAGTCAAAAGTTAGAGTGTGATGAATAATTATACATGTTCCACTTTGAAATTGAAAACTGTATGTCAATTTGTAATCATTCAGCTACAAGGAAATTCTGAAAAAATATAGTAGGAAAAGTGGAAAAGTGTATAATATATGTATGGATCTATGATATGATATCTGGTCATATAAATGTTATGCAGATATGTAAACACTACCTGATTTATAGAATTAGGAAACGCTATACTATATCTGCATGCCATCACCACATCAAAAATCTCTTTATAGTCAAACTAATTAGTATTAATTGAACTTACATTCCATTTTCTGTAAGTTTTATATAACACTGACATCCATATAGAGCTACTCATATAGGCAAATACATAAATATATGCACTTGAATGCCAGTAGTCACATGTGTACATGTAGTCACAAAAATGTAGTCACCACTGCACACTGATATATTTTACTACCATTATATACATGAAGTTGTCACATAATTCTTTTCTGTAAGATAAAAATACTGCTTACCTGGATTTAAAGAGCTGTGAAAATTCTCTAAATTTTCAGCAGTGAGAGACCATTAACTGTATATTAAATGACACTTCTAATAGTTAAAATTTTCTTGAAAAGGCTAGAATTTTTAGAATCAAGACCTTAAGTGAAAAATATAAAACTACTGAAAGCCATGTTTTGTCAAAAATGTTAATCATCTTTTTCCACTGGCAAGTGCAATATGAATCTCTATTACATAGTGTACATTGGTTTATGTTTTTATTAACTAAATGTGCTAGAAGATTGTCTATAAAAATTCCCTTCACGTGGACTTGACCGGGCCCCTGGGAGCACCTCCAGAAGACTTGACCCGGCCTCCGGACGTGAGGCAGAGCCTAGCTGGTCGCTGGGTAACCTGGCTGACTTGACTGACCCCCGATGGCCTTGAGGGCTTGTCAATGGGGGCTTGACCATAGTGAACCTGGTTCCCTGACTATCTACTGTCTTTGAGCATGGGTGCTTTTCCACCTCCTGCCATAGCAATTTGTGTATACCCATGTTTGTTATAGCATAATTTGAAGCAGCCACGCCCCTCCCCAATGTGAGAGCCTGAGGGAGTAAATAAACCAAAAAGTACAGTTATTATCAGAAGGAAGACAACTGATTGGGTGGGAGACCAATGGAGATGAGGGTGGAGTAATTGATTGATTAATCGATCAAGCCATCATCTGTATAACTGAGTAACAAATGCGAAGATAACATATGTAATACAGCATCCAGTGCTAATTCCCTACTATTTCCCTATAATTTTGTACTTCCTTAATTGTTTTTTTGTTATTCTGGTTTATATGTCTCCATTCTTTTGTCTTTAAAAAAAAATCCACTTCACCTATAAAAGTTCCTTTGTAAACATGACAAAGGGATGATCAATATACTCGAAATGTAAAGAATTGACCTTGGATTGGTACATATACACATGTGCAATATTATGTATTATTACATATATGTGTGATTCTTTACACAACATGTTAATATATTACTCACTATCTCTTATTTATAAAATTAAAATCACAATCCATTTAAAATTTGTAAGTTTTAATGGTGATTTCTTTTTCTTTTTTTATTTTAAAGACAAAAGAATGGAGACACATGAACTAGAAAAAGTCATAAACAATATCAAAAATACAAAATTATACAGAACATAGTAGGGAATTAGCACTAGATGCTGTATTACATAATGATATCTTCACATTAGTTAACACATAAACATTAAAGGAAATACCAAATTATAGAGAAGATAGTAGGGAATCAGCACTGGATGCTGCATAACATAAAGTCATCTTCACTTCTGTTAATACAAAAACAATTGAGAAAATACAAATTACAGAGAACATAGAAGGGAACTAGCTCTGGCTGCTGTCCTACATAATGTTACCTTTACATGTTACTCAGTTACACAGATGACGGCCAATTTGATCATTCAATTCTCTCCTCCCTCATCTCCATTGCCCTACTGCTCAATCAGTCCTCTTCTCTGTGATAATGACTGTATTCCTGGGTTTATCTATATCCCTGGACTCTCGCCATGGGAAGAGATATAGCTGCCTCAGACCATACTATAGCATATATGGGTGTATACAAACTGCCATGGTCAGAGGTGGAAAAGCACCTATGCTCACAGCGGACCACCCGGCTCCGCCCCATCGCCGTGCTATGGATGTGGGGGGCTCCAGCCCCTGGGGCACCCTCAGCAGGGCCCACAGAGGAGCAGCCACAGGGCCCTCAGTGGAGCAACCTCGGGGTCCACAGTGGAGCAGCCGTGGGGCCCTCAGCGAAGCAGCCACGGGGCCCTCAGTGGAGCAGCCTCGGGGTCCACAGCAGAGTAGCTGGGGGACACGTGCCCCCATCAGGGCACCCTTGGTGGCCCGTTCAGCTCTGTCCCGTTGCCTTGATGCCAGAGGCCCTTTCTTCTCCTCCTCCCTCCTCCTGATCTCCAGTATTACCGTTCCCCACCCTTTGCAGCTGGGCACAATGCTTGGTATAAGGGCTTGAAATCTCCCCAGCCCGTTCTCACTCTGTTAGTTCAGGGTATGAACTGAGTTTAAAGATTAGTTCTAGAATAGAGTTGGAGGATTTTCTTGGGTCTGCTGTAGAGTATGTTGTTTTTCAGACTCCCAGTCTGCTGCTTTTCATCTAATTTTTTGCTATGGGTTCATGCAAGGTTCATATGTGCAAGCTGTAAGGAGACCCTCTTGGAGCTCACATTAATAGTTTGGGATGAGTCCTGAAGACCATGGATTTGTCCCATTGTTGCCAGGAACATGCGGTGCGTGCTCAAGCTGTGGAGACTCAAGGTGCTCCCAGAGAGAGTTCAGGGTGGGAGCTGAGTTCCGGCAACCCAGCTCATGCTTCCTGCCTGATGTTGGAGTGAGAAGGGCGTGGAGCCACGTGATCCACCTCCATCTGCATCTCCCTCCTGTTTCGGTGCTGGAGCCCCCATCTGCTCCTCGGCCAGATCCCTGGGAGCCACTGCGCTCACCAGTGAGGCTCCCTGCTGTTCTCCACCAGTAGCAGCTCATCCAGAGGAGAGGCAGGGGGCCACCCCCTCGAGGCAGGTGCAGAGCTGGGTGTGGTGGGCTGTGTACTAGTTGCATTGATTCTCTCCAGGTGCTGATTAGACAGGTTCCTGCAGGGTGGGGACTTTGTCCCAGTGACTGTGGCAATCTCTCATTCTCACACTGGGTTCAACAACTGCTCCCGACCTCCATTGCCTCCTTTCTTGGTTGCGCCCTCCTCCCTCCTGCCCTGGACCAGCTCTCGGAACTCTGCTCTCCCCTGGCTGAGTCAGGAGGCTTCCGTGAGTGTGGGCTTCTGAAGCTGAAGCTGAGAATGCCGGAACGAGGGCACGGGCCATGGGTGTGTTTGGAACGGTGACTTCCTCCTTCTCCTCTCCCTCCAACTGCGCCATGGCGGATCTCTGATCCTTTCCTCCAGCAGAGGTTTTGCTTAGCCTTTCTAAGGGCTTCAGTTCCCATTTCAGATCCTTCCTGAGTTCAGGATAATCACCTCTTTCCTTTCTGTCCTTCACATGTTGCTATATTCCTATATTCCTTTGTCTGAATGGCATTCCTCCAGGAGGTTCTCTCTCTGCTGCCTACCCATCTTGAAGCCCTCTGTAAAATTGATTTAATTATTTGTTACTTTCTAATGAATTGATCATTACATTTCTAAAGTTCTGAAATGGCCAGCAGACCATAGAAAGATACCACTTTAGGCTCCTGCTTGAAACCAACAGCTACAGAAAACTGCTGGCCTTGATTCCGGGCCGCAGTGGTGATTTTCTTACAAAATAATTTCAAAGTCTGACTTTATTCTGACTTTACAGTCTTCAGTGAATAAATATTTTGGTTTTTTACAATTGCTGAACTACAGTGGATGTGAAGTGCTCAAAGGACACTGAATATATTTTGTTTTCAAATTACTTGAGGATAATTTCTTCTATTCTAAATAATCCACCAATTCTTCATTAGCAATAGAATTATTTAATAATTTCTGAAGAAAGTGGAGAAATTGATATTCTGGGGGTTTAATAATTTAGGGATATGAATTTATTATTTGTGTCATTATATTTTAAAATTATTTTGGCCTTCCCTAGGGTTACATTAAGCCTGCCATAGAACCTGCCCTCATTTCCTCATCCTATTGTTGCATACAGAAAGAAATTCCTCAAGCAACACACAATAATTAGTAAAGCTTTAAATACAACTCCAACACCTATCTTTTAACAGAGTAAGAAGAAAATTTCCTTTTATCACTGCCATATTTCTTTGCCCATTCTTTTCAGTCCATCTTTGATAGATAACTCAGGCTTTCTCTTAACTTCACAAAAATGCTTCCTGAAATGATGGAGCATTTCTCCTCTGTCCTTTTGCTACTAAACTCTCCTTGCTTGCCTGGTGCTATTGATTACTTAAATGAGCAGTGACTTTTAACTGAAGAAACTCCCAACTCTGACCATGTAAATATTGCACTCTTACTTGAACATTCAGTAAAAGACAGAGGTACAATCTGATGGCATCTAATCACAGTGAAGAAGGGAAGACATCCTATTTTTCATTGTGTGAAAGTGACTATTATGGTCTCCCAGTTTGTGCATCTATGTAGAGAAAATATCAAGGAAAGTAGATAGAAAACCAGGGAAGTGACTCTAAGATTTAATTTGAACCTCCGATTTTTTAAATTTTTAACTACTCATCACAGAAGTAAAGGATGTGTAGTTTAAAGAAAACTTAAGAAGTAGAATAAAATCATAGGCCAGTGTTCATAACAAGTGCCTCAGATTTTTGTCAACCATAGAAAATAGACTTTTCTCTGCAAATAATAACTGATTCTGATTGCTTCAAAGCATACTAGTTGGTGTGTGTAGGAAGGCAGCTCTTCAAATCCTTTCTCAGATGATTTCAGGGAAGAACATCCACTTGGTTGTATATTAGCTACTATCTTGAATAGTTCGCCCTTGATATAGCAAGACTAATGACACTTGTATTTTACAGTTTTGATTTAAAATACTCAGTAGATATTTATTTCAATAATTTATTCATGTGTCTCATTCAATTCTATGCTAGTAACCTGTAAAATCTTCCTGATTTTCCATTTGAATTTGAGGACAAAGAAGTACATTTTAATATTCAACAGAATGTTCACATAAATACAAGCAACACTACACTTTCTGAGTTGGAATTATTCGTTTATTAAATTGTTCCATTGAGATTGAAATTTTAATTGTCAAAGCCACTTAGCATTTGCCCTCATGCCAATGACTGCTGACTTTTTAACGACTATCTTTGCAAGAGCATAACTAACTGAAAATTCCTGTTGGTGCAAGTGCACCTGTGCTTGCTGTAGACATCTCCTCCTCTTATTAATACTTATTTAAACACCCTGGGGGAATTTATTTATTCCCTTTACTTATCATTGCTAGATTTCTGCACCATCAACTGGAATATAAGCGAAAATTCAGAGAGATGTGGCTCTTTGATGGCCATACTTTCCAAAGATAACTTCTCTTAACACTGTAATAATGTATCTAATACAAAATAAACATTTATGACTCTTTAAAAAGCACATTTGCCAGGCACATGCTTCAGACAAAAGTAGTGAAAAATAACCCAAGACATCCAAATAATAAACAGCCCAATACACTCAGGTAATATATTGTAAACATAGACTAATGGACACTTGGGAATGCTGTGTTATGTGAATTATAGGCAGGAAAAGAGTGAAGATTTCTGGAAGAATCTATTACTGCAAACTGTAGCAAATATAGGTAATTTTTGTCCTCTATCTATCTATCTATCTATCTATCTACAAAATTTTCAGAAATCACTTACTTTTTTGTCTTTTTGCTCATTGAAAAAATTACGGGTGTTTTAACTGTAGATTATAGTGTGGTTTCATTATTGGTTCTTAACACCTGCTTCCACAGTTGTTTATGGCTGGGAAAAAAGGAGGCAGCATTACAGCTTTCTCAATGCTTTCTATAAAGGGTTCGATTTTTTCACTCACTTATGCTTTGAATACAAAGTTAGTTTGAAGCAGGAATTCTTTCTCCTTATTTTCCTCTCAGAATGTCATGTTTAAAACCATAGCATATAATTACAGGGCTTGTTATTTCTAAGTTTCCTGTACCAGTGTACTATGGGTTTGAATAGATTGCTGCTAGTGCCTCATTTATAGTATATAATAAACTAATTTTAATAATCGGGTATTTTAGATCTTGGACCCATTCATTTTTATTTTACTGGAAAAATGAGAAAAGTAGTTTGTTAACTCATAGGGTAATACTTTTTACTCAACAGGGCAAGGAGGGTGAAGGGAAAATTTAAGTACATCTAGTGAGAAACTTGCAACCTGGAAGATAGAGGTGTGTGTCAGCAAGTATTCCATCGCTGAAACAAACATCGTGAGACAATCAACCTATAAAAGGTTTACTGCGGCTCACAGTTTGCAGTAGTGCAGGACCAGTGGGCTCTGTGCTTTTGGTGTGTAAGGAGGCAGCACATGATGGCAGGGCAGAATTATGTACTTCAGCCTGGCCCGGGAAACATAATATGTGATGTGGGCTTGAGGGTCTCACTATTCTTTCCAAGATCACATCTTCAATGCCCCAAACATCTTCCACTGGGGCAAAACAAGCACAACTGTGCAATTATGAGGGCCAAACCTTTATCACATGGACCTTTGAGGGACACTGAAAAGTCAAGCTGCAGCAAGGTGTTCAGGGCGTGTGGAGAGCGAACTCCTCTATTCACAAGAAGGATAGAAAGCACCCCTGCCACTGCATCCTCTTCACCTCCGTGGAAGCTACCTAGAAAAGGACATAGTGAGGCACCCTAAAAGACTTCTGCAAGCATCGAGAATTGCTAGAACAAGTACTGTCTGCTGTCACTCCTATTTCCACACTGGCAGTGTCTTACTGTTAGTCTAGTTCACAGTTCCAGAGCAGAGGAAGCCTCACATCAGTTAGGCCTACATTAGTTCGTCACTCCTCCAAGATATAAATGTAGTTTCTTTCTTACAATGGAGTCAAATAGCCAGAAAAAGGTGGATGCCTCACATATTTTGAGTCTGGTGTTTTCCAAGGTTTCTGCTAATTTTTATAGTAATTGTGACAAGATGATGAAGGACTCAGGATTGTTTTAAAGCATTATTAATTTGAGATATTTTCTTGGAAATAATGAAATGATAAAAGTAAGAAAAAATTAAAAACCTTTGAATTTGGGAGCAGAATGAGGGAGAGTAATGAGTAGGTACATGAAGTGAGAATTATTATTTATGTTTAAATATCCTTGCCAGAATATCGATGTGTTTGCCTGATGGAAAAAAATGATGAGTAAGCATAGTTCTATAATGCATATTGATTACTCAAAAGCTCATTGCAAACTAAAAGGCAAAGCAACTTAGTCAGGGCTCTTAAAACATGCCCAGGGAGCAGTGCCAATAGAGGAAGCTGCTTTCTAGGGAATGTAGGGATGTATTAGCTTTTGAATGAAGAGTTAACCACCAGAGAAGTCTTTTCAGATGAGATAGGGAGAAAAAAAAGGAGATATCAAAAAAGATAAATAATTCACCATGGTTGGGGAAAAGTCCAGTGTGAAAGTCTATTTATGGTATTTTACAGAACCAAAAAGAGAATCAAGCACTTGAAGACCATATTAATATTTTCAAGTAACTATTGTGTATTTCTTACGCTTCTTGGTTTGCATAACATTTCACATGTAAGACTCACATCAGAACAAACTGCAAGAGATCACTCACCCATTTCTACTGTTTTGGTGAAAAAAATACCCAAGAACATTTTTAAGTATTTTATTAAAATCATATTTTAGTCTGTCTCAGCTGGCAGTTATGAGTTTCTTGACAGCAGACCATTTTTTTTCCTCATTTTTTTGACATAGCCAAAGTTTAAGCCTAAATATTTACTGAATAAATTAAGAAATTAAGGAGGATATATTAAGTGAATTCTTTAAAATTATGGAGATCCTATAGGCTATTTTTAGAAAATAATTTGATTGCAGGCAAATTAGATTTTACCAGAATTACTTTTCTGATATAATTCAAGGAAAGTAGTATATATTAAGATAATAAAGAATAAAGCTCTTTGAAGATGCCAAAATATGTCTAGATCTAATGTTTTCATTTGGGAGTACTCCATCAGAATTAAGATATCTTTTATGCTACAGTGTTAATGTGTGCATTACATATAAGTAGGATATGTAGATCAGAAATGTGTATTACTGAAAATTAGAAGAAAATTTATTTAGAAGGAAAGTTCAAGAAAAAAAGTCTAAAATTACAATCTCATAAATCTTGAATTACTTAGCTTTAAAAACTGAATATCTTTATCTTTTTCTCTAAATGTACACAATGTAAAAACAGAATCATTGCATGTAAATAGTATTTTCCTGTTTAAAAAGTAGAGTAACTGTCATGAAAATATATTTATTATTTCTTAAAAGAACATAAGCACAAAAGAAAGAGAGACATGGAAATAGTGACAAAGTGAAAATTCTAATAATTACATATATATGTGTATATACTTTAACCTTATTTATTTTGGAAATTTTTAAAATAAATGTATTGAGCCAAAATTGACATTGGATAAAAAGCAGATATTTAAGATGCAATTTCATAAATTTGAAATATGGATATATTTGCGGCACTATTACTATAGTCAAGAAGTTATTAGGCATATTTACACCAACAAAAGTTTCTTCAAATTTTCCCAACCACTCCTCACTCCTTCCCAGTAATTTTTAATTTACTCTTTTGGAAGTGAAATATCTTTTAATTTACCATGTAGTAGATATCGAAGAAATGTAAATTAAACAAATTAATATTTGCTTCATAGTCCAAAACTAATCTTTGTAGAGCAGATAATTTACTTGAATTTGATATCAGTGACATGGCCATAATTATATACATTTGGATGTACATCATAGGTAGGGAAGAAAGGACAGATAAAAGGGAACCCTCAATAGCAATAAAAAGGGGCTGGGGGTATAGCTCAGTGGCGTAAGTGCTTGCCTGGCAAGCACAAGGTCCTGAGTTCGATCCCCGGTCCTGGAAAAAAAAAAAAAAGAAAGAAAAAAAAAAAAGAATTCCTATCTTCTTGTTGCGGGCTGGAGGTACAGCTCAGTGGGCTAAGTGCTTGCCGCTAAGCACTAGGGCCCTGAGTTCGATCCCCGGTCCCGGAAAAAAAAAAAAAAAAAAAAAAGAACACATGTCAATAGCAATAAAAACTTTGATCCCTCATTGAATAAAAAGGAAACACTCATTAATTTTCCTCAGACCTTCCACAAATTATAGAAGAAATGACTTGTTGGATGTTTCATTCCATTTGACCAATATTTTAATAAGGATGTGTGACACATAGACCAGCCTTTCACAGAATATAGTGAAAACACTACATTTTCACCCATCCATTTGGAAGGAAGAAGATATTAGCATACGGTACCACAAGTTCTACACTTATCTCAAATAAGAATAGAAGCATATGTACAGACACACACACAGATATAGGCATTTACTATGCATTTTACTAATATAAAATGCCTAATACACAACATACAAATATCATATGCTTCATTGTAAATTTCATATAACCAATTGATTTTGCAGAATGCTTTTGTTAATTGGCAATAAATTGATAATGAATATACTTATGAGCTACTTGTTAATTAATATAATCATTAAGATAGTAAGTAAAACAATGAAGGCATGTGTGTTCATTATTTTTTCCTTGCTGAGACAAAAATAACCCACACCCAAAGTTAAGGAAGGAAAGATTTATTTAGTTCAAAGTTTGTAGAAGTTATGACTCATAATCAGCTGGCTCCAAGGCAGAGTGGCTTTGGAGAGAACAGTTCATTCTGGGCAGAATGTGGAAAGCCACAAGGAGCTTTATCAGAATCTTTTTATATTGCAACTAGATTGCTGGGATTAGGGTGGTGCCAAACCAGTCAGTGGGCTGATTTAATAATCACACACCCTTAATGCCAGCATCACAATCTCTAGAACCAACCACCTCTGAAAAAGCCCCACCTCTGATTGCTTGGGGCTTTGGAGTGACATTTAGATCTAAATCATAACATTTTTCCCCCTTACCTTCCAAAGACTCATGAACATTCCATTGTGCAAAAGGCATTTAGTCCAACTCTATGTCTGGTCAAATTCCTAACAGTTTCAGCACTGCTGAAAAGTTCAAGTCCAAAGTCTCCTCTGGGATTTGAGGTGAACTCTTAGTTGTGAGCCCTGTACAAATGAAAAGAAAGCTAAATACTTCCAACATTCAATGGTACAATATAGACTTTTCCATTACCATAGTTACAATCAGGAGTATAACAAGGAATGGGAACAAAGCTAAGTCCCACAGGGCAAATATTACATCTCATGGTTCCACTTCCAGCATCCCTGGAAATCTGGGGCAATTTCTGAACCCCCAAGGGCATGGGTGGCTCTATTCCTATGGCACTGCTGCTGGTTGTAGCTCCCATGGCTTCTCTCTTGGACCTACTCTGTTCCCTCCTTGAAATTTTCCTCAGATGACCCACATTACTGGCTTCTCCAAACTTCTGGGGTCCCTACTGCACCTTTGGCTTCACTCTCCCAGCTTCACACACGGGCTTCTCCACTGCCTGGCTTCCCAGACTCTCTTCCAAAATCTGGGTGAAAGCCTTCCTGACTCCACAACTTTTGCGGGCTTTATGCACTTAAAATCAGCATCATGTGGATGATGCCAAACATTAGCTCTCTTTGTTGTAGGGATCAAGTCCCTACGAACAAATATCCAAGGAACAACTTCCTTCCATCTACTGCCATTCTGGAATATGGTGCTCTGGGGCTTTCTGGCTGCAAAGGGTGGCGCCCTGCTGCTACTTGTGATGCATTGTAGGTCATCTTTTCTATTTTCTTATACCTTCTCAGCAATCAAGATCTTCTCTGCTCTATCTTTGAAGTCTACAGCTTTACTGGAACTTCATTTCTGGCCGCTTTTATAATGTTTTAATTCATTCTGCTAGGCTCTTTGCTTTAGATTCTCAACATATATCAGGCTAAAATTTTCAACAGTAGGCATGACACCATCTCGACATTAGACTGCCTTGAAATATTTTCTGCCAAGGCAATCCACTGTCCCTAATCTCAGTCTCAGGTAGTCTCTGAAGACAAGTAAAATGCAGACAAACTTTCTCCTGGGCATAACAAACGTCATCTGAAGTCTAGCAGCTAAAAGAGTCCTTTCCAGCGTGAACCTCCTGAGCCTAGTCTTTACAGGCTTTGTGGCCTTCTTAGCTGTGACCAGAATCTCTCACAGAGAGTAGTGTTAGGTGTTCTATGTGCTTTTTCAGCCAACATCTCCAAACCTTCTCACAAGCCACTCCCAAAGGGTCCTAAACCACATGGACAGGTATACTCACAGCAACAACTGGCAGCGTGGCACAGGGCAGAAGGGCAACTGCTATTCATGGCGGTGGAAGACAGCAAAAGCAAGAGACCTTCATGGTATCTTTCTGCCCCTTTTGTATTATGTATAACTGCAGTGAAAAACCTGTAAGTGGACTGATTTAGTAATTACACACCCTTAATCTCAGCATCATACACTCTAGATCCAGGCACCTCTTAAATAGTCCCACCTATGATTGTGTGAGTCTTATGACTTTATGAGTGTTTTGGGGACATCTAGACCCAAATCATAACAGCTTGTTTCAGAACTTCATACATTCATCAATGATATGAGTATTCTTTGTTGAATGAAATAATAATTTTCAAATAGTGGATGAGTATTTTATCTGTTTATTTCTGCAATGTGCACTATAAAAACAACAGATGTGACATAATATTGAGTTCATTCTACATGTTAGTATTTTTTCTGTCAGTGCTTTTAGACTGACATGTACTCTTTTCCAATTTTTTGAAAGGCAAACACTTCTATCATGGCCAATTTTAAGCTACTATGTAATAACTCTGAATATGGACTATAGAAGGTATGCACATAGCAAATCAAAGTAGTCACACCATGCAAATACAACAGTAAAAATTAAAAACGTGGACAATAGTAAAAGAAGCAAAGCATAAATTATAAATTCATATAGTAATTTTCATAATAGCCACATTTAATAAACAACTCAACATTTCTGAAAGATTTCAAATTTATTATTTGCTACACTACACCAGTACCCATAGAGTTCCTCAGACCTGAACAGAGAAACTCTAACTAACAGCCTGTGGATATTATAGTAGCTATTTAACAGTGAAATGATGTCTACTTTTTAGGGATCATCTGGTTTTGTTCAATCGTTGTTCATTTACATTTTCGGTGGATTTTAGAGTTTTGCATATTTTGATCTAAATTGCAAAGTGTTTTCCTATTGTCTGTTTAAATTAGAATATGCTGACTTAAGGCAAATACCCTAATCAACTTCTACTACCTTTCTTACAAAAGAATGCAGAGCAGTAAGTGGGCACACAGAGGCATGCAGGGTGCATTTCCTGGAGCGCCGACACATGAAAAACGATGATGGCCGCCATAGCTACTTCTCACATTATCACTTATCCTCATCTCTCTGTCCCTCTTTTTCTGTCTTGTTTTTTCTCTTCAGGTGAAGACCTTATTAAATGGAACATCTTATGGTCTAATCTGTTGTTAAAATATCATAATAGATTTTCTCTTTTAATATTCTTCCCAGTAGCATCTGTCTTTACTTAAAAGTACATTTAAATCTGTTCTCTCTTAAGCTGCTTTGTTTTTAGTTGTTTCCCAACTATATAAGTATCTTCCCTCACTTTACAGTGGTTCTATTCGTTCAAATAACCTGTGGGTTAGCTAACATGAACCTCTTTTTCCAGGAACTTCAGAAAGGCTGATCAAATGCCAGAGTATACATTGATTCAAAATCTCAAGAGTGTCCAGTTATTTGTCTAGTCTTTGATACAAATTTAGAGTTATTTGCTTTCCTTCAGGCAAGTTGTCTTTTATTTGCTTGTTTCAAATTTTTGACTTTATTGTTAGGTATCATTTTGAGTATTAAAATAAAAAAAGAGTCACTTCAAAACTATGCCTATTTTATGTGCTTTTGTATTTCCTGGAAGTTGATTATGTTAGCATATGTAGAGGCAGTTTTATTCCAGAATTTCTTGTATCTCTTTGAAGTTCTGTAATTCTGTAACATAGGATGCTAATGTGATGGGCTTTTTATGGCTAAGGAAAAGCAAATGACAGGTAGTGGAAAAGAGAAAGGTAATGGGGGACTGGGGCACTCATTTGGAACAGGTGTTGATCATTTGTGAGTTGAATCAGTAGTGTCACTGTAAGCAAATGGTCTTCTAAAAGAAAGGCTCAGTGCTAAAAAGGTTAAGAAACAGATTTTCCATGACAGCCTCCCCAAACCCCTCACTAAAAATGAAATATTACTGTAAAGCACACGTTTCACAGTGGTTAAAAGTGGTTGGTTGGAAATAAGAGCTGAAAGAGAAAACTACATTGCCGTGATTGGTTTGATTTGGTGAATAAATTGCTATTTTCAGATTCAATTTGTATCAGTAGGCAAAAGTCTGTACACCTGCAGAGCTTGTCACGCTCAGTATCCAGAGCTCTGATGCAGCCAGTTTTAAACAATCGGTTTACTTTTTGACAATAATTGAACCTCCAATCCTAAAGCCTCAACACAGAAGAGGAGCCTTTGATGTCTGAACTTCAGGCAATAATATTTTCTTTCTTTAATGGAAAGAACACCACCATTTGTAAACTTAGAGAGTATCACAGAGAATTCTGTCTGTTTTTCAAATAGCTAAGGCTGTTGAATTCCTAGAAAGATTCCTCTTTATTAAATGTGACTCAATATTGGAAGTGCAAAACAGTGTTTCCTTGAAAAAAAAAGGAGAGAAATTATGGTTTGGCTATTAAAATATCCAGTGTAGCAGGTTGAGTTAAACAGGAATTCATGAAAGTAATGTACTGTTCCTAAGAAAAGTAACGAAGTAATTATGCATACTTTCATCTTTCAGAAGTCAGGGCTGATGCACAATAAAGTAATCTTTGGATGGTTTGAGTCAACAAACACAAAAATAACTAATTAAAGGGCCGTCTTTTCTTTTTTCCCTAGTATTTAGAGGATGGGTCATTCTTATGAAATGAAGGGGTGCGCCATTGTAACTCTCTACTGCACAGAAATCAGTTGCTTTATATTTTTCTAAATAAAATTTTTTCTAATTGCTTTCAAATTTTAAATATTTTACATGGTGCATATTTTAAAAATCCATGTGCTATACTTTATACATGTGTATATATATATATATATACACACATATATATAAATATGCACACACTATATATGCATATATAGTGAACAAATTTTTCACTTAAAAATGCATCACAATTAGTACAAAAATGTCACCTTTGTATTCTCAGTACATTCATAGACACATAAAATTTAAACCCAGAGGTATGAGAAAAATATGTAATTTATTTCAATGATACTTTTCTAGTATCAAAAACTTTTATAGTACTTGAATAAAATAAAGCTATAATACTTGTCATGTAAGTATGCATTCAAGTATTTAATGATTTCTTTTTCCCTATTACACTCATTTATTAAATATTTTTGAGTGCCTGGTGCTCAGGTACTATGGTAGGTGAGAGAGGTGCAGCTACGAGTGGCTCTTGCAGAATTCCACTTAATCTCCTAAAGAAGGCTTACAGGTAGAGCAAAACCGTATTCCGTGCTTGTTGTTGTATAGTGTAACAGTATACAAGGAGCTGCTGTCTCTTTGCTTCTTGAATTTGCAGCTTGACTAGGTCTGTACTTTAGAACGAGTTGTACATTGAATGACAAGAAATATACCGGGAGACTGAAACTGTTGAAAAGGATGTGGATGTATCATTTCACAGAGAGAAAGAAAAAGTGAGAAGATAAAAATGCCGAGTTATGATATGTTTATTAAAGAGAAATTTGCATTTAATCATGTACTTTTTGGAATGGTCTTTTGTTCACCTCAGTTTTCTCATTCATGTTTTCTCTGGTGTTTTAATGAGTGGCAGAACTTTCATACATTAAGGTTTTATAGTTTCAAAGCTCTGAATAAAGGTATGTTTTAGTTTCTTATGATTTCGATGAGCAGGTAACAGATACATAATCCGTTTAAACCAAACACATTGTTATTGGTGCAAGGGTTATTCTACTCTCATTACTTTGTCTATAATGTATTATAGCCGGATAGATTGATTTATTTGACCTCTTGTCAGATGTTTTTGTTTACTGAGTGGCATTCTTCCCTGAGGGAATTTAGGTAGCAGAGAAAAGAAACATGCCAACCACATATTTTACTGTTTTGACTTTTATAGTTGCTCTCCTGCTGGGCAGTCTGTTTATGATTTTTCTTTTATATTTTGCCATCAGTTGGGAAAGAAGGGAATATTTGTAATTTATCTGCTATTTGGGGGATACATCTTCAGGAGCTCAGTTCTCCCTGACCCAGTGTTTGCTTGTTTACCAATTCAGAATGAAGTGAATAATCTTTGAGTTGCTAGAAATTCAAGAAGGCTTTACTTGAACAATGAATCCAAAGATAGTTTTGCTTGAAAATATCCTGCAGCTTCTGTGGTGCCACAGCTTGTCAATGGCTGGCAAGAGTCGGTGGAGGGTTAGAGGTTGGCCTCAGTCACACACTACACAGCAGAGGCAAAGCTGGAATAAGCATCTCAGCATCACATAAATGTTTCTTTTTCTCTGTCCTGTATTTTTCCTCCAAAGATGTGTATGCTTCTTTCATTTCATAAAAAGGGAAACATACTCAATATACACAAAAATTAAATATATATCAACAAAATAAAATATCAACAAAAAGATAATGACATCTGCTCAGTATGATATATAAAATACACAGAAAATCAAAGACTTGTTTGTGGAAAATTTTTAGAAAGCGTTAAGTTTCTCAAATACAAAATAACAGTCTACAGCTGAAGAATTTCTTAGTGTGTGAAATGGAGAATTTAACCAATAGAGTAGATCATGCAATAAAAGCACCTTAAGCAAATTCCTTCAGATACTCCTTTGTTCCACTTGACTGTCCTATAATGCAAAAAATTAGCTCCTTGTCCTGGGGTTGCACCTGGTAACCCCCTCCTCTGACTCTGAACCTTTGCTCTCTCCTGTCCAGAAGTTTCTTGCTGCTTCCTCTCTGCCTTCCAGATCATCTCCACTGTTGTCTACGATGAAGTTTTCATTACCATCTATCATACTTTGAGCTTAGTATTTTGCTCCTTAAACATTTATCCAGAATCTAATAAAAACAAGATTATGGTTCGATCCTGGGAGCACATCTATGGAATAATGCATCACCTTTTCCACTAAAACATTATGATAAAAATGCAGAAATTGTAAATAAGAAGGAAAAGTGATAGAAGATACTGAGGATATCCTCCCAGGTAAACTTCACGTTAAAAAATACAGGAAGGTGGGCTGGGGATATAGCTCAGTGGAATAAGTGCTTGCCTAGCAAGTGCAGGGTCCTGAGTTCAATCCCCAGTACCGAAAAAAAAAAAAAAAAAAAAAAAAAAAAACAGGAAGGCTTTCATGAGAGTTTTATGAAGAAAAAGGAAAAAAAAGTAACAAAATGACGCCCTGGATAAAGATGTTCTTCAAGGGGCTGCAATGATCTTAGTTGGAGTTGAGAAGAAAGTGAAAATTTGGGAGGGTAGTTGGCAGGGGTAGCAGTAAGCATGAGTGTGTGAAGTCCTACGATCATGAATGATCTTGTTTCTCAGTGGCACAGGGCCTGCTTGGCAAATGCGAAAGAAGAAAAGTGATCTTATTTGTCCAATAAATTAAGTTTGAATTTATAGTGGTGGTTTTGAGTGACAGAAGAGGATGCCGTAATCATATGAAATTTCAGAATGAAAATTAATCATCACTATTAGGTAAGGGGCAGAGAGACCAGAACAAGTAGTGTTGCAAAGAACGACAAGGAGAGAAGATAGTTAAGGCATTTAGGGAGAACCCTGTCTGTATATGGGTCCTGATTACTTTTAGAGAATGAATAAGAAGGAAGGACTTAGGAGAGGGATGGCAAATGCAGGCTGAGGGTCACCATATCCACCGCTTACCTTTGAGCACATTACCCATCAATCCAGCTTCTATGTACCAACCCTTGACTACCGCTCAAGAACATGACACTTCAGAAACCCATTACCACTTGAAGAGAGAGTCCAAGGGAGGAAACATATATATCGAGATCAGATGATTTAGTATTTTTTATTGCTTTTGGGGAGTTTCACAAGAAAATTTGTTTATTAATTCATTCTTTTCCCGTTCTTTCCATTGTCATCTATTTTATTTGCCTCTGTGAATTGTCTTCTGAATCTCTTCTTCTTAATTTTATCTGTTACTTTTGTGAATTATATTGCAGGTGCATTTAAAACCCCGATGATTTTATTTGCCAAACATAACTTTCCTTATTTCAAGCATAATCTGCATATAATTAGCAATTAGACATTTGCTGGATCAATTTGTGAGGCCTTTAAGCTATCAGAAGTTGGTGTGCAAAACCACATTGGATGGTACCAATAGGTAAGTTGGTTTATACCAATAGACTTTGTAAAACCAAAAAACTAAGAGGAGCAACTATAAAATGCTGGATAGCTACTACACATATAGAAAGGAGGGTATACAAGTGTATCTATGTCCACATATTTGGTCTTAAATACTGTTAATTTGTATATATTTGGGTTTTAAATGTTATTTTTACTCAATCTACACCATTAGTTTTATATTTGTATCTGCTTTCTACAGTATCTGAGACTGTTGGGTTTTAGTGTTTTTCTGTATTGCAAACTTGTTTTGGACCTTCTTTGCCACTATGATGAGTCCACAGTTTTACTCCGACTACCCAACTTATTCCTTGGGGGATACATTCTAAGAACACTAGTGAATACCTAAAAGATTATAGGATGCTATATACACTATGCAGTATATACTGTACTCTACTCTACTATACCTTATAGGCTGCCTCTGTACTTAATAATAGATTCTGTATACAGATGATTAATTTTTTTTGAAATTTCAGTATGACAATGGCACCCTCTTTTCTCACTCAAAATAATCATTATAAATTTAAACTCAATTTGATTGACAATATTACAGGACACTATGTTCTTTCTTATATGTACACATCTCCTATAAAAAAGTAATTCATAAATTAGGGACTATAAAAGATTAACAAGTACCCATTAAGTATAATTGGTATAACAATATAATATAAAAAGTCAATATAATGTATCTCTCATTCTAATTTAATGTATATATTTTGAGACTAGTTTTGAGTATGGGTAACAAACCATGGAAAATGAACTTTGGGTCAGGAGTGACTACTACCCTCATAAGCTATTCATAGTAATGATTTTCTTCAATTCCTGGAGACTTTGTAACTTGTTTTGCAGGAAGCTTTTACAATATTATCACTTTATCTTTTGGGGCATATTCAAGTTCTAAAAATATTTAAAAAGTAAAATGTTTAAAATATGATTTGTCTTAGTTCTCCTTCATAATTAAACAAAAATTAAAAATAGATGTCATCAGTAAAAGTGGGATCAAGGGCACACAGACTGTGGTGGGTACTGTCCTTTCCCCCCTCATGGTGTGCGTCTGTTTCTGCTGACCTGCCTTACCCTCATGAAAAGGGGCACGTTAGAGTGTAAAGAACATCAATGAGTCTAAGTTACTCAGGAAGCAACATTCACTTAGATTCCCCAAAGTGATGATATAATTTGCTTAAACTGAAAATTCATCTGTAGTGAAACCAAGTGAGCACTGAGCTACCGCAAATGTAATGAATTGGTAATCGCATTTCTTGGTTGGTAAGAGCTGCATTTCTTGGACCAAAGTTTACTCATGGAATCAAATTGAATTGTACTGTTTCTGTGCAACAGGTCATGCTTCTCCTTGAATTAAATCATTGTATTTTTCTGAACATCGAAGGGATAAGGCCAGCTTTGTCTGGCCTGTGTGCGATTCACACTGGGCCTGTATCAGCAGCTTCTTACACACTAAGGCCATTTCAATAGCATCCACATTGTTAAGTTCAGAAGTATTGGAGGTTGTACAGTGATTGCATTGCCCTTCTGAGAGTGCTAGTAATGCTCTCAGAGGACAAAAAATGCCTAGTAGAAAATACCATTGAGCACTTAATGGGTGCCCTTGGGTCCTATATAGTAGGTGCTATTATTGAAAAAGACTGCAGTGCAGTAAGTACATTTTGAAGGCTTATGTAGTGAATTCTTAGGTAGAACCTACACATAAATGTAATAATATAAAGGAGCAAATGCTTTTACATTAAATCAATATTTTATATGAGACTGTTGCTAAAATATTAGCTATGAAACCAGTCAAATGTACTCATATTCTGATTTTGATAAGTAGTACCTTTGGTGATGTAATGGGTCAGTGAACTATTGGAGAGAATATGGGGAGAGTACAAATAAAATTTACTGGATTGAGACCAAATCTCATTTTGAAGAAGTTCACTGCCGAGCTCTATAGGAGATTTGTCTGATTGTAAAACTTGAGGTAAATTGGCACAATGATGGGGCAAATGACACAATAACTTCCTCTGTGCAGAGGCTTTGAGCCAAGGCACTTATTTGTGAATCCAATTTATCAAATTCATCTCTTAAATTATATAGCCTGCTTTTCCCAAGTAGCTCAAATTATTTCACAGACATTATCTCATTTGTCCTCATGAAGAGATGGGAAGCTGCTACCGAATGAATGCCTCATAGAGTGAATATGTTAATGAATGGGAATTTAAAGTAAGTGTTTTTAATCCCTGCTGTATTACCCATTGGTTTTGTGACAATGATAAGTAAGTTAACCTCTACTAGTCTTAATTTTTTATCTAAACCATGGAGAAATATTCATCCATTTCACTTAATATCATAGGTAAAAGTCATGCAGGTACTCAAGACAATTCTTCAAATTCTTTAGAAGACACTTGCTAAATTTTAGTAAAGGTAAAGCTACACTAAAGTGTGCCTAACTGTTAAATTAACCTCATCACAGGACAGGCAATACTTGTAGTATATCCCATTCATGTGAATTATGAAAAATATATGTTAAAATATTAATGAATGTGCCACATATTTAACATGAGTCTTTCTACTAGAAGAATATTTGAGGTGAATTAAACTGTCACAGCCTTTCAGGAATTCTATTCCAATTGGAAATGCAGACACCCAGAAGACACAATGAAACAGAGTTGCAATCATAACCACTGCCATGAAAAATAAGCCCCACTACTATAGATAGGAAAGATTAATTTTGTTTAGTGCAACAAAAAGAACTACCATGAAAAAAAAAAAAAGAACTACTATGCTGGAACATTCATTAGAAAAATGTCTGTGGTCAGAATATACAGGACTTGCATAGCACGTGGAACAATTAATCCTATCTACATAAAAGCAAAGCTGTTAAGCTTTGAGAACACGATCTTTATGTTTAATTTATTCAATGGAGTTGAAAGATAATTATAATTATGTTAAGAAAAATAGAAGAGAAATGAGTCTAGAAATAGCAACTAAGAAGGGTAAACCAAATATGATTTCATGATTTCTAAGCTGAACAATGGGGCAGATGTTGAAATCATTGAACAAATACAAAAATACAGAAAAGCAAGAAACAATAACTTACAAACTACAATTTTTGCAAGTTGTCTTATATTATTCTGTGTCCTACATCCTAATTTTCATTTAAAAGTCAAGCTTTATTTTTAACCTCCACCCAATTTAATAGCTTCATGCTTTTGATAACAGTGAACCACAGAGGCTAGTGTAACTGTCCTAGAGGGGTGGAGGGAGAAAGAACACAGAGAGGAGGGACTAAACCCAAATAAAGTTTAAGAACCAGTCCCTCAAAATCATAAGGAAAAGGTGGTAAATTATGAGTCAGAAGTGAACAATATTCAGCGAATTTTAGAGGAAAATCACTGCACAAGCGGTATATTGTTAAATGTCTTAGTGAAGTCAAGAAAGCATGAAGGAATCAACAATATGGAATTTAACAACCAGTGTTAATTTCCTACCATCTTGTTTTGAAATTCTGTATCACTTTCATTATTTAAAATTCTCTTTAAAATAAAAAAATACTTTCATTTGAGAAAACCAGATATTGATCTCTGGAATTAATAATTACAAATTAACTGTGAAGTTGGTGGCAATAGCTGTATTACAGTAAAATGAAAGTAACGGTAGACAATTCAAGAATTTTGAAATGTAAGAAAAGGAAAAAGGATACAGCTTTTTGAAGATGTGCATCACGAACAAGAGGTCTCTGAACACTCAGGATATTTTACCTCACTAACAGCCTCAGAATGGTAGAGGCCAAGGAAATTTAGCAAAGAGAATGCTACATTCCTAGAAGAAAGCTGCAGGAAATAGGAAAAGTATGGCATCAAAAACACAGTTCAAAACTAATTGAACCACTTCTTCCCACAGGACTGAAATGAAGTTGTCCAATAGTGGTACAGAAATAGGTTGCCTGCTAAAGGGTTGATTATGTGTATGTGGGAGAGGTGAGAATTTGAGTAGAGTGGTTATAGCCCAGAAGCTTGTTAAGGAAAATGGGAAAGGAAACCAAGTATATGTGATTAAGAGTGGTTGGTAGCACTGAGATAAAAGAAATGATATTCTCAAGGGAAATTCAGACTCCAGGTAAGAAGAGAAATGGAGGGAATGTTCTGTGAGACAAAACTGAGATTTTTTTTCTCAGCAGGTGGATAAAAGTTCTAAAGGACACAGTCAACCTAGAAAAGATATTGTGCATATAAAGGCAAGACTGATTCCAGCATGCAACTAGACGGTGTAACCATGACAATTCCTACTTTTACACATGACCAGTTCTTTGCTTATAAAGAAAAGACATCAAAATTAGAAAACGTTTTAGTCAGCCGCAGAACATCTGCTTGGAGTAAGCATTCTAGCAAGAAGTATAAGATAGAAGTTGGTATTAATAGCTCTTTGTACCCTTCTTTTAGTTGGGACCCATGGCGTTACTTAGATTCAATGGAGGCAGAAGAGTTAGATAGTTCCACGTGGTTTCAGAGTTCAACATAACCAAAAATATTTTGATCTGATTTTTAAGCCCTCAAATCAGAAGGAAACATGTCTGAAGTTCAAATAAATGCAGCCAAAAATAGTTGGATTTCCAGGGCATTGGAGTATGCACTAACCATCAGCATGAACCTTGAGGTCCAAAGGCCATTCACCTCCTGCTGGTAACAATTTCATGAGTGTCTTCGTCTGCCTTCATGGTCTTTCCTCTCTTACCTACTTTGCCTCGTTCATAGTCAAATTCAGTTTTTTTTAATATTTTAAATCTGTTATTTTCTATGATCCAAAAGTAGTGTTTATCCCAATACATCATTTATCCTATTTAACCTCTTTTTTTCTTTTATTATCCATGAACATAACCAAAGACAACCAACCAGAGACAAGTGAGCCTAACATTTGAAGACTGATTATTCAACGTCCAGGATTTGCTTAAATCCCAGGTTTTAAGGTCAGCTCATGGATTTCAACAATTTTTGTAAATAACATGTTTTCATTCTAATTATATTGTAAAAATTAAAAACCTTGATCTGCACTTGACTCTACATAGTTTATAGCAATGAAAAAAACAGAAATGTGAGGGAACAATTATCTATTATTATGTCTACAGTACATTTATCCAATAAATTCATGTTTTAAAATAACATTTGATTGTGAGGTAGAATATACTTACACTATAATTTTAACAAAACGTAAGGTACAGAAGTATAATCCATATTTTTGGAGGGAAATCTATGCATTTGTGAGTGTGTATGTTTATCTGTACCTGTGTGATTGTGTTATTTGAAAAGTAAGCATATGTTTAAGAATTACCTGGGAAAAACAGAGTAGAACTTTAGCACAGGTTATTTCTGAGAGTTGTTTTCATGGTGATTTATGTTTTCCTAATATATTCACCTAGATACTCTAAAATTTTTACAGTAACCATGGACCATTTTTCTAATCATAGAAATGCTATTAATAAAAAGAATACTTAGATGATCACAGCCATAATTTTGTTATGCCACAATTTTCATGCCATACACACACACTTTTGACACATTGTCTGTTTCCTAAATGAATACAGAGACTTCTCCTAATACTTGGGCCTAATTATCTCCTCCAGGAGTAGGAAGTATGGCTTTTTTATTTTTTTGCCCGTTATGTCTAATGCCAGCAAATTCACACCTAGGTCCTCTACAATTGATCTTTTAGGGCTTTTATGAGAAGATAACACTTCAGAATTTTCTCTACAGTGCAATGCTTTAATGTTTTTATATTAAACTGGAAGTCTTTTTCTATTTTGAGTGTTTCAGCATTAATCACTTGACTTAGTCAAGGAGGGGTGTGTAGGAACCATCCCAATTATGGGGGCAGGACTTGAATGAGTCAGAGGTTGTTTCTGCTGTTCACCAGACAGTAACAATGTGATTCACTAACCATTCAATTTATTTGTAGTCTTCTGGTTCATCAGTCCATGAATAATATTAACTGGGTGAAAGAATGATTCAGAATTTTCTTATCAGTGTTCGTTCAGCAGAAGAAATGTTGAGGTTGCATGGTTTATTTTCCTTTTTTCTTTCTTGCTTGAATCAATGATAAGTCAGAAAAAGTAATTAAATACTGCTGGTTGCTGGGGATACAGCTCAGTGGAATAAGAGCTTGCCTAGCAAGCGCAGGGTCCTGAGTTCGATCCCCAGTAACGCAAAAAAAAAAAGAGAATACTGCTGGTAACAACTTGCTTGTTGTACCTTGAAAAAGAATGTAATTCATTATAGAAAATCTGATGGCCAGGTTTATTCTTATTCTTTCTCTATTTTGCTAATGCTTACCCAGTAACACAAATACACAAAAACATATTACCAGATGAATTTACACACCGATTTGCCAGTATAGGTACAGTATAGATCTTTAACTCTCACAGTCTCAGTAACTAACTACTATTAAAAGTACTACTTGAGAGCTGAGAGCTATGGAAAACCAAGCGCAGGCCATGTGCTGTAAAAGACGGTATAGATGAATTACTCACTGGTGATGGCTTTCGATATCCATTTGTTAGCATTTATAGTGCGCTAACATTTGGGTAATAATTTCCTAAGTGGTTTAATTTCATATCTAATTGCTTAATATTTACCCAACATATAAAACGATCGTACTAAATTTCTTTTAAATCAAATTATTTCAAAATACGTCACATAAAAACTATATAAGTAAATATGGTAATTTCAACACTACAAAGAAATAAGAAGGAGGGAGGGAAGAAAGAAAGGAAAGTGAGGAAAACGGAATGGAGGGCGGGTAGGAATGTGGAAGAGACGAAGGGAGGGGGAGTAAGGAACTGACACTCTAATAGGAAACCACTCCAAGGAAGTTCCTGTGTTTATTCTTGTTTTAGTGGTTTAATTTGTAATTTAACTTAATATGTCCTCTTTGTAAATGTATAAAGAAAATTTACAGTGCCATATTTGCTAAGCAAAGGTAGCATGGATTTAAACAAAACTACCTGGTTATTTTGAGTACAGTGTATAAGCTGTAGTCACACAACTTTATTTCAAAGAAGAGAAGATCTAAATGTGAACATTTCTTTCAAAACCAAAATATTTGCCAGGCATGGTGGCACATGCCACTAATCTCAGCACTCCAGAAGCTGAGGCAAGAGGATCCCTGCAAGTTCGAGGCCAACCTGGACTACAAAGTGACTTTAAGGTCAGCCTGAGCTGCATAGCAAAGCCCTGTCTGAAAAAAGAAATGTTTTATAGGATAATTTCAAGAAGAGCAGTCAATAATACTCAGCTGGCACGATTCTAAGTTATTTAATTTGTTGGTAGCTTTATATTTAATTTGCTTGATATTTTAGTGGCTACTATTAATAAAAATAAAGTGTCTTATTATCTTCTTCTAGTGGTGTTTTGTATGGGAAGCCATCCCTCACATGACTGTGATAGGATAATGTATAGTCTGTTTTATTATTGGCATAACAACAATGCTTTTCAGTAGTAGAGTCACCTTGAATGTGTAAATTTAGCAGATATATAATAGGAAGTAACTTTGGAAACTTTCTGTCTTTTAAGATCTGAATCCAGTACTTATTTTTTTAAAACTATTCATCCCTTTTGAAGTCAATTAAAGGCACTTAATGAATGGTAATTTTATAGTTAACTTTTAAAAATATTCTTGTTCTATTGGATTTTATTTTACTATAATTGCAAGATAGAGATGCAGATTTTTCTGTTCCCTCATGACTACATTGAATATAGTACATAAACTGAATATGATGCATAATATTTAGGAATTATAACTGACCTAGACATTATTGTATCATAGAGTTGATGCAAATAACAGCATGATTAAATGGAACAATAAAAGTTATACATGACAGAAAGATATGGAGCTATATTAAGTAGGGTCAGAAGTTATGTTTTTATCCATGTGTTCATATCTCTTAGTGTCTACTTTCTTTAGTTTTATGTTGATATGAGGAATCACATAATTCACCATCTAAGTCATATGGTCATTATAATATACATCACAGTGTAAGTGAAATTCTTTTTTGTCCATAGAAAAGTAGCTTGCCTTGAATAAGAATAAACTTCCTATTTTTCTGGCTCAGAAAAATGAATGTCAAACAGTCCTATGTATTTCTTCATTCACTAGTTTGTGCCTCTTGGCAACAGTGACGGATCTGCACTTGATTTACTGTCCTACAAATCAGTAAAGTCTCATAGAAACCTTAATATGCCCAGAGGTGTGTTTCTGTCATTGGGGACAAGAAATAGCAGCATGAGTGAGGAGGTGTTACAAATTGGGCAATAGATTCTGAGCCAAGGGAAAGAATACTGCAAATAAAACAGGAAAAATCTATTAATAAGGGCTCATAAGACCAACAGAACATTCATCAAAACAGGAGTCACCATCACAATCTGTTAGCTAGTATTCTCTCAGTCAGACAGCTATTAAAATGACATTTCTGATATTATTTAATATAATTCTCTTATCTTTTAAATACACTTGTTCTGTTTGGATTGTGGTGTTATGATGCTCTATGTAACCCTGCACTATAGCTTCCAGAATCACAGGATCCTGTAGACGACAGAGGAAAGAAAATAACTAAAGACTTTCTCACACCCATTGTGCTTTGACACAGAGGGTAACAGCTTCCAACTTAGCTGATTAAGAATAGAGGCTTTTGCCTCCTAACTTTTGGGGTTTGAATCTGTCTTACATCATAGCTAAGGGACTTTGAGGAATTTATTAATCATTCTAGGATTCAGTGTTATCTTAAAACAGCAACAGCCATCACCACATTAATATTAGCTTATTTTAGGAAAAATGTGAGTTTGGACTATAATGATACATATCAAGCCCTTAGAAGAATACCTACCATTTACTTACACTTCAATAAATATGAACTGCTGTTGTTATAGGTGTTTTAATTAACTTTATTTACTTGGTCTTCACATTTGTGTGGCATCAATTAATTGGTTAAAATGTAGCTTAGTGAAGGAAGATACAAAGGATTTTCTGTTTAGTCTCTTTAAGGAGAGACACATACGAAGAACTAGTAGCTATTTCAGGCAGTTGAGAGTCAAACAAATGAAAACTACATTAACATAGAAAAGAAATGGTCTTAAAGGTCAAAGATGGGTAGACCCTGCCAAGAAGGACATCCAAACGCAGGGTGAAGGTGTAAGTGCAGCATACAATCAGGAGCCCTATGCCAGCAAGGCACACAAATGAAGGAGAGTGCAACACTCTCTTAAGTTAATTAAAAATTCTCCATGCTCTGAAGCAGGGGAGGTCCAGGCTTTGTGTGATTTGCAGCATATGTACTGCTAGGGCTCTCTTTAAACAAAACTCACAAATTAACTAGAAGGCCTTCTGAGAGGCCTGTGCAAGTGAGGGGCCTTGAAGCTTAGGCATTCATTTCATTATAATCCATATCTATCTAGCAAGAGAAACACGTGCTAAACATAATGGAATGGAATGGGTGGCCTCAGATTATAGCCAACTCTGGAACTCTAGATGTGATCAGAGCTATCGTTTCTGGAACTCATTATCAAAGGGCAGCCCAAAGACCAGCAGCCTCAACTTCAAATCAGAATTTGTTAGACAGATGAATTAGAAAGCCATAACTCTAAACATTCTGCCTTAGAAACTCAGAGGGAAGAAGCCTGTGTTTCTACAAGCCTAGGTCACTAAAGTGCACACTAAAGTCTGGTCCTAACTGCCTTTGAGGACAGAACCTGAGCTGTGGAAGTGGAGACATAAGAAGTGGTAGCACACTGAACTGAAAGGGTCTAGGCTCATGGGTGAGTATTGAATATTGGAAAACTTAGAGAAAGACCGTTGATGATGCAGTTACAAGGATAAGGATGTAATCATGCATAGAAATACCTATGAAAAGGAGAATTTACCAGATGGAACACAGCTTGGATAGATAAATAGGATTTAAGAATGAGGTCAAGTCTACAGTGAAAGTAAGGAGAAGTCATCTGACAGAACGAGAAGACCAGATTGGTAGACGGGGAAAGGCATGACACATTCTGTTTTGAATATTGCCTGCCATGTCAAGAGGATATCCAAATACGAGCTATACAGTACCCACAGGGTGAGGGTGACTGAGGCGGGGTCCAGGAGTGGAATTACACAGGACATATCCTATTTAGTAATGTAAGACAAAACAATATGTAATTGTGCGCCGTCCTCTCGCAAAAAATAAACCAACAATTTTATAGATTGTGCCCTAGCTGATTTCTCCTTGCTGGAATTGTTGACATAGAAAAGAAATGTGATACAGTTCTTTTCCCAGTGGGTTGCTAATACTTAAAAGAAATTCTACTGTTGGTTATAATGCTTTTTACTTCCCAGTAACTCTGAATAGGCTCTAGCAATTTGAACTGCTACAAAGAATGTAAACAGAAGCAGAAATTTTTGGGAGGTTTTTGTTATTCTGTTCTATATTATTATGGTTTTGCTTCACTCATTCTAAACTTTGTGCTGTTATACTCAATCCTAATTGGCACTTGTACATTTAATACATCTATTTTATGCTTTTTTGGTACGCATAATAAGTATATTAAAATTTCTTGTTGGATACTAACATGAAGTTAGAAGTCTTCCCTTTGGGCACAATCACAGAAGACTAAAAGCATTTTCTATACATCAGTTGTTGTAAAGGCAGTTACATAACACCATGCTATCTTCAATGATGTAAAAGTAATGTGCAAATGACTGCCTCCACTATTCCCTAATTGGCCATTCTGTATGTTAGGAAAGACGCCTCAATAATCATGTCAGCTGTAGGCTCAAGGACTCAGATTGGTCACAGAAATTCCTGATCAACACTTGTCAAAGTGGAGAACATGGAAACAAAACAGGACAGCGCTGAGATGTACAGGAGATTTCTCATTAGAATTCCTCTATGCACTCTGAGCGTAGTATATGGCTGACCGCTCTGTGCTGAGTGAGTGAGGAAGTCCCATATTCCTCATTCTCTAAGTCCCATGATTTCAGGTGTGTGGGACAGCTAGGAAGAGAACAGGGCTTTCAGTTATTCCACAGAGAATGGACTCAAGAATTTCTAACACAACTGATTTTTGTCTTTTTATAGAGAATTTAAAATGAAGAGCATTTTATCAAATATTTATTAGTGAACTTAATGTTTCAAAAATTAAACGTTGTAAATTTTTAAACTTTTTCTTTTGCTTTTTATGCATATACACATGTACATTTGCACATTTATTAATTTGATGTATAGAACTCAATTCCTATTTTTAGTCAAAATTAAATTTTAGATACTACTAAATGTTCTTCACTCTACTTTTATTATTTTGAGAGCTGTAGAACATTTCAGGTGGTAACTTTGCATTGATATTCTAAGATATATTTACCCAATTCTCATATTAGATATTGCGGCTTTAAGAAGTTTTCTTTTTAAGGATTAGCCATTCTGCCATTTTACACGTAGAAAAATTTTCTAGACATAAAGTATTTCACAATGAATTTTGCTGCCCTTTGCAATATTTCAATGTAATATATTCACATATTATGTGGGACAGTGTTAGAGACAATGGAGACCCAAATTATGCTCAGATATATGATCCTTTCTTGAGAAATTTTGCCTGTAAATCATATAATTTCCCTTTTAACTTGAATTATGTATCATATATTTGGAAAACATGAAATAAATTTCCTTTTGAAATCATAAGTAATTTATAAATTACAAAGACATTATATGTAAGTCATTATTTGTACCTTTTAAAATGTATTGCAAAAGTATATACATCAATAAAATATAATTTCTAGGTGGTGATATTCACAAGGCAACAACCCAATAAATGATCATTGTACCCAAGTAAATGCTTTCAACAGCATGCTTTTGTAGAATGAGTAACCTTAATCTAACTTATAAAGTTAAAAAAAAGAAAACCTCTGGTTTTAAATATATGCTTCCACTAGTCTTCCTTCTTCCTGCTTATGGAGTTCCAAAGCATCTTCCAAGAGTTATGGTAGGAAGATCTGCAAAAATTGCCAAAGATAGAAAAATATATCTATTTCCAGATCATATCACGGATTGAAACTGGATAAGTAGTACTTTAGTAAATTCCCTGGAAAACTGTGATAATATCACATGGGATTCAGAACCAATGACCAAGGCTACTAGAGACGCACACTCCATTTCTATTGTGGTTGAGTGTAGTTTATTTCCCTCCATCCTCCATGCTTCAGATAAACCTTGTTACTATAGGACCAGGACTGAAGATATGCTTATATTTCTCCTCTCAACATCCAATTTTAATCCCAACATTAATGATACCTACTCCAGCTTTTTAGATTTATCTTATAACCTCTCTTTAAGGGCATTCTGATATAGGGCATTACTAAGCACCTGTGAAATAAGCAGAATTATATTACTTAAAGGACGATGAAATACCTTACTTACTCTGTGCTTTCAACATGAGAATGAAATTACTACCTAACCGAGTTAAATCCTACAAGCTGGAAAATAGAATGTACATATTGTCATGGAAGCTACACCTGAGTGCACCTGCTGATAGGTATTTTCATGGTTTAAATTAACATGATTTCCGCTGTGAGCAGAATCATGTATCCTGAAAGAGGAGTCTGGTGGCAAGGGAAGCAAGCGACCCATTGCGTACGGTGCATGCAAAGGCAGCAACACAGAACGCCTGGGGAAAGTAAAGTTTTGTGCTGTGTAGAAGAGCTAGCCTACATATTGTCACCCTGACTCTGGAGCAAATGAGGATGAAAACAACCAGCCACCGAGTTAGTTTGGCCTCCCACTCATCCGGATTTTATTCACCCAACATGGGTACATGCAATTAATGGAGCTCAAGATTCGTCTGCCTTCCGTTGGCCACCAGTGTGCGTCCGAGTGAACAACTTGGTCTTGGCTGTATTAACTTCTCCCTAGACCGGGCAGTGCCCTCCTCCCTGCGTGCTGCCTTGCCTTGTTGTTCCCACAGAGGAGGCCAGTTAGGTCTCAGTTCTCGCCCGGGTCTCCACAAGAGTGTGACTGTATGTTGTGAGTGTGAGGGGGTGGGGACAATATGGTATCGCAGTGTGTACAGACAGGGCTGCACAGAGAATGTTTCGTGTGGTAAAGTGCTAACCAACTGCACTTACTTCAAACTTCAGAACAGAAAAATAAACAATTTAGAAAAAATGCAAATGAAAGAATACTTCACCAGATCAACTTCTCCCTGACAGTCTTCTTAGACTACTTTTTTTCAAAGAGATGTTAGTTTCAAGTATGTGGAACTTCTCCCTACTCAGCGGGAAAGGGAAAGGGTGGAAATATTTGTGGTTTGGCCTTGATCTCACGGTCCTTCCGCCCTAGTCTTCCAGGTAGATTGGATTACAGGTGTACTTCACCATGCCTGGCTTTCAGTAAGATTTTAAATGGGAAACACTTGTACATGAGAGTGTGGTCTTTTCCTCCTGTGTTCATCTTTTCCCAGAAGGAAGTTTTTCTCATGTGGGAGGAAAAGCACCACACAAATAATTTGGAGAAGAACATCTGTTGCTGGATAAACCATGTCTCATAGTTCTTTTGCTCCGATGGATGTTGATATTCACAATTAGAAATAATTGATTTAAAGATTGGCTGGGTGGCTAATAATAATGAAGTTTGTGTTTATCTTTTATTATGTGTCAAGTATAACAAGGGCCCTAACTACAATATTACACTATCATCTCCCAAATTCCATGAATTTGTTACAATTTCTCCTCAACCATGTACTACAGAAATTAAAACACAAATAATTAAAGAAACACCTGCAACGTTGGAAGTACATTTCCAAGTAAGAGAACCTGGAATCCAACACCCAACCCAGAGAAGTCTACAGTCAACTTACTGGCAAAAAGTTATAAAACACATTTTTCAAAAAAGTATGTTACTAATGTAGTAAAACACTTATACCAAAATGCAAGGTGTATAATACTCTTCTCAAAATTTTAGAGCCTTGTAACTGATAGGACTATTTCAAGGGATTTAATAAATGTATAATATTGTGAAAAGGTTTCTAATTTATAACGTGACTCCTAACCATACATTTGCACTATGCATATTTCATCTCTCCACATCTATATCTACGTCTCTGTCTACATCTGTATCTACAGAGTTAGTTTTTCCTTTTGTGACCTACTCCCTTCTGTGGAATAAATCAGGGCCAGGATAACATCACACCACAGCGGAGGAACATTTTTCACGGGCACTTTTCTCTTTGCAGTTTCTAAAAGAACGTCATCAGAACTAATGGGACTATAGAGAAGATTTATCAGAGCCTTGGTCAGGTTTGTGAGCGCTCCCCGGCTCATGGAAGCAGGCACATCTGTCTGCCTTCCCTGGAGACTAACAGGATGGAGCAATCATGACAGATATTGCACCTTTCAAAGAGACTATTTTTAAAATAAAGCCTCTTTTTCATTATGCCATCCTCTAATAATGAGAAGCAATCATTAATATAGAAGCAATAATGTGTTATTTAATTTTGTGGTTATAACAGATAGACTAGCAAGTGAAATACCTTGGGTATATCATGACTAATTTTGCAGTGGGGACAAACTCATTGGCAGTATATGAGGTAATGAAAGTTCCTGCTTCGAGGTATATTGGTTCTCTTTTATTCGTCATTTAAATATTTGGATATGATATTTCTAATGTGTTCCAACACCAGAAATTTTATGTTCATCTGATAATAAGTGCATTCATCAGGAGCTGGTTACAATTAAGAAACATACGTATTCGTAGATTGAAATGTGAAAATAAACTTCTATAGTTATAATTCCTTAGAACAATATGGTGATAATATGTAAAGTGGATTTCTAAATTGGCTGAATCTATTTTTTCTTTTTTTATTATTCTTTTTTTAAAAGCATTGCTTAAATTTTAATTTTTTAATATTTTGGGGGAGGTCCTGGGAATCAAACTCAGGATCTCCCACTTGCCAGGCAGGTTCTGTTCCACTGAGTTAAATCCCCAGTCCCTTAAATTTCACCCATTGCTCAAAATTCAGTGTTAGGGACCTGAGTGGGAACATGTTTTCTGATTTAAAAAATGATTTTTAGTATTCATCTAAAATCCTTGGCTGGGCTTGGTGATGCACACCTGACACCCCAGCACTCAGGAGGCTGAGGCAGGAGGATAACTTCCAGTTCAAGGCCAGCCTGGACTACAAAGTGAGTTCAAGTTTAGCCTAAACTGCATAGTGAAACTCTGTCTCAAAAAAGACCAAAAAGATAATCGTTCTTGAAGAATAGCTTAATACTTTGGGAAGTATTTATGCTGTGTGCATGGTTTTCTAAATCATAAGCACTTGCTATTTGTAAGTATGTAAGTAAAATCATGGAAGGACCCATAAGGGTGCCCATCAATCAGGTTGATTGGGAAGCTATGGAAAATAGTCTGGCCAAGGCCAATCCACTCCATGCAAATGCACTTTTCATATTTAATATTAAAAAATAGGCTCCAGTTACAAAGGAACTGCAGAAATTCCAAATATAGATGGCAAAAATAAGTGACGAGGTAGTGTAATAATTAAAGGCCAGACTGATACGTTATTTTCCAACATCATGTGTAGTATTTCCAAATGGAGACAGCAACCTAATTAACCTGATAATTGAAAGTATAGTCACACGGTAAATACATAAAAAGGAAATCCTGAGGTTTAACAGTTTCTTAGGAAGGGGAACTCTTTCAGTGAAAATGAATTTATGAGTAATGAGATTTAGCATATCACTAGTTTTATTTAAATTAAAGCAGGATAATTAGTAATAATATAGCAAATTGATCATATAGCAAAATAATCTACAGCAAACTTATTTGCTAAATAAAAATATCTTTAATGTATTTACAAAATAAAGTAGAATAAAATAGCAAAAATTGGTAGTTCAATAATTCAAGGAATGGGTATCTTAGAGCCATGATGAATTTTTGAGCAGAATAGTGACTCAAAAATTTAAGAAAATCAGGAAAAAAAGAGGATAGAAGGAAAGAATGGAAACAAAGTTTTGTAAATGAGGAGGGGACAGGGCTTGAAGGGAGAGGAGGGCATTTGGGGAAAATATGAAAAAAATCAAGTCATATCATATACTAGTCCAAATTCCCTATGAAGAATGTGACCATTATATATAATTAAAATGTACCAATTAAATTAATTTTTAAAATGTTTGTTTACACTGGACATGGTGTCACCCACCTGTAATCCCAGAATTCAGGAGGCTAAGGCAGGAAGATCACCATGATTTCAAGTCCAGCCTGGGCTACATGAGTGAGTTAAAGGCCACACTGCACGGCGTAGTGAGACCCTGCCTCAAAATAAATAAATAAATAAAATGTTTATTACTAGTAGTATAAAATGTGTTTTTTACACAACTAGATAGTATCTTGATATAAATGTATTATTTATTAAGGTAAGCATTTTTAATATAAAACTTGATGACTGTTGAATATAGTTGTTTTTGTGTTAAATATGTAAAATATTGAACAACATATTAATTTATTATAAGTAGCTTCAAAACTCTACCCAAGGAACCTAAGTATATTTTATATTTAAGTTCACTGACATTGAGAATTAAACATTTAATGGTAATTTTTCTTTAGGATTACTCTGTTGCCCATTTCACAGCAATTGATAATGTGGTTTCACATAAAATCAATCTAGTAAAATGTTCACTTCAAGAAATCCTGAAGATAGAGACATTCAACAAGGGAAGCTAAATTGCCTTATTTTTATACTTAACTATTTTGTTACTTTTAATATAACAGTAACATAGCAAGGAGCATATTTTATTAGTATTATTTATCTAAATAGCTAGCTATTTTACAAGTGATAAATGCTATAAGAGTGTACAGTTTTGTACAGGAACTTTGAAGCACGATAAATGAGCTTAAAAAAGAATTTATTAAGTATTACTAAAATGCTTAGAAGATTTATGGCATAGTCACCTGAACTGGTAGAAATTAAAATTAGAACACTAAGAAGTAAAAGACAGAAATCTTGCTTTATCAAACACATTCAAGGTTTTGGCACAATGTAGAATTGTCTCCAGAAGGCAGAAGGTCTCTACCTCAGCTGAGTACCAGAGATTCGCGGCTCCCACAGGGGCCACTCAGGTCCCCTCCACCCCTCTAGGAGCACACAGCCCGTCTGCTACGCTTGCTGCTTAGATCCCGTTACTCTCTCTCCAGCTTTCAGTCACAGCCAAACAACACTGGTCCTAATTAAACCAAGGGGATTGACATTCTCTCCTAGGTACTTAGAATGCTGTACCAAGAGCATTCTCAGACCGCGCCAGCCAGGGCACAAGACACTGCTTTTCCCATTTTGGGATTTCTTTCTACCCTTGTTTTGCAAGAAGCGAGAATGTAACAAACTAAAACTTGCATTCCCACCAGCACAGCCTTGCTCCCTGTTCTTACACCTTTATGATTGCTGAAATCACTTTCAAGGACATAATTTTTCAGATTCAACAAAAATTTTATTATTCAATTTTAAAGGTACATACTTTTTAAAATATTTTGCTATTTGATACTAATCAATGTGGTCAACAGAAGCACACTGTGCCTTTAAATCTTTGTTCAGACATCGAACCTCTCACTTTTATTTGTGTGAGGTGACTACAGCTAGTTTATGAGCTCCATAGTTAGAAAATAAGCATTGGGTTAAATGAGATCCAATTGTGTGTTGAACTTACTGGCTGTGTGACTTCAGCAAGACAGTTTGACTTTCTAAGTCTTGGTTTAATTTTGAAAATGTGAGTAGTTGTAATTGCTGTCACAACTGTCATTTTGTAATGACATTTGTCATTTTGTAAATGAGGAAAGGATGTTAAGTACTTAGGACTGACAAGCTCACACTAAGTACTCAATAAATGCAAATCAGTGACACCAAAAATGATTTTATAAAAATGACTTTGCCACTTGAGAAGCATCAGGAAATGAATGGTTTTACATTTAAGAAAGTATTTTAGTATTTGTTTTTTAACTTTACAATATTGGGAATAAAAGTAATCCTTCTTGAAGTAATGCTGAAATCCATTTTTTAACAAGGATAAAATAAGAATGTTGTTAGTTTCTTTCTATACAAAGACTTGTTGATTCTTTTCCTTATGGAATTTATTTTCCCCAAAATATGATTGAAGAACAGAAATGATGGAAAGGATATAAAACTATTTATTACTTTTGTCATTGAATTTGCTCAGTTTGAAGGTACAAAGACTGTAGTTTTAAAGCGTAGTTCTTAGAATGCCAAGTGTGCTTGTTTATCTTCTTTAAGGCTTTTCCTTTGCTGTCATTACAAACATCTCTCTTATTTGCTGCTGCTTGAGTATCTCAACCTTGCCTGACATCTCAGGTTACATTCATTCTATTTAGAGCGTAAATGACACATGAACGGGGTCTGAAGGATAAGTGGGAGTTTGTCAGACGAGGTACAAATGAATAAAAGCTATAATCTTAACAAAGGTGGAGAGGTGGGAAAGAATCCAGTTTGTGTAGGGAACAGGGTGTTCTAACAGGTGTTTAGGTGTGGAAATTGTTATCATTCTTGGGTAGGAGACTGGTAAGGACTGTCTTTTGTAAGGACTTTATGGTTTGTATTGGTTTATGTTATAATCTTTGATGGTTGATTATTTTGTTGCCTTTTGCTTTGTTTGTATTGTGACCTTAAGAATAAGAGAGTTTTTTCTTCCTTTTCTTGATTGGGCGCTGGATAGCGACCACACAAGCAACAGCAGGACAGATGGACCAAGGGCTGGCACAACATCATGGGGAAAGAAGAATGAGGTTTCCTTAAACCACTACAGTTGGCAATTGTTGGACATTTGATCTGCGAATTGGGTGGCGGCGCTGCTTATTACAGCCATTTTAGAGACCTCTGCTGGACATTTGTGACCTATTGGCCTGTAACCGGAAGTGGATCTGGTTAACTGTGGAGAGACATGCTATGCCGTATTTCATTTTGTTTCAGTTTGGCAACTGTTAGGGAGAATAAATTATTTCTTTCACAAACTAAAATAGGAAAGGAAAATTCATGGAGTGGGAGAGGAATATAGGTTTAATTGGAGATGATATCGAACAAAGTGGTATGTGTGCAAATTAGAATCATATTAGGCAGTAGGAATATGAGTTTGACTGTCAGGTAACTAAAAAGAGTAAAAATATAGTTAAAATGTATTAGAATTTTGTTGAAATCGAGTTAAAATGCATTCATGTAGACACCTAAGGGAGTAACTCTATTCATGTATTACTATCAATTTTTCTTAAATGCAGAAATTAGTTACACTAATAATTTCTAAACTACCTTCTCTTAAACTTCTTCACTCAACTCAGGCCCCAGCACATTGTCTCCTTACCAATACCTGCTATTCTTGAGCCTGAATTAATATTTTCTTATTCTTTAGGTCTTTTCTGGCTGTCTAAATTATTTAATTTTTTAAATAAAAATGTGGCATACCTTTTGCATTGTCAGTATTTAACCTTAGCTGCAAAACATGTACACTACATATGTCTGATGACTTCATGAGTAGTTTAAGAATAAAAACTATCTAGTTTCACCCTCACTTTGCTTCTAACATGTGTGTAATCTGATCCATATTTTTTCCTTCCTTCTTTTTTCTTTCTTTCCTTCCTTCTTCCCTTCCTCCCTCCCTCCCTCTCTCCCTCCCTCCCTCCCTTCCTTCCTTCCTTCCTTCCTTCCTTCCTTCCTTCCTTCCTTCCTTCCTTCCTTCCCTCATTGCTTCCTCCTTTCCTCCCTCCCTCCTTTTCTTCCTTATTTGCAAGTATATTAGTTATTTTCTCAACTCTGAAATAAAACTCCTACAACAATTTATAGGAGAAGTTTACTTGGGGGCATGATTTCAGTGGGCTCAGTCTGTGGTGGCTAGCCCCATAGAAGAAATAGCATAGTGAAAGGACACAGCAGAGGAAAACTGCTGAACCTATAGTGCCCAAGAAGCAGAGAGAAAATGCAAACACTCAGTTCAAGAATAACCCTTATACCTCATGGCCCTCAAGGAGCCACCCATTCTGACCAGGCCCTACCTATTAAGAACACATTCGGCTATGAATTATTAATTGTTTAATTCCCTAGGAAGCATAGCATCCTTGAGATGTAATCACCATCCAAAACACATTTACTGACCTCTGCACACATGAGTATTTTGGTGGGACATTTTAGATCTTTTTTTATTTTCTTTGTCTTTTTGAGACAGGGTCTCGCTATACAGTTCAGGCTGGCCTTGAGCTTGTTTTGTAGGCTAGGCTGGTCTTGAACTTGCAACAATCCTCCTGCCTCAGCCTCCCGAGTTCTGGGATTACAGGTGTGCACCACCATGCCCACCTGGGACATTTTAGATCTAAACCAACCATAATTTGAAGTAAATAAAATATTAAACGCATGAATGGAAAAGATTTTTTTTGACATGTCCTGATTTTCAGGTTCCAATATGATGATTGGAAATTAAGATTTTGTTATTGTTTAAAAAGAATATTGAATCTACTCATGACTTTTCCTATCACCTTCTATCTTTAATCCAACACACACCACAGTGAAACACAGATCTTCATGTGCAGCCCACTCTCCTTTTTTCTCTCTTTTTGCCCTAGTTGAAAATTTAACTGAGTTTCCTGTAAAATCCTTTACTTTTGAATTGAGAATAAGGTATTCACTTAATTTTGTAGCTTTTTCTACATGATTCTAGGGCACTTTCATTTTGCAAAAACTGCATTCAGGATTTCACAGTACTATGATTTGATTATACATATATTCAGTAGTGTCCATGAATGCTTTGTCAAGTTTTGGTAGGCTCTGAGGGTAAATATAAACATGGATTACAATTTTGATGTTATTTCTCTCTTTAAAACATTCTGTCCTATAAGAATTACTTCTTGAACATCTTTAAATGTTTGCTCAAATGTCAGCTTGTCCCTGAGCCTGCCTTACTCACCCCACTGCACCGCTACCACTTACTCATGACACGCGGCCCCCAAGCCTCAAATAACCTCTTCTGCTCTCTCCATTTTTCTCCAGATACCAGTGTTTTAACATGCCATAGAATGCGCTGAGTTATTATGTCTATTAAATGTTATTTGCCTGTATGTAGTCGACAGTAAACAGAAACCTGTAACCATTCAAAAATGTATCCCGATTCCCCGGAAGGAGTAACGTCCAGTACGATGTCCTCACAGCTCTGAGCTCACACACTGCATTTTGTGTAACACTTTTCCTGTGCCTCTCAAGGACAAAACACAACTTTCTCTTTTGCTCTATCATCTTAGTAAATAAAAATATCTGCAATGTTAGAGAGATGTTGTTCATATTTGCATCATGCATTGCATTTAGCTCGTTAATTAATAAATAGCAAATAATTACTCAAAGCATCCAATGAGGATAACATATTGTGATGTAATATACTGCAAATATGTCCTTTCTATCTATTCTTTCAGATATTGTGGCCCAGTCTGGCCTATATATGTTTCATTTTGTTCCTTCAGCTATTAAAATTTGATTTTAGGGTACCAGAGGATTTTCTAAAATTAGTTATATGGGTGATTTCTTCTCTCTGACCCAGTCCAGAATGGGTGGATGTGAACTATTTTCCAGCCACTGTGTAGAATGAGATGGAGCTCCTGTTGGGAGAAGGGCTTGAGAAGCCCCAGGATTTGCTGAAGGAAGGAACACAAGATAACCCACGCTCTTTCTTTCTTTAGAGCCACAACCAAAACCGTACTAACTGCAAAATTAAAGGGCGGAACTACCGCAAATCCTGAACATTCTCCTAATATTCAAACCTAGGCTGGAAACATAAGATGGGGAAAATGCGGTACAGAGTTTTCAAACAGAAAATTGTGCTTTCTGCTTCTCAGGCTCCCCACCCCCTGCAGTGGTGGACACTTTTCCGCACCAGCACTCAAGCACAGCCTCTGCCTTCAGGTGCATTTGCCATTTTCGGAACATTCTGCCCTTGTTTCGTTAGCCTCAGCACTTTCACAAAAACCTCCCTTCGCCCGTGCTGCTTGTGAATGTGTCACTGCCCACCTCCTTTGCCTTTTGTATTTACTGTTGTCTTATGCTCCAGCGTTTCAGATGCCCTTGAGAACCCGTAGCCGGCCTTCACATTTGAAAGAGTGCCAGCTCACTTAATCAGGCTGTGTTTGAGAGGCACGGTTGAATTTATTCTATCTAACATTTAATAAAAAATAAATTAAAAATGTGACTCATGCCCTTATGCGCTAAGCATTCCCCTTCCAGGTTTAAATTTGGGAGTTGTCCGAGCCCTCCCTGGTCTTGAAACTGACATGTTATCCATCTACTACGCGGTGACGGGGCCTCTGATGCCTTCCCAAGGCTCTTGTTTAATAATTAATTTTTCATTGCAGGCATGTTCAATAAATGGATTACAAAATTTAAGCCCGTTTAAAAGGTTTTAGAAATTCATTATTAGTTTTAAAAGATGAATGCACAAATTAAGCATCCCTTGATAGATAAGGCTTACCAAATATAGCCGGGTCCTCTGCTCCTCTGCGGTTTTAGCCTATATATATATATATATATATATATATATATATATATATATATATATATATATACACAGCCCAGAGAAGGATGAAAAGCCAGGGCAGTTTTGTACATAATGTCAGTGAACCATCGAGGAAACGATTCTTTTCAAAGGGGACTGAAAAAGGGAGATCAGATGACAAATTTGGACTTTGAACATCTTCTCTTTGCTGTCGCTCTCAGAGGCCCTTTATCATCTAGTCTCTGAACAAGCCCCGGTGCTATTTCTGGAGTCAGTGCTTCAGCTCCAGTTTTTTCCACAGAGTAATATTATGATTTAAAATGAAAAAAAAAAATCTTATCAACGATCACATCTTGATTTCCTTGATTACATTGCAGTGTCTGCTATTAAGCTGTGTTTGTCTGTTCCAAACTTAACAAGTTTGTGAATCTGTGGCCTGCAGCTCTGTAAACGGCACACTCACTTAACGCTTCTCTTCCTGTTAGGCTCAGTGAGTGCAAGGTCCAGAGAGACAAAACTTGCTTCGTCCTGCTCTACCAAGCCACCCGGCAATGCACTTTGTCTGAGCAGTGACATTTTCTTAGGCTGCAGGGCTGGTTTCTTTTTCATTAATGGGGTGAATCTCACCACACCCCGTTGGGGGTGCCAAGAGTAGTCAGGTGCTGTCCTCTGCCCAAAAGTCTGAGGCAGATTCCTTTGGGTCCCTCGGCCAGATTTCTAGCTTCTGATAACCCAGAATCTTTCCTTTGTTTCCCAAGCTTTCTTGGGATAGTCTTTCTCACAAGATTTCACAAGTATGTTACATTAAGGTCTTCTGTCCCCTTTCCTCCTTACCCTAACCTTTTTACTGTTAACTTTAATTTTCCAATACCTGATTAACAATTCTTGTGTCAAATTTTCTGTTAAAGAACTACCATGATTTTTGTATTGCCAACTAGATCTGTGGTGCTGGAAGAAGCACCACAGAATATCAATCAATTTATTGGTGAGTCCATCAGTAAATTCAATTTATCTCTAGCTTCTGGAAGGACTTAATTTAACTGAACAGTTATAGAATACTTATCTATTTTGCTTCAGGTCATTATAAGTACTGTACATGTAATCATAGTATGTATTGAGTTATTTTTTAAATCAGATTTTCAGCAGGTTCCATCACAGTTTACTAACTTATTAATTACTTTCCACACTTTCTAGTTTTCCTATTTTTCTTGCGTTTTAAGCCAGTGTTGGGGAGGGACAGTGTAGTAACAGGTACAACTTGAGAATCTCTGTCCCTATTAGCTGCTATGCAAGGGAGGGGGGTCTGCTAACGTAGTCTCCTCACTCCTGCTCCTTCACACAAAAAAGAAATTCAGAAAAAACAATCAGGTAAGCTACTCTCCTCTCATTAATTTCCTAAATCATGACACTAAAACTTTTACTGTGTAAAATTCTTGCTGTAACTTCATAGCTGTGCCTCAGACTGTACTTAGCAATGTCGATGTCAGCAATCACTCTAAATTTTCTCCAGTGAAATTAATGTTCAGAAACCAGCTATAAATATGTAAAGAAAGACAGAATGATTGATGTTGCTGTATATTCATTATGCAATATAATTTAGGAAAATAAACAAAATTTCTTTCTTAATCTTTAGATATACATATGAATATATAGATATGGGTATCACAAGTGTCCAACACCACGTCCAGCTCTTTTTAAATAAACATTTCCCATATGACTGCTATGTATTACACGATGGACTAGACCCTGATTCAGTATTTCCAGAGAATGTTATTTTTGGAATCTTTGTTACACGCTAACTAGGCTTAGTAATCCTCTGCTTCATGAGAAGTTATTTCATGAAGACTGAAATTATTTGTTGTCCCCTCTACAGCTCCTGTCATCGAAATATCTAAATTTTATTAGCTCAACTTTAACACACTTCCCTTCTTTAATATAAAATACAAAGCACGCTCCTCTTTTAATATCTAAACATGTTGTCTTTCTTGATGCATTTTTCAGGAGTTAAAGCTGTAAGTAGTGACTTTTACTGCTTTATAGCTTGGTGTTACGTGTTTACAAAGACAATTGATAGGCAAGTATACTGATGTACTTTGGGTCTAGAAGTTTCTTTGCCTTTTTGAGACAAGGTTTCGCTATGCAGTTCAGACTGGCCTTGGACTCACTTTGCGGCCAATCTGGCCTTGAACTGCACAATTCTTTAGCCTCAGTCTCAAAATGCTGGGAATAATCCAGCATGCAGCACCACACCCAGCCATATTTTTTTATTAGTATATGTTTGCAATGTACAGTTTACATCATCTTGGGGAGTGGTTTCAAGTACATACTACAGCTTGTTTCTTATTTTTAAAAACTCCCCTTCCCCTTTTCTCCCCTCATTCATCCTCGTCCTTCTCTCCTGTCCCTTTTTTTGTACTTGTTGACACTGTCTTAGCTCATATATATTGTTTACCTTAACTAGGGGTATTAGGTTCCTTTACAAGGTAAGTCTTTTCTCTTCTGTCCACTTCACCCCCCCATACCCCTTGCCATTGTTCCCAGATCTGTATGCTTAGGGGTGAAATTCGCTGGACTAATTTTCTTTGCTGTGCTGTTTTTTGTCTTTTGAGGTAGGCACTTTAATCAATTCAGTCTGTTGGTATGACTAGTCCAGGCTTGTTCTGGGTTTTATATCTGGAATTAGTCATTAATTAGCCAGTATTTTTGTACCACCCACTATGCTCATCTAAGAATGTCAGGGAATTGTGAAGTAGAAACAGAAATAAAGAAAAGCTCTACCCTTGAAAGAGCTCTTATTTTTAACAGGAATGTAGAGGTAGCAGAGAAAGAAAAAATACATTATGTCACAGAAGAGTTACAAAGTTGAAGAGAAGACCATTGCTTAGGTAAAAATCAGGTTGGTTCACTGCCAAAGAAAACAAATACATTTGGGACAGCTTGGTATGGACATCAAGTTGCCACGCTCTTGCCGGGGGTATACAGAGCTTCCCCCCTACCAGGGCAGATTTCCTTTCCTGTCCTTGAAACAGTGAGAGGACACTTCCTCCATTGTAACCCCACTACAATAATAGGAAGGAAAACACAATATCCTCAGAAAGTAGCTGATGAATTAATGTATCAGTGGAGATAATGGAAGCATTTGTTCTTGTAGAGAGGGTATTTTCACACTTTCTTTTAAATTCTCAGGTTATAATCCATTTACTGCTAGAACTCTCAAGAGTCATACATTTATGTTTAGGTTACTGACCACTATTTTAATATAGTTCTCTAGAATTTTAGAGTTTATGACACTTTTTGGCATAATGTTAGGCAAAAATATTTATTCCATTTAAAGCAGATTTAAACCTCAACAATTTATAATATATGGTCATAAATGAAGACACTTTAGTACAATAATATGTCTTTTCATTCCTCCTAAAAATGCCGCATGAAATTCCATTCACTGAGGGGAACTCTCTAGCAGTTTCTTCTCATCTTTTCCTCTCCCTTCTTCCCATTTGTATTTATGCTGCTAAAGCTAAATAACCCTTTACAGAAACACTATGATTTATTCTTAAGGAGATATTTTAATTTCTTCATGAAAATATTCTTTCATTTACTACAGAGAAAAATTATTTGAACTTTTGTTGGGAAATTTTGTTTTTTTTATTTGTTTTCATGTCATTCTTTGTCTTCACTTAATATTGTTTCACAGACAAGTTCAGGTGAGGATGTTAATGGAACTTAGAAGTAAGTAAATGGCATTGAATAGCTTAATTTGCAAAACCCTAAGAAAACCATGCCGAGTTTATTAAAGAGGAGTAGGGCAAAGTTATGGTTAAAGGTAATAAACAACTAAAGAAAATATTTTAAAGTCTCTCTCTCTCTCTCTCTCTCTCTCTCTCTTTCTCTCTCTCTCTGTCTCTCTGTCTCTCTCTCTCTCTCTCTCTCTCTCTCTCTATATATATATATATATATATATATTATATTCTTAGGAAGATTTTTTTTTTCAGGCAGATATTCTTACATATCTTCACCCTAAGAGTATTTATCCTTTCAATAACATAATAGGAGATAGTTAATTTTGGTAAGATAAAATTAATCATACACTTTGTCTTGAAATTGTGATCATATACTTTGAAGATTACTAAGCTTGTCCTTGTCTACTTCAATGGAAAAAATGTGCATCATCAGCCCTTTTCTTCTTACAGTGTTTAGCTATTCAATGGACTGTTCTTGTAAAATTGAAGTTGTGTCTCCTCAGGTATTGGAGTTCCTTCTTGAATCTCCCATATATGTACACATAAATTGTAAACCAAAGACATGATTCAGGGTTCTATCTCCTAGAAATGTGAGGAGAGCATATAAAGGAACTTCAGTCTTGATAACATATATAGCAGGAAAACTGAAGTCAGTGACACACTTAAAATGAGTGCTAATATTGTCAATCTTCATCTAAGTCTCCAGAAAAGAAAATCAACACTAAACAATAACAAGAAATCCAAATTTCAGTGGATGATAATATTCAATATCTACTTGCATAGATACCCCCTGAAGTAAACCTACTATTGTCCTGAAAAAATAATCCTGCTATAAAGGTGAATTTTTGTCAAAGTCAGGATTTACTAGGAGATGGAAGGGTGAAACATATTAGTTATCTGACTAAAAACAAATGTGTAAAATATAAGTAGACACAAAACTTGTTATTTTATTAGAAATCTACTGTACAGACATCGTCCCTCTTCAGAAATGTGAATTCTCCTTGAATATATGTGTGTGAGAAATTGCTATCAATTTTGCTTGGCACTAAATTTGTTCTTGAAACTGATTTCTTTTGGATCTCACATTTGATTAAATGTCACAAATGTTATGTCCTTGTGTGGAAAAGATAGACCTGATGGGCCGTGTTGTCAAGTACTATTACTCTTGAATTTTCACCAGCCTGACCATAGCTAAGACTTGGGATTTGTTGTTAATAATTGTTTAAAATATTCTGAGTTGCAAAACTTTATACAGTTATGCCTCATAACAGAGAGATACACAAGATTGTGATTTTTAGCCTCCTTCATTTTAGCTATTAATTTCATGGAGACCTTCAGTGGACTATTTATTATCAAAATCTGAGCAGTTAAAAACTTTGCAAACAATGATACAAAACTCAAATAAGAAAACAACCACAAGGAAACCAGCAATACCTTTTCTATCTAAAATAATATCTTTTTAGCTGTAAAAATTACTGATATATTTATTACAGTGTTATCACCTGGTAAATTTATTTTTGTCTATGACATGCGATACTTCAGAGAGTTTTATTTCACTTTATTTTTTTTCCCTAAGAAAGTAGTCTAGATTTGTAACAGCACTATAGTTCTGAATTGCTGTACAATGCAGGTAAAAATGTAGCCCTTCTTGCTCAATTTTTTATGTCCCTATTGTGCTAATGCTTCACTCTGTTCTTTAATATTCTGTGAGAGTCTGAGGAAGTGGCTGCTCTACCAAGTGCATAGGCAATTAGACACTCTGTCACATGAAGTGCGAATGTAAATTTTAACAATAATTTAGATATCTACAATAATTCACAAGTACACAGGATTGTTAGTTCATTATTCATGAATAAAGTGATTTAGAACTGAAGCTGAGAGGAAAGTCTTTCTGGTAAAGAGGTTGAGTAAAAAAAAGGCTTAGGGGCATGGAGCAATTTCATAAAGTGCTATTTCTACCATCAGGAAGTGGCATTCATTACTTGATAAAATTAGGTGAGGGATACATTTTATTCTGTTTCTCAAATAAGTGTATTTGTAAAATCACAGGAAGCAAACCATTGGAAAAATAAAGCTAAATTGTACTCTATTTAATGGTTACAACCTCTGTATTGAAGAGCTTGTGGATCCCTCCTTGACACTGGCAAGGTCATGGAAACGAAAGAGACTGGGAAGTTGGCATGGACGAGCAGACGTGGTGGACTTCTGACACCTGGAGCTCAGTACACGGCACCTCCTCACTAAGACACTGATGATTGTCTGATTTTATTAACTCATGCGGGTTTTTGGCTGCCAAAATATTTTGAGATAAGCTAACAAGTGATCTTCATAAACGATGGGCATGAATTTAAAAATGTTTTACACTCTAATTGTTCTACGCTCTATCTTACTTCAAATGATAATCATACTCACATGGAACGTTTGCACCGGCACTTAGTCATCGAGATTGGGAAACAAAGAATTTTAATTCTTATTCCCTGAAATTCTTCCTCGCTCCTATATTCTCTTCATGGGGTCATTGCAGTGGTTTAACCAAGTTTCTGGTCTATGAGAATCTCTTTTACATTGTGTGTCATTTGTTTGTACAGATTGGCTTCCTATAGTCTCCTCTGGAATACAATCAGTCACAAACTTTGGATAAGGTTCTGATCACCATTGCTCTACCACTAACGCGACAGTTGCGGGCACCTCTTCTAATTATCCTGGGCCTTTATTTCTTCACCTATAAAGGAAGTAGGAAGAGATGATTACCCCTTCTGAGTCTGTAGCTGAAATTCTAATTCACGTTCATTCTTTCCTCATTCTTTCATTTGTATTCTTACCCTATTCCTTCATTTACAGTACATTCAGAAGTATTGTTTGTGTTCTAATTTCTATACCATTTTTTGATCACTCAGAACATTATAGAGAATAAAACTATTCAATAATGAAAATTCAATAAATACCTCAAAAAATCTCTGTCATTCTTTTGTGTCTTAGAATGTTATACCTTCTCCAGTTTCCTTTTGAACACAAAATTCACAAATTAGCTGACTGGCACCTAGGAAAAGATTCATTACATGAGTTTTTTTAAATTAGTTTTTCTTGGAGTTTGAGGGTAGAACAGGAATGAGGCACTGGGGAATCTGTTGTATATGGCATTCACTGTATGCATATCAGACAGTACTAAGAGATTGTCTTTAAAATGTAGAATTTTGTTTTTATCTATCAAGTAACCAAATTCCCATGGCTCTAATGCATACACACACACACACACACACACACACACACACACACACACACATTCTCCAGTGAATTTTAGTTTCTAGAAAAATACAGGACTCTAATCAGGTGTTAGAAATAAAATGTTCACTTTGAAATATTTTTGAAGAGCTATTCATGGTATCATAGAACACATTCTTAATTTGTGTGGAATTTTTTTGCACCAGGAATCAAACTCATAACCTGGTGCTTGCCAGGCAGGCACAGAGCCACTGAGCTATATCCCCAGGTATTTGGAATTTTTAAAAAATATTTATTTAAAGTTTTAAAGCCACTTCTCTTGCTTCAAATCACACACACACACACACACACACACACACACACACATATATATTTATATATATTCCAGCCTCTTCAGCTGATAATTATTATTTAAAAGAAAAGTGCAAAAAATGTGTGTGGAGCATCTCTTCCAATCAGGATGCTCTAGCATCACAGTATTGACAGAGTGCAATTCTTTGCAATATAAATCCCAGCTAACAATAAATTAGTTGATTAAAAAAATAATGAGGTGCATATTATGTGACTCTTTTCTCATTTTGTGAATTTATTAGTATAATACGCATTATGTAGGTTGTTGAATGTGGTGATTCAGTAGAAAAGTGCAAAACAAGGTCAAACTGGAATGCAGATGAGGTTGTAAACTTTTAAAAGAGTCAATAAAGCAATTAATGTATCACCAGCATGTGCTATTAAGCCGCACTGTAATGATGGCACCGATCACACCAGTGTCCTCCAGTGTTTATAAACAGGCAGGGAAGCTAAGTTTGTAGACATTTCACACGGCTGCTGCAGAAAAATGCGACCATTTAGCCTTGGTACAATTAAATTCATTTCAAATATTTCCAAGAGACCCAAAATATACATAATATAAAGCATACTTCAAATAATGTTAAAACTCTATCTAAAACAGAGCCACTTTTAAAGCTTACTTTTAAAATTATAAATCCAGTACAAAACACTGTAATGTACTTAAGTGAAATTGAAGAGTAGAAAGTAAAAGTCACAGCTCTGTTCTTTCCAATACCATCGGATAGAATTAGCCTTCATTAGCTATGAAGTTTAAAACATTCAGTTTTCCTGCCTGTGCTGCTATGTATTCCTACATAATACAAATGATACTTGTCTGGTTTATTATATAGCATAGGTATTACAATAAAAATGTTATGTCTATTGCTCAGCAGATTTTTTCTCTATATCATTCAATTATGTGTTTTTAATAGTTAATTTGGAATATTTCATATATATTCAGAAAAAGTCAGATCACCTGGTGGAACAGTTTACATTAATGCCTAGCACATTTAAATTAGATTCCTGTTTAGTACATTTGAAAATATCTTACTATATATTTTTGTGCATCCCAAACTGTCTTGGATTTAGTACCATAAAAATGCTATTGGAAAATCACTATTGAAGGCCATTACAGAACACTATAAAAGATGCTTAGTTAATTCAAATTCCCAGCATAAAAATATGCACCTAAATGTCATTCCTTTCAGCATTAAATCTGTAAGTGGGCTACTTAGTGTTTGGACTTCATTTCCAAAACGACATTTTACAGTAATATTAAGTTATCCTGAATTATGTGCTCCAAATAAAGGATATATTATTCAGTTGCATTTGTTTTTTCATGATTATTTATTCATAAGAAAATGCAGGAAATTGTTGTTTCCATTTTGGCTGGTGTGATGAAGAGGCTTTACAATAAAATAGACACTATGTAAATTTGTAAAGTTTTAAGTCATATTCACAACTAAGAGATCGGATGTAGTGACTATTGACAATGACTATTTATGGCTAGAGTTGATCATTTTCCCCTGTATTTTTTCTCAAAGATAGTATAAAGAGTGCTATACTGCACTGAACTGCAAAAGCATGACACACTCGAACCACAATATACAAAACACACACAGATATACAGCTAAACATTTATTTCACTCATTTATACTTTATGCTTTTGTAATTGAAAGATGACATTTCAACTGCAAAAGTTGAAAGATGTTGCTGATGTTGAGGTAGTTGTCACTGAAAGATGATATTTCACTAATTTATCCTTTTGTAGTTGAAAGGTGATAAACTGTTGTCAGTTACTCTGTAGCTATTTTTATAGAATTTGAACAACACAGCAAAGGAGTATCTTTATATGAATAAGTAAATAGATCAGCCGTGCAAGTAAATTATGTTAATGGCTGGTAGAAATCAAAAGGAAACTATATCCTGTGAAGTTCATATAGTCAGGGTTGGAGAAACAACTCTAGATTTGTTAAAATGTGAAGTTTTAAATTATCTTTGAGAATAAATATATAATATATAGTTAACTATATATAAAACGTACTACATAAAATGGCTAACATATTAAGTCAGATTATGAGAACAACTTCTGTAACATAATCATACCATTTAGGGATAAGTTAACTTTTATTAATGTTTTTGTAGTTAGGTTTTTGTATTGTTTTAAATGCCCAAATGTATTTTTCTTTTCCTTCAGTAAGGATAAATTTTATTGATCAGGACTGATCTTGGAACTATAGTAAAGAAGATAAATATTCTCTTCAAGATTTTTTAAGTGTGCTTCCTTTGGCAGCGCATATACTAAAATTGGAAGATTTTTAAAATATCAATAAATATAGAGTAACACCTTCATCTTGGAATAATCATGTGTATGGCATACACAAGATAAACTTGAGAAACAGTAAAAACTACATAATGCAAAATAATGTTTACCAATTGGATAGTATTTTTTGAGATTAGGAAGGTAAAACTGATGAATGCACCAGATAATTATTAGAATAAATATTTTATTAGGATAAATATTTTAGTTAGAGAAAAACCAGCAAATGTAAGTAATCTGAGGCAGACATTTTCTTGGCAGTTTGGAAGAAAGGACAGCAGCCTCCATGGTAGGACCAGGATTAACAGCTGGACTTGTGTGTGTATATAGAAGACCACTGAAAACAATCTGGAAGAATTTTAAAAGTCTAATTATTGTTAAAAATAGAAAGAAGTTAATTATTCCATTTTACAAAGTATTTATATTTTATTTTGATATAGGAAAATATTTAATGTTATTTAGTAAAGAAAATGTTGTTTTTTGATCTTTCGAGGCAGGGTCTCGCTGTGTAGTGCAGACTGCCCCAGAACTCACTACTATAGCCTACGCCTGAACTTGCAGCAGTGCTCTGCTTCACTCTCCTAAGTGCTGGGACTACAAGCAGTAGAGAACATTTGATGGTAAATTTTAACTATAGTTAAAGAACTCTTTTGCTTCACTTATGTAGACAGATTTTAGTTTTATTATTTACTTTCTTGAGTCCTACCAGTACATGGTTCATCTCAGCATTGATCAGATACAAGTATTTCCTCTTTTATAACTGTGGAAACTGAGCGTTGGATGATTTCAGTGACTGGTCCTGGGTCAAACAATGAGAGCAAAAACTCTTGAATTAACATCTTCAGAGGCTCAGGCCATATCTTCCCCTAGTAGGTACAAATCTTTTAACACAAGAGGTGGAAAAGTGTTTTAAAATTGGATTCTAGATCTCTTAATAGCATATGACAATTTTTATCAATACTTTAATGATTGACATGAATAATTCTTAAAACATCTCTTCTAGGTGGCAAACACTATTGCAGTCATTTATACAGTAAATTAATCAATTTTCTTGTTATTGGTGTAAAAATTTGTATTCTGAGTTACTAAATAAGTTTCCTCAAACTTAGTCTCATGTTTAATAAAGTTTCAAAGTTATTTATATTTATCTTCATGTAATTTTGTTACTTAGTTTGAAATTTTGTTACTTTCAAATTTTGTTATTTAGTTTGAATATTTATATTTACAATGTAAATACATAAAAAGGGGTATAAATTATATGCAGGATGTCTACAATTATGAATGTCTGTTTCTTGTTTAAATTGTTTTTATTTTTTTATTTTTTATGTCATGACTTTTTTATTTTAAAGAGAATAATAAAAAAAGAACAATAGCAAAATACCAACAACATAGACAAAAACAAAACAAAGCAAAAACAATAAAACTGATACAGGGCTTCAGAACAAAGTGATAGGAATTAAGAGTGGCTTTTATATTATGTATTGTTATTTTCAACAGAGTTGCTCAGATTACCAGAGGTAAGAATGCAAGACTGATCAAATCATTAAAGAGAATAAAAAAATAAAAACCAAAAAAAGTTAGAAATGATACAGATTCTTATTGATTACCAATTTTCTTCAGAAAATTATCTATGAGTTGCTTCTCTTTTTTTTTTTACTTTTAGAAAAATAAAAGCACAAAAACATATTAACACACTGACACAAATTAGCATAAAAAATAGTACAGTCAAAACTGATCTACAGACAAGGTGACATGGACTCAACAGTGGTTGTTGCTTTACCTATTGATATCTTCGAAGTGTATATATATGAACCCAGATACAGACATGCAAAATTGGTCAGACAATTAATCTTCTCAACAACAGAAAAACACAAAAAACAAAAAACCAAAGACAAAAAAAATTGTTTTTAATTAGGACATACACAAAAAGTGGCTTTTCAATGCAACGTCATATTTATTTTCATTAGATTATATCAGTGAAAACAAGAATGAGGATATGAAGTAAAATTTTATGATTTCTTTTGCCAGAGCACACAGTAAACTTAGATTTTAATTTGAGAAAATTTAAAAAGCCATCTGCTGTATCTCTAGTCATTGTGAGAATGTAATCAGTTTCCAATTACCTCCTCAAAATGATAAAGTAAGCAGTGAATAATCCAGAGACTATTTATATTTGCCTAATTATCTTCCTATTTTCTTTTTTTCATAAATTTTCTCTCATAAACACCTCTACTCTTCTACATTCACTTTTTTCATGACTAGAAAATGATTCTATTTCTTTCTTTTTAAAGTGAGCTACCTTTTCCAAAAACAGAAGGAAAACAAACATTTCTATCATTTTAAGTAATCTGAAGATTTAATTGTACAAAGTGATATTTTAAATTTTGATAGATTTTTCTTCTTTAAAGGTAGTAAGACCTCTGTTCAAAATCTTTAATATTTAAAGAAAAGAATGACCAAATGTTGTAAAAAAATCACACCATTAATAGACAAGGTGGTGTTACTTCCTCTTCACTGTTGATCCATGACTGTCAGGTACCACAGTAGGTAGGGAGAAACATGTCTCTCTCTGTCTATGACATGGTTGCACTAAATCAGAGACCATTACCATTAGTCTGAAGTTATACCACAATTTTTAGCGTGTATCTCTGTAGAAAACCTACAGGAAGTCATAGATTGGCATGGAAAAAAAAATCCTCACACTATTATAAACAAACAAAAATATTTGGCATTGGAAAGTCTTCAGCCTTTCTTGATATATAAGTTTCAGTCATGACTTAGGGATTCTGCTCAGTTTCTATGCCATTTTCAGGGTTCATCTTTGCTTTGTCTTAACATGCTACATCTTGTGACTGGTCTCCCCATCAAATCACAGTTGCTTCCAAAGTTCTAGAAGTCTGGGCATATAGCTCAGCAACACAAGTGCCTGCCTTGGAAGCACAAGGTCCTGACATCAATTCCCTGTTCCAAAAAAAAAAAAAAACAAAGTTCTTGAGCTCACATCCAGTATACCACCTGGAACCACCACCAAAGTTTTTAGGCTTCCCTCTCTTTGGACCAAGTTGTTCATTGGTTCACTTGAAACTGCGGCTGGTGACTAGGTAAAGCCATGCATCAATTGCCTTAAGTAGGTTTTACAGCTGTCCTTAAACTGATAACAAGGCAAAGAATGTGATTGTATAGATTGGCTAAGAAGTTAGTGCCTACTTTTGTAGGTATTTTTTAATTTCTTCTGTAATTTCTTGTGTGACCCATTGGTTGTTCAGGAGGTTGTCTAATTGTTGTCTAATTTCCAAGTATTTATGGGGTTTTTGGAGTTGCCTTTGTCATTAATTTCCAACTTCATTGCACTGTGGTCAGATAATATGCTGGGGTAATTTCAATTCTTTTGAATATAGGTAGGTATGTTCTATGGGCTAGAATGTGGTCTATTTTAGAGATAGACTTATGTGCAGCCGAGAAAAATGTGTATTCTGATGTAGTGGAGTGGAACACTCTGTATATATCTACTAAGTCCATTTGTTCGCACATTTGATTCAGGTCTGTTATTTCTTTACTGAGTTTTTGTCCAGTTGACCTGTCTCTTTGCGTCAAAGTGGTGTTTAGGTCCCCTATTACAATAGTGTAATTAATTATTTGGTTTTTCATGTCTGTTAAGACTTGATTTATAAAGTTGGGTGCTCCAGTATGTGGTGCATAAATGTTTAAGATTGTTATCTCTTCTTCTTTCAGCTTTCCCCTAACTAGTATGTAGTGACCTTCTTTATCTCTTTTGATTGTTTTTGGTTTGAAGTTTACATTGTCTGCAAACATAAAAGCTACACCTGCTTTTTTCCTGGGAAACTGTTGCATGGAGAATTGTTTTCCATCCTTTTAACTTTCAGTCTGTGGATTTCCTTTTGAGTAAAATGTGTTTCCTGTACATAGCATGTCGTTGGATTTTGTTTCTTAATCCATTCTGCCAATCTGTTTCTTTGACTGGTAAATTGAGGCCATTTACATTAATGGTTATAACTGTTATATGTTGGCTTATTCTTGTCATGCTATTTATTTGTTGTTGCTCTCCTTCTTTTGCTATCTGTTTACTTACTTGTTCTGCTTAAGGGTTCCTTTCTATTGTTCTTCTTGAGATATTTTCTCTGTCTAGAATATTTTTTAGTACTTTTTGTAATGTTGGTTTGGCACTCATGAAGTTCTTCAGTTGTTCTTTGTCATGCAAATATTTTATTTCTCCACTGAATTTGAAGGACAGTTTTGCAGGATACATCAGTCTGGGTTGGAAGCTGTTTTTGCTCACAATCTGTAATAACTTGCTCCAAGCTCTTCTTGATTTCATGGTTTCTGTTGAGAAGTCTGTTGTGATTCTGATGGGCTTTACTTTATAGGTGATCTGTTTCTTTTCTCTAGCAGCTTTTAATATTGTGTTCTTTTGCTGGATGTCTGGGATTTTGACTATTATATGTCTGGATGTGGTTTTATTTGGGTTATGGCTCATGCTTCTTTTACTGCACTTCAGTATCTTTTACCATGCTTGGGAAATTTTCTGCAAATATTCTTTTTATATCATTTGTGTTGCCTCCTGCTGTTTCATTGACTCCTATTACTCAGATATTATTTCTTTTTGCCTCATCTTGCAGCTGTTGGATTGAGTTTTCCTGGATCCTTGATAACTTTAAGAGATCCTTCCTTTCACAGTCACTAGCTGCCATGCTGTCTTCTAAATATGAAATTCTATCTTTAGCTTCATTCAAGTGGTATTGTAAGCTATCAGTGGAAGTTTTCATTTCCTGGAAATCTCTTTGAGTCTGTTTCATGCATTCTAATTCAATCCTAAATTGCTTATGTAACATTTCCATTTGTTTCCCATGTTCTTCTATCTTTTATCTGTTTCTTCTCTATATGTGTGGAGCATTTCTTCCATTATTATTTTCACTTAATTTTTTACCTGAGAGATTATTTCTGGTTTAATCTCTTCTATGGTCTGATGGAGTTGTTTCTTTACTTCAGATGTGATCATTTTAGAAATTGCAGGTATGTGGCTTCTTGATTCTCCTAAATCATTTTTTTCCTGGACTTGTTCTGGGTGAGGTTGACTTCTGAGATTGCGTTTTGCTCCTCTGTCTTGTCATTTTGGATGTCAGATGAAAAGTGTTGAGCTACAAACTACCCAGGAGGCTCACAGAGGACTCTAGCGACCCTAGTTTACCTGGATATCAAACTTCTTCCAAGATGGTAGCAGACAGCGAATCACTGGGCCCAGGAACCCCAGACAATTGCTAGGGTGCCAGGCTCAGAGCACACCGGCGATGGTGGAGGAACATTGTCTCACCAGGCAGAGCACTGGTGCAGGCCTTAACTGGCAAGAGGTCCACTGGAAAGGCTGTTCCAGTGGCGCCTACAAGCTGGACTCCCTCCCTGTGGGAAAGTCTTACAGGCATGGCCACTCTAATGGTGTCCCGAGGTCAGGCTCTTTCCCCTGGAAAGTTTCACTGAGCAGAGCTTTGGCGTGGACCTTCCTGGCAAGAGGTCTGTCAGAAAGGCTGCTCCAGTGGCTGCGATCCCTCTCTGTGGGAGTCTCATAGGCCCAGCTGCTCCAATGGCATCCTGATTCTGGGCTCTTTCCCCTGGAAAGTTTCACCAGGCAGAGCTTCAGCGTGGACCCAGTGCCCACTTTTGAATCCAGGACTGGGGTTATTTTTTCTAAATTCTGAAAATGTATCATGTATAATATCAACTCCAATGATGAAACTCATTAAAGAAATGAAAAACAGGAGTATATTTATAGTAAAAAAGAATGAAGGAAGTCACTTTTGTCTCTTTCTGATTAAACAGTGCTATAAATTTTTTAATGTAGATATATTTTACACTTTAAAAACACTCTTCAATTACCAACCATCATCCTTATGTTATTATGAAGTAAAAATGGTAGTGAGGGTTATATTTATTATCATAATACTCAATTACATTTTATAAATTACATTTTCAAGATTGCAAAATTTCATATTTTGTTCAAATAAAAATATAGACAATGCTTAAAATCAATATTATTGTATTTAATGTAGACTATAGTAACTTTGTACCTTATACCATATTAATAACTTTTGATTAAATAAATATTTTACAATATACATAACATATACAATTCTTATTAAACAATGTTTAACACAAAACTGTTGGTGCTATAATTTTTCATGAAGATTCTTTTGAAAAAAAACTTGTAAAAATAGTTCCTTAGCTGAACATGGTGGCACACACTTATAATTTCAGCACTTAGAAGTCCGAGGCATGAAGATTGTCACACTGAGGCCAGCCTACCCAACATAGTGAGTTCAATGCCAGCCTGAACTGCCTAACTAGATCCTGTCTCAAAACAAACAAATGAAAAGATTGTAGCTATGTTTTATTGAATAATTTTTTGTAACTTGTAATTGTTTTGTTTTTGTAATTTTAATTTTGTAATTTGTAACTGATGGCTTTAGAACTTCTAAAAGTGTAATGCCACCAGGTTGATGTATTAATCCAGGAAATATTTATGAAATCCTACCATATGCAGCACATAAACAAAAACATGATGGAAAAACAGAAAAAAGTGATCCCATTCTTCCTTGACTTCTTATTGTAATGAAGAAACAAACAATAAACACAGCAGGTGAATGAAGAGCATCTGAATCACTTTGTGTGCCGGTAAGAAAATAAAGGATGGTACATGTGCAGGGGACAGGGTGGGTGCATGGATGGGGATTAGGTGTCCAAAGACTTCATGATAAAATGAAATTTGAAGTTACAACAGAAATGAGACAGAGGAAAAGAAAATAAGTAGTAGGAAGAAATCTTTAGGGAACTGGTGGAAATGCTTAAGATTTAGGGAAAACTATGAGCATTGTGTCCCAAATCAGGAACACATTTGTTTTTTTAAAAAACAAGAAAGGGGAAATTAGCAGAATAGTCTAGGAACTGAGGTTAGAATCAGCAGAGACAAAAATATGAGACCAGCACAGAAGATGCATATACAGACTTCAGATTTCATTGAAATAAAGCTATTGCAGAACCTGTAAACAAAAAGTGGTGCAATGTGACATATTTGAGAAAGACTACAAGGATTACTGCATTGAAAAAGGACTGTAGGGACAAATACACAAATATTTATGGCTTTCCAAGGACTCTGACTGTCTTACCTGAATTGCCTTGCTTAAATTCTGACAACAGCCCTGTGAGGTAGATACTGTTTTCACTCCCAATTTGTACTTTGGCAGCAAATGTGAGCGAGGTTAAGTAAGTCTCCTGGTGCCAGCGCAGAAGAGCCATGGGTTACAGTGTAGATGTGGCCGTTTGACCACAAAGCCTGAACTTGCAACCGTGGTGTGGCCTTTCCTACTGCCTTTTCCAGCCTCTGCTAGACAGTTCATTAACACCTGGTTAAGAGTCTATTGGCAAGAGGTAGTGCAAATTTAACTAAGGGACAAAAACAACCATTTTTGTTTTACTAAATAATAATTTTTGAAAGGCATACTTTTTTCAATAGAGCAAATCAAAAGGCCTTTTAAAAATACAGTTCAAGTGAGAAAATGAGAAATATTTAAATTAGGAAACAAATTATATTTACTTGTGGTTAAATATCATAAAGTTAACTAGGAATATGGAGCTATAAAAAAGTAAATAATTTAAGGCCTGTGATCTCTAGACAATACTTAAAATTTGGTAGTAAGGTATTCAGTAAAAAGCCCAAATGATAGTTTCATGATTTTATCTTCATTCATATTTATTTTAAAGTGTTCTTTATGACTATATATGTTAATATATATCATAATGTGTAAGTATGTGGAGTGTAGTAAATCACTGGTAAATGAAAATTTTCCTCTCAAATGTCTGTTACTGAATGTACAATGTGGCAACTTTTATTCAAGTTGGAGAAGATCTTTTCTTGCTTTGAAAACTATTTTCTGCCTTGAAAGGTGTATGTAACTGCTAAGATACCCTATATGAAAATGGAAATGCTAGGAATGACCAAACTGACTTTTTAGGTCACAGTTTTCTTTACTTTTTTCATATCACCTGCAGAATTAAGGTTGCATTTTCAAGGGGAAACTGTTAATATTTTAATGTTTGAATCCATTCACCGACACATACACACATGCTGGGCAATTTGTAAGTGCATAATTTGTCACGAACTATCAAGTCTCACACAGAAGTGTGACCAAAAGCCCTCATTTGAGGAATATCTGCTTTAATATCAATAAAGAAATTGCAATTCATTAAAAGTCATGACTTTATTTGGTTTCATCAATTTAAGCGATTGGACTAAGTTCATGTAAAAGAACCTGAAACTGAGGAAGAGAACTACAGTAACATGGTCACTGTAAACCCTTAATCAATTCACTGATGATTCCTCAGTGCACCTGAGACCTCATTGAAACTTGTCCCAGACTGCGAGGTCAGCGTTGCTGTTGCTGTTGTATAAATGAGGAAGCTAACTGCTGGAAGAATTTTAAACCTAAACCTATCTGATCTCAGCGTTCTGGTCTTCCAAAATATATAGCTTAAATGCAAAATCATGAAGAATAGAGTACAATTGAAATAGAATTAAGGGAGAGTGTAGAGATGTTACCTGATTTGACCTGTGTAAGAGAGTGAGCATAAGGCATTTAAACTTGTGGAGAAATAATAGGAGCAAAGAAGAAAATCATTTCTCCTGACTGCTCTGGGAGGACCCCTGTCAGTGGCCTGGCTCTTTCTCGGAACGTTCATATACACTGAAATCAAGAAACCAAAGTAGCTTTCTTTTTTCTCATGAAGCTCTTTTCTTTTACAAATGCTTCAAATTTAAATGCTAAATGAACATTCCACTCTTATAAGAAAGAACCAAAATAAATTTTAAATGTAGGTCAAGACCAGAAATTTTTATTGTTATACAAAAGTTTGTAAGATAATTTTTTGGAAAATTTTTAAAAATCATGTTGCAAGGCAAACTAAAGAATGTAATTGTAACAGTCCTTTTTCCTAGAACTTTTACTTAACCCATATGGATTTAATGGCTCTTTACAAGGCAGGTTCTGGAGAGTGGAATTCTGAGCAGAGCAGTTTCTTTAGAGGTGCCAGATACTATTCCCGGTACCAGATAATATTCTGAGTACGAGAAACTGTGTGGCGGGGTGAGTAGGTGGAGTATCCTCACTTAGGAGAGTCTTACTGAGGGGTATGTAAGGGTTGAAGACAGTTTTCATACGTTGTACAAATTTAATCAAAGCAGAGTGGAACAGCCAGGCATGATGGAGCACCCCTGTAATCCCAGAATTTGGGAGACTAAGGCAGAAGGACCCTCGTGAGTTCAAGGCCAGCCTGGGCTACAGACTGGGTTCAAGACCAGCCTGAACTGCACCATGAGACCCTGTCTCAAAAAAGACACAAAAAAAGAACCCCAAAACAAAATAAAAGCAGAGTCAGCCTCTTCTAGGCCTAAGTCCTCACTTCATTACCAAATATAGGATTGTAATGTAGTTTATATCCAAATATATATACACATCTTCTTTTACATATGTTGTGAAGTCCCGGCTTTTTAATTTATTTTGGAAGCACATTCTATAGGAAAATTGATATTTTAAGAGGTTGTTAACAAGGGATTGATTGTTTTATTAGACATTTTTGTTAGTAGTAAATAAATTACTACTGGAATAATTTCTATTATTAGTCTTACCTATGTCAGAAATCATAGGGTAATGTTCTATGTTAATTTTCAACTATTCATGTTTCAGTTTATGTATTTAATAAGTTGCAGTTTGCAGTATGAGAAATTGGGAAAGTGGATGGATATATGCTCTATTCAGATAGTGAAGAGCTTTACCTTACAAAATAGAAAGAATTTAGTTTATAGGTAAACCACGTAAGGACTTCTTTTTCTTTTGGTTAGAAATTGTACAGTTACAAAATTTAAATAGGATATACAATTTATAAGTTTAAATTGGATGAAGATTTAGACAATTATTAAAATAATGAAACAAATCTCGGCTTTTTTGGTATAATTTATATGGCCATTAGCCTTTTTATGTCATTTTTCTACCATATTTTGAAAAAAATGTCTATGTATTTTACATTTCCTCTTAAGAGATGGAAGACATAAACCATAACACGTTTAAAATAGTCTGTTTATGCCAAGACACATGGAACTTACTTTAATAAGCATTGTACAAAGACTGACTAAGATGGAACAAATATATCTTTGAAAACAGCTTGTAACCAGCATGTGTGTTTTATGCATTTTTTGTTTATTTTGTTGAAGATTTATATTGGTGCTCACATTAATGCTCTCTAGTACTTAAAATATATTTCTAAAATTTATTTAGCAAATATTTAGTAAGTTCCTATTGAGTGTAAAATAGCAAGCAAAGGCTTAGTATAGAAAGCAGCCAAGCTAGGTGTGGCAGCTGTGCTGACTCCAGATCCCGGGGGCCTGAGGCAGGAGGATCATGAGTTCCAGTTCCAACCAAGATGTTGCCTCCAAATAATAATAATAATAATAAGAAGAAGAAGAAGAAGACGACGAAGAAGAAGAAGAATAAAGAGGCTATGGATTGGAGACATAGCTCACAGTGAAGATTAAATCCCAAATACTGAAAAAAAGACATGACAGTTATAATTCTCAAAAATTAGTACACAGTGTAATTTTAGTTGTGTTAGTGTGCAAAGGAATATATCATTACAATTTATGACAAGGATTGCAGAGCAAATATAGGAAACACGAAAAGGACCGAGGCACTTAGATGACATGAAATCAAAATGTATCATAAAAAAGTAACATTCACATTAAGATCTGGAGGATATTTAGATATTTCTAGAAGATAGTGTTGAGTTTGAACAGATGAGAGTCTATAAAAACACATATATCATGGAAGGTCATAAATATTTTCCTTATTTTAAGCAGGAATCCAATTTAGGTAAATGAGTGTCTAATTCAATTTTTCCTTTATAAGATTACCTTGTCTCACTTTTGGAAAGTGTATGTGGGTGTACAGAAGTGGTACTGGGGGGGCTTGTGCGGGAATATGTGCCATGGTCAACATCATTCCTTGTGGATTAGATAGACTGGAGTGTATGAGGAAGGTTATGAATGGCCCAAGTTTTGGAAAATGAGCAAGTGAGAAATCACATGTTGCCATTTATTAGATGGAAAATGAAAATAGGGCAAGTGGTTGGGCACATATCGCATGTTATTTATTTATTTATTTATTTTTTGGCAGTACTGGGGATCGAACTCAGAACCCTGCTTGCTAGGCAGGCGCTTATTCTACTGAGCTATATCCCCAGCCCCTATCGCATGTTAATATGGGTGTCATCGCCATAGGTGGGTGAATAGACAGATAGAAGTTTGGAGCAATGAGAATAGATCATCCCACTTTGAGAAAAACCAAAAAAGGAGAGAATTACTCAGAGCTGGGCCTTCAGAAGTTTCAAGGTTACACGAAGGAGAATGAGGTACACAAGAACGCAACAGGCAAAAGAACGTGGAAAATAACAGGACAACAGGCAGATGGCAGAGTGACCAGGGCCCGAGGGAGACAAAGAGGAAGAGGAGACAGCAGAAAGAGAAAAGAGTGAAAGATGCGATTATCTTTTGTAACTGTGCAAATGAGGACTGCACTGGATCCACGTGGGTGGACGGGCATTAGCGGTTTTAGAAACACAACTTCTGAAGTCATGAAGGAAATGAGATTGAACTCTGTGTCTCAAGAATTTTGAAAGTGACTGAAGAGAGAATAGATGTTGAAGACGATAGGATTTGGTTGCTTGTCTTAGAATGCGGGTTACTGTTGACTGCGTGTTGTTGGAATATTGCCATAGTGTGAAACGTTGAATTCAGAAGAAAGGCTTTGGGAAAGTGTGGGGCAGAATGAAAGCAATGGGCACTAGAACATAGATGCTCGTATCAGCTGTCAATGGAAAGAAGTAAACTTCCATTGTTGTTAGTGAGCACAATAAGAAGAAGACAATGAAATTGAGAGGCTTTGGTGATAGACCACAAGGGAGTGTTGACTGGCTGTTTTCTCAGTAAAACGAGACGCGGATGCTTGCTTTTTCATTGGAATTCATACGAATATTGAGTTACAAAATGAAAGGAGGCATCTAACTGTTGCCATACATAGCTTAATGACATGGATATGTTTTGAGAAACACATTAGGAAATGGGTTTTACAACTGTATGAGTGGAGTTATACAAATTTGGATGACTATGACAATCCTAAGTGATGTAATCTTATGAGACCCCTGTCACATGTGCAATCTGTCACTGGCCAAAATATTGCTATGTGGGGTATTACTGTATAAGAAAGTTTGTCTGTAGTCAAACTTTGCATGCATTGCAAGTTTAAGAAACAACAATATTGAAAAGTGTAGGGTTTATAGCTTTATTTTTGTGTAGATTCTAACCTCCTTGCTGACCTCCTTATTAACACTGATAAGGGTGTTAAGAGCAAATCAGTATTTGCAATTTGTCCAAAAAAAGCCATTGTTCTAGCCAATGCAAATGAATCAAGAATTTCACAATAAAAACAAAAGACATTTTTATACTATTCTTTATAAATGAAAATGAGTACATTCTTTATGATTTGGGCCCTTATAACCATGGATGTATGTATACATGCATACATTTCTCACCATAGATAGTTGACTCAAAATGAGTTGAACGCAATCAGTGTTTGAATGTCTAATCTGTTAGCCACAAACTTCTAAACAACAGTTGAGAAATATATTTTGTACATTATGTAGAAAAAGTAAAGTAGGAACCTATGTTAATGTTTCATATAAATTGTATTTTATGGGTTCAAATATTTGTACAACAGGTGCCTTTCAGAAGCTTGTAATATAAAACGTTCAATAATAGTATCTGTTTTTCTTGTAATCATGCAGAAATTGAAATAGTTTTTCTTTTACAGATGGATAATCTGAGAAAGGAGGAAATCACTTTTCTGCTCCATATTTGATTTTTGAAGTTTCTTTGCCCCAAATGTCTTACAAGAGCAATCTGAAAATAATCGTTTAAATAGCCTCTTCCTAAAAATAATTCTGTTCTCTCTTGATCAGTGACCACAGTAATAAGAGCATCAACACCAGGCCAAAAGTAGCAGGAGAAATGCTAATCATCTGAACCTGCATATCTTAAATATCATTTCTAAATCTGCTAAGTGAATCTTTCATATATTAGTTTAATGAATATTTCAGACAATTTTTAGAGATTTCTTTGTATTTAGGCTATGAAAAAGCTTTAAAGAACTTAAAGTGTGCAGCAGGTATCAATAAATGCCATATTTTCATTTAGGATTATCAACATATTTCTGGGTTACAGGCTTCCTTCAAATATTGCAATTTTATTTTACAGTCAGAGTTCTTTTTATTGGATGGTAGCTATGATGAGAGCACAGAGTTTCTACGGTAAATCTGGCATCATGGAGCATTTCCAATTGAGGAGCTCGAATTCCACCAGAAGCACTATTTCCCAGCACTTCTTTCTGCTAGAAGCTGAGTTCCGGGTGGAAATGTTGCTATGATTAGAATGATCTGAGGTGCTCTGGAGGGAGACCTTCTGCTCATTTACCACTCAAGCTGGAGCCTGCTATGACAGTTGTCAACAGTGCCCTCTTTGATGTCTCCCAGTTGTGTTCCATTTAGAATAAGCACTTAAAGAGACACCTGCTAGGAAAGCCAGAAAAGATAAGCGGCATGATTCTGGCAAACATATATAGATAATCATAGCCCTTTCCTACCTTGGGCAAGAGCTTAATAAAGCCTTTAAGACAACAGAATCTTAAGTAGTCATCCTTTTTGTTGTTGATGAGAAGGGGGGATATGGATACCAGCATCAAAACTTTCTTTGTGTGCCTACAGCTGGGATCTGGGCACTGCCATGTTACCCTGCTGCTATGATGCTCCAGCCATATGCTCTCATTTATACTCCAGCCTATGATTCAGGAGGCAATACTTGCGAAATTGGCATAACGACTGTCATTACTGTACTCTAAACATCTTGCAAGCCAGATTTTTCTTCTTTCTATGAAAATTAGACAAGATGTCCCAAGTGTCAAGCACATAAATGGCATAAATTCTAAAGGCAGAATGGTATACCACTCAAGAAGATGAAAATAATATTTATTATGTTAAGTACGACATAGGGAGCCCAGTGATCTAAAAATGTATTATTAAAATGATAAAGAAAGTGGTAAAAGCTAAGCCCACATAGGTCTCTGGTGAAAAGAAGTCATTCATACACTGCAGACTAGGTGTATGGTCATTCAGGATGGAAAGGAGGTCACATTTCAGAATTAGGAAAATGTTTCATTAGAATACACAAATAAGTTCAAATTTCCAAAACAGACATTTGATTTCATATTTTTGTCTTTCTTCTCCAGACTTATATACCAAAAACATGGTAGTGTTCAAAGGTGAGCAAAGACAAAATCAATTCGCTGAACTCCCCCAACACGAGACTTGTCCTTTTTCTGTTGATTACAGATAAAATGTAATATCCTGGACCGGATATAGGTCATACAAATGACAAATTAGAGCCTATGTTTGGTTTTCCTACTTAGCTTGACTTCCAGCTTCAGAGCCTGTCTTCCACCTTAGCACTGTCCGCCTGGCCTAATATTGACTCCTGTTGTCCATATTGGTCTTAAGCTTTGCTGAGTTTACCTGATACGTTTCCTTCAATAAAGTACAGTGTATATGGGTATAAGGTGTGTGTTTCACAGAGGAATATCTGCAGGTTATTCATGGAAAATATTTTGAAACTGAAAGAATTATTTTAGTGAAAAAAATTCAAATTCTAAAAGATGCATAGAGTAAATGAGTTTAGTTAAGGAGCTCATGTGTAATCCTCTTCAGATCCTACACATCAAAGAGGCACCTAGCGCAAATTTAAATGCATCTATCTGTACCTCATCTACTTTGACTACTTCTAAGTGACCTTCTGGTATACATTGTATCTGTTATTTCCTTAAGACAAACACTAAATATTTGTCTTCCTGTATTAAAAACAAATACATAAATTCTTATCATTTTAAAAGTTTTTCAGTGCAAGTATTTGAGGATTGAAAGGTACCCATTATGATTGAATGAAACAGATATTAAGCAGCAGTCACATTACTTATTTTTCCTCAAAGCTCAAAATGATACTCCTTTCTCACTGTGTACATGCCTGATCTTTCAGAAGAAATATTTCCACAATGTCTCATTTCTTCTTACCAATCTCAGCTGCTTATCTTTTCAAAAAATCCACTTCTTATAGACTGCTTCATGTCATTAACTATATCACACCGATTACCAAATCGTTCTTCCATATAGTTTTACTAAGACGTATATTATTTATCATTCATTTCATTCATTGTAAAATTGCTTTTGGAAGGGGATGATAGCACAGGATTTGTTACATAAATATATTACCTCTCATCGTACCTTGTCGCAATTATTTCTGTTTCCTCTACTATACTTAGATCTCCTCAAGGTCAAGTACATTATTTTTATATTCCTGGCACCTAGTTTTTTTTTTTTTTTTTTTTTTTTAGTTCGTGGCACACAGTATGCACTTGATGAAGGTTTGATAAATGAGAATTTTAATAAATACAGGAATGACTGTTGAGTGATCCTTCTATGTTTTGTCCCTTTATCCACCCACATCTCTCTATCATTGCTCTAAGTAACAATATTCAGCAGATACGAGAGTTTTTTTTACAATTCTCTGAAATGGTTCCCAATTTCCTGAACTGCTGTTATCCTATATCAGCAAAATGGTTAAAGCAATGTGCTGTTAATAGAGCCTTATTTCACTAGCTGGGCACAGTTGGGCAACTTACCTGAACTTCAAATATATACACTGAAAATAATATCTCTTTACTTAATGGTATAGTTTTTAGATAAGTAACTCAAAAATAAGATTCAGTCATTCAAAAATGATGCCTACCTGAAGCACTTAGGGTAAACTCGATCTAACAGATAGTATTTTGTGAAGGTTAACCATTAGTATTAATTCTTGCCCTAACAAAAAATGCATTGAAATAATAAAGTATTATATTAGGTCATTTCTCCCTCCCCAAACATTGTGTATTTTATTGAAATCTTTTGAATCTAACAAATTCTATCATGTTGAAATGACTCTGATTGTTAAAATTGACTAATTTGAGATACTGTACTCTATGCTTTCTGAAGCATGACTTTACCTACATCTTATGCATGTACTATAAATGCCACTAGGGTAGACATAGATGTTTTGTAGGCTTTAATCATTCGAGTTCATGGTGGAGATACGGACTTTTTAATGGAAATTTTAAACCTACAATTTTCTTTTATTAGTTTAGTTCCATGATTAATATTCTCAAAATAAACAAAGGAGCAAAAGCTTAAGTATTTCTAACATCAAGCAGGCCCTTATTAGTGTCATATTAGAAGTCATTTAAGTACTATGTGGTAAAAATTGTCTTATTGAAACCAGGTTATGTCATAACACTGCTGCAGAGAAGGTGAATAGTTCACATTGTACTTCATGTTCAGTCGTTCATAATTAAACTTCACAATATAAAATTTCACTAGAGAGCTGTTTTAGAGTCCTAATTGACATAAGTCCTGAAAAAATCTTTACATGTGCAATTTGCCATTTATAAAAGGGTTTTGTTTCCAAAATGTGTGGTAAGGGTCAATTATTTGAAATTAGAAAGATATTGTACTACAGAAACAATGGGCTTGAGAAGTTAGGTGCATAGTCTACCCCACAAACAAAACTACCAAAAGAAATAGTTCTACAGAAGGTTACTAATGCATAACTATTATGTGGAAAAATACACTCAGAAGTTAAAAATGAGATGTTAAATCTGTCTCACCCTCACTTCTAGACTATAATTTTCCCATTTCCTTGCTTTTTCTGTAATCCAGCTTTTGTTCAGTTAAGCTTCCTTTATCTCAAGCCTATTGTTTTAGAACTGAAAGTCAAACATGGAAGGCATTAGCATGACTCTGACAAGGGGTTATAACAACAAAGGAAGGAAAAGAATGTGATTGGATTGCAGAAATCAGCTGAGGCTTTCTGTCCCATAGTTCTTTGTAGCTGCTTCTTTGCACCAGTGTCCTCCACAGTAGGGTGCAGTCTCTCCAGGGGTTGGTGTGGATGATGCCTTGTGTTGATGGGAAAATCAGTGCATCTCAAGTATCTTTTCCCCAAAGGCAAGACATAAACTTATCTTTAGGGTGTGTAACGTATGGATGATACTTATCTCAGTACCAGAGTCTGTGTGGTCACACACTGCTCTCAGAGGTACACACAAGAGCATCCACAAAATGTACAGAAAATGTACATGGGAAGAGAGAGGAGTAGAAAAATTATAATACAGAGGGGTGGGAAGTGGCGTCGTTAACACACACCCGCTTTCATTGTAATATATCAAGTTCCGGATTCTGTAATGTGAAATGAGATAGCAGATGTGATATCCATGTAAAGCAGGTCCATCCTCAACAAGTATGCATACATCGCTTTTCAAATAGATGCTATAAAAATGATCAAAATCAAAGCAAACATCAGGAAAATAGCATATCTACTTGTATCATAAGGCTTAATTCAAAAATAAAAATGTATTTTTAAAATCAGATGGTAGATCATTTCTGTAGTATTAACGATATATTTTATCAAAATCTGGTATTGTGCCTTGATAGATTGGGCAAAATGAAAATACATGAGTATAATTAAAAATGAATAGGTACATTTAATAGGTTTATCTGTATGATTAATGTAATTTGAAGTACCCTATCTAAGCTTCCATCCTGATAGCCCCCCTTTTTCTTCTTTCTGAGAATTTCCAGTATCACTTTTTCTCTTCCCCCACCTTTTGGATCACAAGTACAGTCTTTCCTTGTGGATCACAAGTACAGTCTTTCTTTGTGGATCACAAGTACAGTCTTTCTCTTCTCATACTTGAATATGGAACAAAATTCAGTGGCATGTGCTTCTCTTTTAGTAAAGTAGTCACGGTGTGGTACCTTGTTAGTTAGTGGTTGGCTTGTGTTCTTGCTTACATCAACTTACATCATGAGAAAAGTTAAAATAATGAAAGCAAATATTTAGATTTCTGAAGGACTAGAACAATAATTCCAATGGCTTTGTAGTTTTTAGTATGAGTGCTAGAATTTAGGAAAAGAAGATAGTGCTGAGGCATTAGATACAAGGACTGTGTACCAATAAATTTACAAGAACAAAATTTAGAGCTATTAAAGGGCTAATTCTCCCACTGATACTGCAATTCATTGAGGGATGACTTGAATTTAAAGGAAACAAGGCAATATCCATAAAATATAATAGCATCCAGTTGAATTTGTGTAGAGTGTTGACTAGAAAATGGATGGATATATTAAAAGAAAAATAAGAAAAGAAAAACAATCTCTGAAGCCACTTGGCTGTATCTGTGATAATGGAACAATTTCTATATATACAGCCTGAAAAAAGCACCCCAAAACCAAAAGAGACAGTTACTTGTCTTCTCCCTTAACTTTACTTCTGTGTCTTATAGCATTTTAATTGTTTAAAGGAGGAAAGGCAGGTACTGTTATGAGTCACAGAGTTCAGTTTGATTAGAATTTCCAGTGATTCAACTGGGTCTTGAGACTCCTCAAAAACCAGTCTCAGAGTTTCTCTATCAACATAATAAAGATTAGAAATGTGTCAAAACATTTTTGTGAAAAGTAAATGAAATCGTGAGCCAGGATTTCCAATGGATATATTTGGAAACTGCCATAGATCTGAACAACTGAGCCACAAATCAGTTAGTTCAGAACTTATTTAAAAATATTCTCTAGTATTTTGATGGGAATAGATATTCAGTATTATGCAAATAGTCTTGGTGTTCTATACTTTTAATCCTGGAGCTCTGTATGCAGAGACAGTTGAATCTTCAAGCCCAACCTGGGCAAGTTAGGGAGAGCCTATCATGAAATAAAAATTTTTAAACATTGGCTGGGAAAATAGGCTTAGTGTGAAGACACTGTGTTCAATCCCCAGTACACAAAAAACAATAAATCACACAAGATTTGATGAGGTGGAGCAAGATTCATTTCTAAAATTGAAGAATGACTGATGATACATAATTTATATGAAATAAACCTTGTTCTCTTTCAGCACTGAACAGTAAGTCATAATGTAAAGTACAGAAAGGACCACAAACAGAACAAGCACTGTATACAGATAAAATATTTTTGAAAGAAAATTATTACTTTTCTCTGAGGTTTACAGTAAATATCTCTAATGTTCCTTCTTTTACTGGTATTTATATCTGTGAATATACTCATTTTAGTTAAAAAATCATTTTACTAGTTAATACAAAAGAAAACTCCAGATATCAATATATTTTGGTGAATCTATTTTTAAGAACTGGAGCAAATACCTTGTGTGAGTAATTTGATTTCTGACCTGTAGTGTGTACCTCTGTGTGCATGTGTTTGTGGTGTGTGCACGTATGTGTAGGTGTATGTGAGTGCTAGCAAGACATTCAGGAGGATTTCTCTACAGTCAATGTGGAATAGCATAAGTAAGATTAGGAAATAAACAGTTGTAAAATCCCAACTAAATTTTTTCCTTGTATTAAAATATTCATATTAAAAGGAGGTAATACACCCAAAACAGCTTTTCTTAGTACTAATTATGTCAAGATCATATGGAATGATTCAATTTTATCTTTTGGTATAGCACATCATTCTACAAAAATAGCTTGAATTCTAACATAAGTAGAATGATTCCTTACAAAAATGTGAAAGAGCAAAGAGCCTTCCATTTTCGCTTCCTTTAAATATCTTTAGAGATCCTGAGGTCTCTGGGATAGAGCATTGGTACCAGTTTCTCTTGTTTTATTATTCTTTTTTGGTTTCTGTTCTTCATGAGGACAAACACATGTTCAAGGACACGTTTGAAGGATGGAATTTATGGGCTCGTGTTCCAGTGTACATTAGATTTGCAGTCATTGAATAAATTAGTTTAAGCAATTAAAGGAGCCACCCTATAAACCTTACACAAGCATATAATGATGCCAGGAGGCAGTAATAGCTTTGGGAGGATATAAATCAAATAATCAGAATACGATTATATGGTGGTTCCTTTTCAAAAATGCAAGAGAGAAAGCATAAACTTTTCCATGCATTCATCTTTCATCTTACTTAATGCTTTTGCAGAAGACAGGAAAAATGTGCTTTTCTGAAAGGGAGATTTAAGGACAAATCAGTAAACATTATTCTGGAGGTTTGTGTTTGGTTTTGTTTGCATTCATTTGCATATTATGGACTGCTGTTTGCATAATAAGACTACTGTTATTTCTAGTCCGTCCATGGGAGATTACACATAAGGTAACACAATTGTGTACCCTTTGTCATATACGTTGTTGTAATCTGTGAACAAATTCTGACAATTCTTAGCACTGAGGATCAGTGAATCTTGCTACAGTGGGTGAGATGACAATTCCACAAAGTTATGTGGCCATTTAAGAAATGGAAGAGAATTAAAACACACATACAGGGCTGGGGATATAGCTCAGTGGAATAAGCGCCTGCCTAGCAAGCACAGGGTCCTGAGTTCGATCCCCAGTACCGCCAAAAAATAAAAATAAAAATAAAAAAAATAAAACACACATACAATTTGTAAAATTTGCTTCAAATATGCAAGGCTGTGATTAGAAAGCTGAGCTTATGCATGGATGCAGATCTGGACAACTTGGCCTCCTTGGATCAGTGTCTATGACTTGTAGGCTGACACAATTGCTCAGTGATCTGCATAAATAAGATGGTGAAATGATTAAACTGAGTAGACAGTAACTCTGACTTTGACCATTACAGGCTGGACATAAGGATTTGGTACAACCCAACCACTTCTTCCTTTCCTTTTCTTCTTCTTCTTTTTTTAAAAGTAAACAAATGCCCTCAGAGACTGATAATCTGAAAGAGAAGAGAGTGGGATAGAGAATAATATAAATCTCATGGCTGAAACACACTCTGTGGAAACGTTAGAGTAAGTTCTGGGCACCAGGAAAGACCTAGAGTGAGAACTGCGGAAACCGGCTGTGTGTTAGAGATAGTGCTCAGCTTTTTTTTTTTTTTTTAACTTCTTAATCTTTTGTGAAGGGCTGCCGAAGACGTGACTCATATGCCTGTTATTCTCAGAATGCATGTAAACCCTCATAATACTACACATTTCAAAAAATTACTTTTTAGGTTCTTCTGCAGTGAAAATTATGTGAGCATAATAATCATCACACTATACCTAGTGTTATGCGTCTAGATTTTTTGAAATTCTAATCAGAGTTTCAAAAAGCATCAACCGGGAACAGCTTCCCCAGGTGTGAGATCAGCTAGTTTCCCTGTTAAAAGATTTGTAAGACAGGGTTGCTTTTCTATTTCTGATTCTTTTGAAGAGTTTGCATTTATGATTGTAGAAAATAAAAAGGAGAAATCCATCTAGAATACTATGTAAATAATGTATATGTATGCACATACTTTGTATGTGCAAGGATCTACTATTTATATATCAAAGGATCAAAATATGGTTATCATTAATATGATTATTTTAAGACTTTTGATTTTTCTTGGAATGACTTTTTGGTTCATTGACTCTCACAAAATAAAATGTCATGTATATATATCTATATCTATCTATCTATCTATATATATATATATTTCACATGTATGTCATAGTCAAATAATTTCTTCAAATGAAGAAAACATATTAACTGGTAAAATAACCTTAGCTTCTATAATTGATCCAGTATCTATGAAAGTAAAATGTTGATAAAAATCCACTTTTGATGCTTTGTGTCAAGGCAAAAATATTACTCAATTATTTTGCAATAAAGTCTATAAGGTAAAATAACCCAGGGTTTGTACTGGTAAATGCTACTAAAGGAAGAGTACTAAATGAATGTCCTTTATCATGATTTATGCAGAAATGTACTAAGCAAGAAAGGCAAATTGAAGTTTCTTAATCATGCTATTGAAATTCAAGAGTACAACATTCGTCTATCTTGACAGTGTTTTGCCATGAACACAAGCTGTGGACAATAGTGACTCACTTTATATACAGAGAGAGCGGTATTCATCCATGGATTAATGCATGTGTGTGTTCAAGAATTGAGTCTGCTGATAGGGTCAGGGAGTCGGGTCACTAGGAGCCCATCAGGGTGTACCTCCCCTCTATCTATTTCCTGACTGCTATGATCCCAGAAGCTTTGCTCCAAGACAGGCCCTCCCACCACCCCCTTTCTGTTTGGAGCAAGCCAATTATGGACTAAATCATGAGTCCAATTAAGCTTCTTTTCCATTAAGTTGTTGGTGTTAGGTACTGTGTCTCAGCAATACAGAAAGCAGCTAAGACAATGCCTCTGAATGCAATAAATGGCAGTAAATGTTGAAATGGGAAATTTGTCCATTTGCTTTTTTGGAGGTTTTTGTGGGAGGATATCGGAAATCGAACTCAGGACCTTGCATTTGCCAGTCAGATGTTTGTGCTGCTGAGCTAGATCCCTGGCCCCCAGAGGGGATTTTCAAATGATGGATTTATACTAACATTGACTAGCAGGTTTGATACTGCATTGTAGCAATAATGGGACTGAAAATTAGGAATGCTACAAATACTTTGAAAAAATGAAATTAATAAGAAGTCCTCATGATGGCAATAGCAACAAAGTTTATTTCTTTAATGTTGAAATAATGGTTAGCAGCTTACTGGAATTGTATGGACATAAATTACTATTGTATATCTTTTAACAGTCTTTAATATATTCCCGTGAACAGAATAGATAAATATGTTCACAAGATAAGAAGAAAATGCAGCTATCCTTGAAAAGAGTCTTTGTACAAGGTGGTAAGAGGCAGCCTTTGGGGGACAATAGCCTCCACTGGCATCCTGCTCTGGCAGCGTCCGTGTAAGTGGTATCAAGTCATTTTCAGGGCTTTTTCTCTGTGAAATGAGAATAATATATTTAGATGGGCTATTGAAGAGTTAGAGATCATAGATATATAGTCTCTAGTATATAATAAATTATTAAAGTGGTATTAGGTGAATATCACCTTGGAAGGAAGTTTCTGGTGTTGTATATTGGCATTTGTCCTTGGACCAGTTTTAATCAATGATCTTGACGCAGATTTATAGGTTATGCATATCATATTTGTGGGTAACACCAAGTTGAACTGATAGGTAATGTATCAGAAGGCTGACAGAATCAGTGTTGAAAGTCCTGACTGATGGAAACAATACTCTTAAGCCATTCACATGAAGTAAAGTTCTGGGACTCAGATACAAGAAACCAACTAGGAGAACCAAGAACGAAGGAGACATGATTTGACAACACCTCATCATAAGGACTTAGGGACTCTTAGTTCATTGCAAGTGGGTTATGAGTCATTCCATAATGAGAATGCCAAGAAAAGCTAATGGAATCTTGGGCATCATTAATAGAAGTACATTGTACAAAGCCATCGGGGGTGGTGCCTGCAGTTCCCTGCCAGGATCAGAACAGCTGGAAGATAATGTAAAGTTTTGGACATTGTAGGACATTGTAAAATTAGAAAAGGACAAAAAATTGTCTGGAAATGATGCCATATGAGGACAGCTACTGTATTAGGTTAAGTATTATAACTACCTGTATTTCTGACTTTTGCATGGAAGAAGAAATAAACTTCTTTTAAACTTTTTCTGACAAAACATAAGATTAATGGAGGTTACATAAGCAGGTAAATTTGGATTTTCTGTAATGAAGTAACTTCTTTCTGAACTGAACTGTTAAAAATGGAATGCTTTCCCTTATGAAGTGGTAGATCTCTTGCCAAAGTAAGTGTTGAAGCAGATGCTGAATGATCTTCTGTTAGAACTGGATGAGAGATTCCTTCAATCCACAAACATGTACTGCATGCAGGCGAACTACCATCACCACAAAACTGATAAAAAGAGACCTTTAGATAATATAAATCCAAAAATAACAATCTGTTCCAAGGTGCAAGATGGGGCATCATACTTCCTCTATAGCCTCTAATTCTCCTGTACATGTGAAATTCTAGAGCTTTTAATAGGTAAAGTTAAAATAATCACATTAAACCCTTGATGCCAAAAATGTTTAGAGTACATTTTTATGAAAATGTTGTATTTAATATTTATAATCTTTGTTTTTATATTGTATTTTGTATTATAGTTGACCCTATGTATGTCTTCTGTCACTAATAAAATAGGTACTAATATCTCAGTCTTTAGAAAAATTGTACTACATTACAGCCTAAAGGACTTTGTGCAGTGATGGAAATGGTCTTTCTATCTGCTGATCAATATGATAACATGTGTTTTTTGAGTATTTTAAATGTGACATGCAAATGAGGGACTAACTTTTAAATTTTAAATTTTGTTTATTTTTGTTAACTGAAATTAGCTACAGTGACAAGCAACAGCAATATTTGGCCAGTTCTCCTTTAAACAACTAGATTAACTTGATGCCATCACAAATAATTCATCTATCAATTAATAAGGGCATCAATATGGACCTAAAGGAGTTATTTATTTTCTTTGTCATTATTAGGACTTAGGTATATGCTACTATTTTGAGTAATATTTTCCAGTATAACTTGGAATCTCTCATCTCTGAGGAAGCGTAGATAACCTAAGATATTAACCGTCATCTTTTTATCATCAAGTCAGGAACTACTTAGGCATCGTCCTTCAGGTTGATTATCTTTCACTTACATTGGTCTCACACTGGGCACTGAAGTTTGCACCGGACTTTTTAGTTCACGTATTCGGACATTCGGCTGTAGGAGGATTTCACTTTCACTTTAGCTTCTTGCCACTCCATTGCACTGCCTCACAACTCCTGATTCTACGTTACTAACGAATCTACACTGAAGACTTTTTCCAGGCTTTTTTATTTTTTTATAGTTTCTGCCTTATTCTCTCACCTTTTCACTGAGTTCATTTCCACAAAGCCTACTGCATTTGCCACCGCATCTCTGAACACAGTCGTGCCCTCACGACCTTGCAGCAATGACTCCAGATTCTAAAATTATTTTGAATAGTTTTCACCTCAACATGAAAGCAGCCTAATTTTTTTCATCTTAAACTTATACACTTATAAAGATCGTACTTGAATCTTTCTACTGCTTTCTGATGAAACTGCTTTTATTTTTGTTTCTACTTTTTCTAGGAAAGATACCTTAATATTTCTTAGTGAATGATTTGATTTTCCCAAGAAAAGCCTCATGACTGACAGCCCTCCTGCAGTGTACAGCTGAAGCCAGTAGCGCCCTGAGAAACTGGTGTGTGCTTTTGTGGTTGCCTTTTGTTGTGCTGAAGTGTGGAATTGTTTCACCCATGCTCCCCGCTGCATCACTTTTTCTTTAGGTTAGCACTTTCCCTTGACATAAAAAATTGTAATGTTATCCATTCGACACTTGAAAGAATTTAAACAAATGCAATAGCAGGGCACTCGCTACTATCTCTATTTGCTAAAAGAGAAAACTGCAGCTCAGAAACCCACAAAACTTGCCCAAGTCTTTGTCTGTGAACTTATACCCATGAGAGGTGCACCGGTCCCCTCTTGCTTAAAGCTTCTAATCTCCGAGTAAAGAAATAAGAAGTACAGGGTAAACATAAGATATACAGTGTTTAAAGTATAGCATGCAACTCATTTATTTTCTCATTCATTTAAGAAATTAGCAATAACTGTGTTTTCCAAAGAACTTAGGTAACCTGAATTTAATTCTTAAAGATAGAAAGCACACTTTGATCTTGAATTTCCAATTTCTGTTTGTAACTCAGTTAGGTATTAATTCGTATATATAGGTATGCATATATCTTAAATACATTTTGGGTGAAAATCTACATCTCTTCACAGACATCAATTCTCTTTAATCTATCAACTATATCTGACATATCAGAACTTTTTATTAATATGGCAATGTTCTCACCTTTACTGTGTTATAAGAACATAATGAGTTGCTGTGATAAAAAATAATCATCCATTCCTAAGTAATACTATAAATAAATTATAGCGCCCTCTGCAATCGATTAATAATAAATTTCTGATCTCAGGTGTGATTGCCCTGAGAAGGAAATGAAACAAGACATTTTAATATAAATAGGAGAAATAGAGATTTATGAAAGGTCACGGTTAGAATGTTGAAGCAGGGCGCCTTTTGGGTGTACGGAGAAGGCTGCAGTAGCTTGAAGGGTGTAATCTGGAAGGCTTCCGAAGCATATGGAGTGGTGAGAAAAAGCGGCATAGAAATGCCAGTGAGGAAAGAAGAAAATTGGATGAATCCCGGGAAAAGCCTGGGGGAAGGGAAATGCCTGAAGGGAGGAAGCAGGAACAGATGTCTAGCTGGTCATCGCGGGTTTTTTTTAAACATCATGAGATTATCCTGAGTGTGCCTTGTAAAAGAATAAGCTCCTATAATAGTTCAATAAAAGGCTGAACTGGCCGGAGTAGTTAAAGAAGGTGTTATACGAAAGCATTTCCAGTTTCGGCACATTGACTGAGGGAGATTTTAGAATTAAAAAGGCCCAGTGATGGGCAAGCCGGAGTTTGCATTTTATGCGTCACATGGCGCGCCAGGGATCTTATTCTATAGTGTGCGTTGTTTCCCTCCTGAATGTTAGGACGTTTTACGAAGTCTGCAGGCTTTCAGGTGTTGTCTTCCTCTCATTTCCAAAAGAAAACATTGAATTTTTTTGCCACATTGTGCAGACACTTTCTTGCTTTAATTATTTAATGCATGACTTCTAGCAAATAAAAAACAGATATTTAACAATTTATATTTATACTTGTTGATTTTTTGGCAGATACTACTGTATAATTCTACAGTGACCCTGAATTTATATCAATGCCAGATTTTTCAACAAATATTACAACATTAATTAACCTTGAGCTTACAAGGTACACTTTTACCTCAAGAGAGTATTTATTTGTAAATATTAGTCCAAAAATTGAAGGGATATTTTTGTGATGACATGTGTCTCTCATTCTGAGACTTAACAGACGTTTTGCCAAGAAGGAACTCAAGAGACTAAAAAGAAAAAATAATTCTTACCCTGAAGGTCTCTGAGAACCCTAAAAAATAATTTTTGTGTTGCCCAGGAAAGCATCTCGCTGATGACTTATATTTATATATCAAGATGTAAATAAATTGGAGCGAAGAAGTGCACAGTAGGTCCATATTGCCTGGGAACAAAAACATTTTAAGAAAAAAAAAGAAGAGAAAGAAAGAAAAATGAGGTAGACAATATGGCGATGGCCTGTGCGCCAGGGACAGATCTGCTGAAGGGAGGAAGGGTACAGTTTGTATCGTTGTTGCTCTTTGCCTCTCCGTGCCAAAGTGTGCTCACATAACAGTACATGGATTTTGTGCTTACCAATGCTGCTATATTCTTTCTGCCCTCATCTACTATACTTGGCCTGACTCAGAGGAAGCAACATGCAGAGGGAGTTACTACAATTGAGCCCAGCCTGCAAATACGTCAGATACTATTTGTTGTCCAGAAGGAGAGGAGAAGGAACGCTTGTTTAGTGTCTCCTCACTGCTCACCCAACTGTGCATGAAGGGTTTGTGTTGCCATTGGTTTTTTGAGTATAAACTGCTGCTGTATTTGCACTGCTTGTTCATTTTGTGCAGCTATAAAGTCGCAGGTTATCAGCACAAGAGCTAATGTAGTATTGTTTCCATTGCTAAGTCTAAAAACTGTACATTGCACTAGCGGAGGTTTTGTATCATCACAATCTTTATGTGCTACTGAACACAAAGTGTGAATGAAAACTTGTCCCAAAGAAATACCTAACCTATTGTACCTGTTTTCTCAAAAAAATTCTTACTCAAATTGGTATTGCAGACAAGAAGATGTTGTGATTTTAGATTAACAAAGTAGACTCCCGTGTGCACTAGATATTGTCTCAGTAAGTCGTGTGGTAGCATATTCTAAAAGAAGAGTAAGGCACATTGGGCTTTTCGCATTTTGTTGTGTTTGCCCAATAAATGCATTTGCAATCTTTATGCATATCTTATTTACACCAATACATTTAAAAATAAAGAATTTGACCCCAACCTTAGATCCACCCACCACATCAATTTAGTTGAGATTTTAAGGTCCCAACAAGAAAAAAGTTCTGAAAATTCATCATTAACCCATTCATTCATTAATTCATTCTTCATTACTGGTGTCTATTCTGTATACAACCTCTATTAGGTTCTAGAGCTATGTAATTAAAATGCTGACTGGCCAGGAGTGGTGGGATCTGCCTATAGTCCCAGCACTAAAGAGGCTGAGGCAGGAGGGTTATTATGAGTTCAAAGTGAGCTTGGGCTACATAGTGAGTTCAAGGCCAGTCTCAACTACCCAGTGAGACCCTGTCTCAAAAAAAAATCTCTGATTAAAAAAGTTGTAGGGGCTAGGGATATAGCTCAGTGGAATAAGCGCTTGCCTAGCAAGCGCAGGGTCCTGAGTTCGATCCCCAGTACCGCAAAAAATAAATAAATAAATAAATAAAAATAAAAAAGTTGTAATTGTACCACCAAGGCTAGAATATTATGGCTATAAAAGAAACACTAGTCATAATCTTAACTATTACTTCATGTAAAATCTCAAGAAATAAATAAAAATGTAACAGTAACTTTATTATTTTTTGGGCAGAATTTAATTAAGAGAAATTCAATTTTTTTCCATGAGCACATTGTAGCCTCTGAAACTCATTGAATTACTTATTCATTGATTGAATTCTTATCATCAATTCTTTATACAATTTGCAAAATTACTGGAGGAAAGTAAGTAGATCACAAAGCCTCCAATTCATAGAAGGTCCACTGATGCGCCATTGCTTGGAATTGTTTAATTATATGTCATTGCTTAAGATTAAAACAATGCTTTTGTGTTTATTTTTTTTTAAACTGCTCCTGTAAGATGTTCGTAGAACACTGACACCTAATTTTGGCTGGTAACCAAAACTTCAATTTACAAGAAAATGTATTTTTAAGTGCAAATAAAATCACAGAAGTATTTTGATTTCAGTTCAATTGTAAAAGTAGAAAGAGTGATTTTAGTTGAGCGCAAGTCTGTTCACACATAAAAATTTCCAATGATTTTCTGAGAACTAGTATGCTATTTTGCTTAGGTCAAAATCTCTTCCTAATAAGCAGCATTGACCCTTAACATTATGGGTTTGAACAATGAAAAGCCACTTACACTCGTTGTTTATTTTTTCTATGTGTGACAATTTATTGAAACAGAACTTTATAATAGCCTAGAGATACTGAAACAGTCTGGCCTGCCATTAATGTATAGAATACTTGCGTATCATCATCTGTGGTATCATCATTACCAAAAGTAAGTTTGTGTACCGTAGAAGAATTAAAATTTATCGAATCATTATATGCATAAACTCTTAGACCAGGCGCCACACCATTCACAGTGTAAAAAAATGTAAACATGTAGTAATAAATCATAGCTAAAATATTGAATCTTACAATACTCTAGTAATGCACTGATCTCATAATCATACCCCGTTGCCACCGAGGTGAGTGCAAGTATTGTGAGTGCTGGTTTAAAGCACCACGTGCTGCCCAGAATCCCCCAGTGAACAATTCATCTCTCCAGTAGATTGTGCCCTACAGCAAAGTGAGATCTCTCACAAGTCTCATAAATTTTTCACTCTGTATAGTAAATATAATTAACAAAATGAATGTCAATCAACTGTTTATGTTATAGTAAGGTTCTAGTCTACAGCAAGCTAACTGTGCTTAGTTTGGTGCATGATAACAAGTATAGGTAGACCTTGAAACAGGAGTGTGGAGGGGATTCCAGTGACCCCAGAGTAGACTCAAGGCCACTGTTGGCCGGGCGAGTCATCGTCACACTCCAGCAGGATCAGAGGCTACTGCACAATCTGCCGTCACCATCGCTGCATCCACGAGCTTCTTCTATATAGACCCCAGCTACTTGCCGCCTCCCACCCTCAGTTTTGCCTGTACTAAGCCAGGGACCATGGGCAGAGGACAGGAAATGATGGCTTAGGAGAGTTCACATTGGTTGTACCTGTCATTGTGATGATAAGAAAGTTATCACAGTGACAGCTTTAAGGAAAGCAACATGTCTCCGTGCAAGCGTTGTACATGGCTTTATCATCAGAATGACACCGAGGAAGATGTTTGCATATCACAGTGCCATAAGGAAGTATAACCCAGGAAAAGCATTCACAGTAGGGAGCCTGGAGAAACTGTGATTCTATGGTGTTGAAGAAACAGGAGTGTGTAGGCAGCCAAAGTTGTAAGCAGGGGTGAAGTTCCAGACCAAGCCAGTAAATAGGCTGCAGACTGTAACCGTTACAGACGCTGTCCATACCATGGTGGATCCCCACATGATTCCTGGAGGATTAACCAGTATATTAAGGAGGACAAAAAAAAAAAAAAAAAAAAAAGCTTTGGAGAGCACTCAGAACACCGGACCTAACAGCACTGTCCCTGCCACAGCTGAAGGTTTCCACCTAACCTATTGGATGCCCTGAGGGCACCTGCCCCCATATTCCGTCCCTCCTGTGCGGGGGAAGTGGTGGAGCATCCTGACAACTGAAGTGGAAGAAACATAGCAGAACACTGAAACACAGCATGTACCGAGGTTATGGACAATGACCCCGCAGGAGCCGTCATTGCCGGCGATGGCCTAGAGAGGACAGCAAGTAAGAACATGGGGAAAATTAATTCCCAAGGTCAGCAATGTCAGTATGGCCACAACTGCAGCTATCCATGTAAACGAGTTGAAAACCTTAAAGAACAAGATAAGGTAGCGATAAAAGCAACTGATTCCCCAGCTAGAAATTCATTCATTTTCCAGGGCCAAGTGGGGCAGGACTGAGTACATGTCTGCTTACTGTCTGTGCCATCATGAGTCATCCAATAAGAAAAAAACTGAATATGAAACCCTGCCAGCACAAAACGAACAATACTATGGGCTGAAGGCTTTGTTTCTTCCTCTTTTTTTTTAAATTGAACAGATATCTAGAACTATCTGCATTATCTGTGCAGCATAAATTTTCTGTCAGTTTTATATAAAAAAGTCTCTTTTGGTAATGATGAGCATTTTTAATGCTGTTCAACATTTTGTTTTTCGTAATACATATTAAAATTATTTTATATCTGCTCAAGTTAATTTTTACAGTTAAATCTTTATCTTTAATTTTTAATAGGATAATTTATTTACTTAAGAAAGTCAACTACTGCATATCACTTAAAGGCTTAAGTAATGTTTTTTAAAGCTATACTGGACTGTTTACTATTTCAGGTACCAAGACCTCGAGTTCCTATGTTGTCCGAGTGTTAGCTGTCTCAGAGTACTCAGTGACCAAGGAATTGAGAAACTCTTCCCACTAAGTGCAGGGAATTCAAAAGCCCAGGAAAGCTTTTGACATGGAGTCTCAAGCCCTTCAGAATATTATGTTGATTTTTAGTTACTGGCAGATCAGTGACTTTATGGAAAGATAGGCACAAACTGTTAGTCCTAGTTGTGAGGTCAAAAGTATGTCTTATGTTAGGAATTTTTAATTGATATTTTTTATTTTGGATAGTTTATCATCCACTGGACAAGGATCTTGAGAATTCCTTTTTATTGATTGAGAGAGTAAACCCATGGGGAGTTTTTATAGTTGTCAGACACATTTATAGAAATGAGTGCTATAAAATAACATTTGTTACTGTTCAACTTTCAAATCATAGTTCCCTTCTGTCATCTGCGCGGGTATTCTTTTAAGAACTTTGGAAGCTCTAAGCGCTGCCTCTTATGTGCACTCTGTGTCATATGAAAATAACTGCATTTAAATAGGTTTTCTATCATGATTTTTAGAAACATCTTGTGAATAATTACTGAACGTTTTGCACACTTGAGGTTATAAATCCATCCACCTGTGTACGCCTATGTTCTTTCTTCAATATGTGCCAACTCGCAATCAAATAAAGCACCTTTAACGGATCATTTCAAACACAGGTCCTGAAAATGAGAGAAAGGAAAACAATGAACTTCGTATAGAAAAAACAGTAGGTTTTCAAAGAAAAAATACACTCAGACAAATAAGATGGGAAATATAAATACTTCATTTCTGAGAAGATTGTCTATGTATAAAACACAGCATGACAAAGCTCTGCAGAGAGAACCACCTCCTCGCTAGCGTGGGTACTCAGCTGAGTGACACTTCAATGGAAACGGGGAGCACGCCTATTTATGTTTAACTTAGCTTAAAAACAGCAGCAAAGCTCTCTTCCTAATATAGAAATGCTCTCAGAATATCTAGCTCATTTCATGAAAAAATAAAAGAAAACTTTTCAAAACTGCATCAATGAGTAGTGTGTACTTGTAAGGGTATGAAAATGAATGGAGATTTATTTTGTGATATGTTACGCATAAGAAAACAAACACGAGTCCTAAAAATACTACCTGCTATACAGTGGATATGCTCAAAATATACATAAATGTTTAAATTGAAAAAGATGATGGCAGGAAAAGCCAGTTTATCACTAACCCCCTCAGAGTACTCTGCCTAACGTCAGCACAGTCGTGCCACCGTGTTTTCCACTTTTAAAAACAGTTCTGGAAATCTTCTGTCATATTTTTGCAAGTTTTGATCAAATGTTTGGTGCCTGGTGCTACCCCATGCCGTTGATGGAGGGGCAGGCTCATAACAATACCACAGCGTGTCCCTGTGCCACTTATCCCCCAGATCCTGCACCTTGTGTTTCTGGTTCCTCTCCAAAATCAAAATGGCAGTGTCTGAATCAAAAGTTAAAATTTTTGATTCAGACATTGAGTTAGCCACCACTGTGCACCCAAAGGCACTCTTAAAAGTGGATTTCCAGAAGTGCTTTCTTTTGATCTTTTTCAGACAGGGTCTCACTATGCAGCTCAGGCTGGGCTTGTGCTCACTTTGTAGCTCAGTCTGGTCTCGAACTCGTAAGGATCCTCCTGCCTCAGCTTCCTGAGTGCTGGGATGACAGGTGTGCGCCACCATGCCCGGCCTCAGAAGTGCTTCATAAAGAGGCAAAATTGGTGAGATAGGTTGGAGTTGGAGTTTCTTTGGAAGGAATTAAGGCAACGTGTATTTCACTACAGTGGATGTTTTTAATTTAAACATTCACTGTATTTTCAATCACGTCATGTGTTTATAAAATTAAAACCACTCAAATCAATGACACTGATTCCCATTTCACTCTGTTTTATCTCTAGCCTCCCAAAACTTCAGGTCTGCCCTGAAGAAAGTAGACAATTAATCCCGCATCGCTACCACTCTCAAACTGGATTTGGTCATCGAGAGCAGTCGCTCCTCTCTCTGACTTTATTTTTTCCAAACTGTGAAACTGATCATTGCATTCTATCATCTTCATCCACTTCACATTTTCACTCTAAGTTTCTAAGCATTCCATTTCCAATGCTCAGTGTCCAGGGTTTTTCTCTTTATCACCTGCTTTCATGTCAATAAATCGCTGTCTTTCATCTGCAGAGGCAGAAGGGGATGATACTTCTACCCTCACTGCGAGGGCCTTAGCCAATACCCTCATAACACAAGACAAGGCAGTACGAGAAAAGCATAACAAATGTATTTAATCATAGTTTTATGCAGCGCAGCAGCTGTAAGAATGAAGACCCAAAGATACAAAGTGTCCGTTTTGTGCTTCTGTACAGTGAACTGGGGGCAGCCACGTAGAAATGGGACTGGATGAAAAGGATATGTCGGATCTGGTAGTATGTGAGAGATTAAATGCGGAAACTTAGCGGACTGTTCAGACTCTTCTCAGGCTCTCAGTCGTACCATTTCTTCGTCTAAGGTCAGAGAACTTGTCCACGGGCAAATCTGAGACAGAAAGGCAGGAGATATTAGAGGAATAATTTTAGTTTTTATGGATGGCTTTGGAGAAAAGGAGCTCTAGTTTCTCTAGCTCACGTTGGAGAAGAGGAGTGCACTTGCTAGGACTTGCTCTGAGGGGATCACGGTGAGAGAGAGATGGGAAAGAGCAGGCCAGTAGGCTCTGACTCCGAGGTGTCCTCTGAGGCTCTCCGGTGCAAAGTGCCACACTTTGGGGGTTATTTTCTGCATTTCAACACAATCGCATCGTCATACTCCACACCAAAGGTCAGATTTTGTGTTTTGATTGATTCCATTTCTTCTGCCTTCTAGCAGAGGGAGATCTTTTAGTCTTGCATATAGTTTTATGTGAAGTTCTTCATCTTTGAAACATCGTAATAATTCTCAGTTTTGAGGCTAATTGCTCCAATTAGGTGATATATAACAAATGTGTTCTCTGTCTTATTAAATTTATCATCTTATTTCATCATGAAAAGTAAGATAACTCTGACTTTTTACCAATTGCACATTTGTATTTTCCTTTCATGTTAGCCGGCTTGGGGTAGTATAACAAACTAACATAGCCTGTGTAACCTTGATAAACTAGTTGATTCGTTAGCATATTTCTGTAGTTTAGACACAGGAGAAGAGAGTATGGGTCTGGCTGGGTTCTTGCAGGGGCTCTCTTTCTGGCAGATGACTGGATGACTGGATGACTTCTTCTTTTGTGTTGGCAAAATAGAAAGCAAACTCCCCAGTGTCCTTTCTCAGATAGGGGCTAATCAGTCGGGAGTACCACACCCTGATCACTTCATCTAAACCTGGTGATTCTTTCTCAAAACCTGTGTCCAAGTACCAAAATGATGTATGAATGTTTTGAGTAAGGGGGACACAATTACGTCCATGACAACTTTGCTGAAATATTTAACACGACCTTCCTTTAAACGAGACCTATTTTCACTGCATGACATTGTACCAGTACATCTACATTTGCTTTCTCTGACAAGAACTCCAGTGAGGTCATAGACTCCTAATAGGCATCACATTTGCTGGTAGTGTAAAACTTGGAGGTGCAGTGCTTTGTTAGAAGGCTATCTTGTAAGCTGGACAAAAGTAAGGGTAAAAAGTAGTTTATTGCAGTTACCTATATAAGTGTGGTGGGAGGATTATGCAGCTTATCAGCACATGTCAGAAAGATGTTGGGATTTTAGTTGCAGGAAGTCTCAATATTAGTCCACAGTGTGATGTGACTGCCAAACTGCAAATGCAATTTTAAGCTACTTTAGTCAGCATACAGCTTACAAAATAAAGGAGATAAAACCTCACCATGTGCAGTATCTATAAAGCATTGTTATATTAAATTCTGGGTGCTACATTGCAACGATATATATTAAGGTGAATCAAAACCAACCCTTGTATGTAGACTCCATGGAAACAGAAAATTCAGTCTAAAGAGACATGAAGTTGGAATTCAAAGCCTCATAAGTTGAAATAAAATCACATCCTTAATGGAAAGAAGTCCCTGCTTTCTTGAGCTCTAGAAGACAACAACAACGTCTATCTGAGTATAGAGCCATTTGGGGATGTCACAGTCAAAGCTCTATCTATGCTGTTTAAATTAAAATTATATCTTTTTTGCTACTGTATCACAGCATTTTTTTTTTAAAACACTTGAACTTCATCATCATCAGTATCTTACTCATTAACAAATTCACTTTGGGGCCACTCAACAAGTCACTTTTGTTTTCTAGCTATTTGAGAGACAGTAGTTTTTGAAGGTGATATTCCCTCTAAAAATCCCCATTTCAAGACACAAATATCTATATATCAGTGTCATTTCTTTAATCAGCACGTGAGTTTTGAGCATTTCCTCACTGTTAGGCACTTTTGTAGTTAGCAGATACCTCACAGGTAGTTATGAAGCAAAGCTGACTACTCATGTAACTTCTTACTAAAGTGTGCTAAGCACTTTATCACTTCTGTGTCAACTGACCTTCAAGCATCTAAAATGGATTCTGTGACATATTCTCATAGATGCATGTGTCTTCTTTAAATAGGGATCATAAAATGAAATAATCCCTAAGGACCTAGTACATATGATTCCTTTTGTTCTGGGAAGTATTTTTGTGAAAATATTGCCTTATATTTAAGTATACCTGGTGCTTGATGAACCTTAAAAATCTTTAGTATGTGCTAAAAATAATATAGTAAATCTTTATGAATATTTCTTCCTCCAAAACCAATTTTAGAGGTGCACTTTTCAGCTAATTTTATTTATCTATGTTGCTATATTATTTCTTAGTTTTCTAATAATTTTAGCATTCTAGCTAATAAACTTATTCAGAAAGCAAGTTTACAATCCCTGGAAATCTTGAAATAAAGCTGAATGATTGACATTATGTTGACAGATATCAAAGCTCTCCTGGAGAATTTTACTCCCCTTTGACTTCCAGCTTTTCATATTATTTTAGGTTGGTAAGAGGCTTGAAAATAATCAGATCACTGACAGTCAATGACATATTATTGATGAAGAATAGGTAATCACACTTTTGATTTAAAATATTTGATCCAAGGGAGAATGAAGTTTTAGCTGGAGGATGGGGAAAAGTCCTTGGCTTGTGAGAAATATGAGGTGTGGTTCAGTTTCACCATTTGTGCCAGATCGTGATCAGGGTCTATAAGCTGAGACCTGCAGGAATCTCTCTAGTTTACATGTTCCATCCAAGACCCCCAGGGAGGATCCTGATTTCCTCTTGCCGATATTCTCTAACACCCTTGACATATATAATAATTCAAATGAATACTTTTCCTGCAACAACACATTGCACAAATCTCTTACTTCAATCCTATTTAGTGCTTAGAGCTAAATATATGTCAAGGTCAATGCAGTGAGTGGAGACAAGTGGGCCAAAGTTTGAATCACCATTTCTGTAATCATGGGTGGGATTGTGCAAAGAGTTTTCATTTGTCTCAATAGTAGCATAGATGATGTGGGGAAAGTAGTGTTTATCTGCAAAGTTATAGTTAGACTGTGTATGTAGAATACAATTATGCACCTATACGAGTACATATGTCTAAGTGTATATATTTGATATAGAAAGGCAAATGCATATAATGTGTATAAAATGTGACTATTATATATTTTAATTACATATATCAATACCTATATATCTACTGAGAGAAGATCCTAGTGTCAGAAGGTATGAACTAACAGAAATTGTGGGTTGTTACATAAAGTAGAAAGTTGTGTTACGTCATTTCTAACAGCTCCCGCTATGTGGTAAATACTATTGCCAACTCCCGCTATTCTTGAATTTTGGGCCTACCTAACTAGAGGTCACTTCACTTGATACTGTGCTCTGGGCAAATTTAGCTCACTGTCGTGTGTCCCTGCTTGTCATGTGTCCTTCATTGTCACTGTTGTGTCCCTAAAATTTTCGGTGGCCTGTTGAACTGCTGCTTTATCCGGGTTAGAAGTGGAGAATAAAGGTAAAGTGAAGATGACTATTCTGTTTACAGCAACTCAGCAGGAAATAAAGTATGTTTTACTTGGTCTCCTATGATCCAATTCCCTTATCCTCTGTTTAATGTAATCACTCTCAGTGGAATTCCGAACCCGGGGAGAAAATATATATACTAGGTATAGTAAGCACCATTTCTCTAAAGAAAGCATTTCAAACATGTGTTACAGGTTTAGTTTGTTGGTGAGGGGAATGAGCGAGGTGCATGTGGACCCACCAGGACAGGATGCCAGCACTCACCTATCATCATTAGTACAGCAAATGGAGTAGACTTATGCTGAGGAAAAGTCAAGTAGAAAAGAAGTCCTTGGCATAGCTGGAAATAACTTCTGTAATAGTTTGTAGTAATCTTACTTCATATGCTTCTTACTAAAATCTTTTTGGAAAAAAAATTAGTGTGTATATATATATAAGAAGCAAAAACAAATACATATTGCAATAAATAGTCTTACGGTTCAGAAGCATTGTGGATATTCCCTCTTCATTCAACAAGCATTTTTGAGCATGTACTTTTACCAGATGTTACAGACCCTGGGGATGCAGAGAGATCCAAATTGATTTAGGCACTTGACCCTAGAGAATGTATAGTAAATAAATACTGCATTCTGACATATGGTTCAAGTGTTAACATATTTAGGTGGAAAAATTTTTTAAACTCCTTCTCATATATGATGTTTTTTTCTTTACAAGTGGATCTTTATCCAGACTAGTGCACACACTTATATTTAAATGTGTTTAAATGTGTGCATTGATGCATGTATGTTCTCGTTTTAACATTTTTTTTTTCCCCTCAAAAACTCTTTAATCTTCCGGTATGTTGGTACACTGTACACCTGTCATCACAGCCCTTGGCGAGGCAAGTTCGAGCCCATTTGGGGCAACTTAGAAATTTACTCAGACCCTCTCTTCCTAAATAAAATACTAAAAGGGCCAGAGATATATTTCAGTGAGACGGCCCTTGTTTCACTCTGCAGTACCTAGGAAAAACGTAAGTGTGGCCGCATCGTGTGTTGCTTCCTGCTTGAGCACTTGGCGATGAGCAGATGAGGTGATGTAGGTTAGAGTGTGTAACTGAGAGCTTTTCAATCTGTGACCTTCAATGTAATACTTTACATTTCTTTGGCTTCACACTGTATTTACTCTCTAAGTAAACTATTTCACTCTGTTGTAGGAGGGGTTCATTTTACATGAGATAAATCAGAAAAATAGGACATGAATATCAGTAACCCATCTTAGACCACCTATGATATCCTAGGCACCTTCGTGTAATTGGAACAAAACATCAAACTACTAATTATTTACACGTTTGTGAGGCTGCCTATTACACTGACATGGGGGAATATCAGCTAGAGTAATTCAAACAGTGTTGCTGTTGATAAGGGAATTTGGATCTCATCCATACATACAGAGAAGCAGGATTTCTACCACTTATTGCCCAAGGTGCCTTGTACGACACACTGTGCTCTTGCTTTACACCCCGTCTCAGCCCCTGCTAGCTCACAAAGGAGAAACTAGCCTGTGCATGACCACATGAGAGGTTCGTCTGCATAAATGTAAGTGAAGTTATAGCAGAATTCAGGGAAACAACTTGCAGACTTGAGTTGCCAGGCCTTCGGTAAAGCCAGCTTATTTAATTCAGCACAGATGCTCACCCCTACTTTAGTAAAATCATCTCTAGTAACAGATGAAAATTACAACACACCCCATGTTTATTTTATAGGGAGTGGATTAACATACAAATTCACCTTCTCCTTTGAAATTTTCGTTTAAACAGCTACATCCCTGTAGGCAATTAGAAGACAGAAAGTATATCTATGTATAAAAAGGAATTGGGAAATTACAGTTGTTTTCAGGACCCTGTGACCTCCAAATTACCTTCTGTTTAAACAAATGCTCTAGAAATTTCAATGAGGCCCATGTAGATAGCACCAGGAATTCTGTCCTCTTTCCTTGGGAGATCTATCTTTGGTGCCTTGACATCTGCCTCAGTCTGAATACTGATTCCAGGAGGAAGCCACGGCACAGGGAGAACGTCTTGCTTGGAGGTAATTTTTTTGTTCTCTTCCTTCCAGGTCACACCTCCAGCATTTAAAGTAATCAGACAGGTTGATTATACATTGAAAATCAGATTTTAATGACAATTTCATTTGTAACTGCTGCTTAATTCTCTTTTAAAGTTCGAATTCCAATTATGTCATTATCTACTCTTTCTGCTATGGCTCAGAGAAGTGTGTTCCCCTTGCCTCATCTTCCAGAAAAATCTTTCATTTCCAAGTATTCTAGGACACTTTCCTTCTTCGCACACCTCCGCTGTTTCTATGAATCCTCATTTTATTTGTGCTGCCCTTTGTCATCGTCATAAGCAAATGGTATATATTTCTAGTGCACTGAAAAGAGGGATAAATGAATATGTATTCCCAAATTCTTCCTTGTTATGAGGGATTTCTTCTTTTGTTTGTGTACAGAACTGGACTAGAGGCTTGGTTAAGTTAGTTACATGCTCTGAAGCTTTACAGGGCAAGAGGGAAGACATTTCACCTGGTAAACACTGAGAAGAATAAATCAAATGATAAAATTCAATATTTTCTTTGCTTAGAAGCCAAGGGTTAAGTGTAGCTGATAGAAAATTCACATTCCACCAGCTGTCCTTAGTAAGAGAAAAAATAGATACACAAAGGGAAAACCTGTCCGATGCCATACGACAGATAGATAGATAGCTCACAGAAGCAGAGCTGTTTGCTGTGAAGTTTAAGCACTTCACGTGGTTTTATCATTTTAAAAGTCCACATGATCACCTGTCTTGAATGTTTATTTGCCTTGTCAGGGTGCTGGCAGGGCTCACTTGATATATTTTTAGCAGAGTGTACTCTGTGTAGAGGTAGCTATGGTCACCTGTTTTAGTTTTTTAATTTTCCTGCTGAAGATACTTAAGCATTAAGGTAAAAGTACTTTCTTTGTAAATAATATTCAAGGCCTATGTGTAAAGATAAGACAAAAGTTTCTTAAAATGAAAGCTAATATTTTTTCTGAATAATATTGAAAGTAAAAAATATCAGCCAAATACACTTTATAGACATCCTGCACTGTTTTATAATCCCTGATATTTCACATAAGCTACTTCAGATATTTAAAAGACTTCTGCATGATATAGTTTAATAATAGTGATTTTGCAGGTGAGGAAATTAATATTTTTAAAGGCTAAATTAATCTCACAGCTAGTAACTGACAGAATCTGGGTTCAAGTCTATGGCCAAACCATGCTGGATGTTCTTGGGCTTGTCCCCTCTCAGAGCAGTGCAGCGTCGGGCCTGACTAGTACTTGCAGGAGAAAAATCTGGATTGCAATCTTCCTTCTGGTCTTATTCCATTGCTGCATGAAACCTCAGATAGAGGAAACAAAACCATCAGCTTCGGGGGGCATCTTGTAAATTAAACTGGAGCACCCGCAGCTACATGTTAGCTATAGCTCAACCTTACTTTGCTGTTCTACTGTTATGCTTGTCACTCAATGCATCATCGAATTTATTGTGTGCAAAGGTCCTTTGATACGAAGTATTGTTTCCCTTTTACTGTGATCATCTTGTTCAGTGAGAAAGCATAATCTCCCCCAGTCATCTTTAAAAGTGAATATGTTGGTAAGGAATGTAGGTCTCACGGCCCCAAAATATTTCTATCTGCTGACCTCTTGTTCACAATTATTTAAACAGCATTTTAATTCTGAGCTTTAAAACCTTTCTGGGTTTGACAATTTTTTTCTTGCTTCCATATGTACCCATTTACTTAAAGGGCAGGAAAAATAGCACAGTAGAGTTTCCTGTTCCCAGATCTTCTCTAACCTGTCAGTATGCCTTTCTCCTTTATCTTATTTCTCTACTCATTTTTTTGAAATCTCTATTCCGTTACTTGTTTCCGTCCAACTAGTCAGCTAAGATGATAGTTGGTAAAAGATTAAGGCTCTGCATCTCCCAGCAGTATTTACATTTTAATGGGGGTCTCTTACTGATCAAAAAAGCCTCCAAGATGCAGAGGGATGAATTCTGAAGGTAACAGGCGGAGAGATATTTTTAGATAGTAGCATCTGGCTTGCCCCTCTAATCACATCCCATAAGCCGCCTACTCCATTTATTTGTAAGACCTTGGCTTTGCTGTTTACAGTGAGAAGGTTCGCTGTAATTGCACATGCTTTTTCAAAGGTTTAAATCCTGTCTTATTGATGGCGTGGCACTGGTACCTCCACGTTTACTTTCTCTCCTACTTCCACATTTTTGATGACTGAAATAAATTCTGAAATGCTTTTTAATGATGATGTAAGGCCTTGAACAGAATGAAAATCTGTTGTTTTAGCATATTTGGAAGAGAATGATTCGGCGGTCACGGAATGAAGACTTTCTGGAAATGGCATCTTCCCTTCTCTGTGCTGTGATGCGCACCTAAAGGGAAATACCAGTTTGGATAAATGCTAGAGCGCTCTCAAGAATACAAAGCAGAGTGCATAATGAAGTGTCCAGAAAGCTTGTTTTGTTTCTTTTTTTTAAATTCACTTGCAGAACACTCTTTAAAGCATGTTAAACCAACCTACTTCACCTACTTGTTTTATCAACTGAAAGAATTGAAGATTAAAAGAAAGTTTGTTTCTGAAGCATTGATTTAGTACACATGCTAGATTAAATTGGGAGTTTTCATGGAGTAATTTTCTATGTAAAAATAGACACCCTACAGGGTAGTTTCAAATCTAAAATGCTGACTAATTTTCCAAAGGCTTAGTAATTAAATATGACGATAATGCATTAAAATGTAAGTAAATTAGAGGAGCCTTTCAAAAATGTTTTTGTAGTGAAGAGAGATGAAGAAATATCCTGAAAAGCTTGAGTTTCATTTGGTCATTTAATTAGCATCCTGGTATTTGCTGAGTAAAACATTGCTTTTTAGCATAAAATTAACATTTCCCATTCATTTTACTATTTGTGTAAAATTATCCATGCATTTACCTATTTCCTCTTTTACATTAAGAATTATTCTAAAGGTTTTGAGGATGACTTTGTACATTGGAACTTCTTCTTAAAGACAGTCTTTTTATTTTTTATTTTTTGTCTTTCTGAGAAAAGGTTTCACCATGCAATTCAGGCTATCCTAGAACTCACTCAGTAGCCTGTACTGACCTCAAACTTACAGTGATCCTCCTGCCTCAGCTTCCTGAGTGCTGGGATTACAGGTGTGCATCATCATGCCTGGCTTACTTAAATATACTGTTTTTGGTGTTAAACTTTTTATTTTTTAATCCAGTATATATATATATATATATATGTGTGTGTGTGTGTGTGTGTGTGTGTGTGTGTGTGTGTATATATATTACATGAGAAACTAGCTGAGAAAAACATATATATTTGGACACTAAACTCACATTCTGCCTTACAACATACATCCCAAGCATAGACATAAATGACTGTAAGTAGTTAAAAACAAGTAGAATGCCCCATAGCAACTGAAATTTTTGAAAAATCTTTAGGTGTTGTTTTGGTTTACTGATTAATCATTTATCACTAGCAGTCATTTAAAATTTCTGCTGAATGCTAGGACCTGTACTGGAGTTAACTGCAGCTATCTCTGAAGTCGAAATAAGTGTTAACATTTATGGAGTCTGGCGTCTCCGGATAACTTGCTAGTATTTCCAAGTATGTAGAGAACCAGTTTAAGTCAGTATCACCGTTGCTTTCTGCCTCATATGACACCAATTTTTAAAAGTTTCTTTGAAAACTGCATCAGCCTTAAAAAATCTGTGTGTTACACTTTGGCAGTGCTAGTTTGGAAACACCTTTCACATCATTTTTTACCATTTTTAAATTTCCCTGCCATATTCTCTTTTGCCATAGTTTATGTAGTTTGATTTTTCCCCTTCCACCTAGTGCTTTCTGTCCAATCCATCCAAAGCACTGAAGATAAATTCACTTTGTTACAAAGTAGCTCTGATTAGCTCAGCCGTTTACCGTGTTGCTTTCCCACATTAAGGCATGAGCTCAGTAGCCTGGGCGTGCACAATCCTGTACACTTTCCCCGCCAAGCTCCCTTTGTAATTTTGTCCCCAATATCTCCCTTAAATGCAAGCAATCTCCTACTAAAATGAATGAGTTAGTCATTCCCCAAAATAATTCAGAAATTCTCTACCTCTGGGAAGGTATTCATGCTGCTTCAGTCTCTCTAATTCAATCTTCCAATTCATTCAAATCCTTCTTCATACATTGTTTCCCTCCACACCCCACTGACCACAAACAAAGACAATAGTGAGAGGTGGCAGGACAGCATTCTTTAAACTCTTTTGCACTCTGTCTTTGCTTTCTTGTGGTAACTGTATTTTATTTGTTCTGCAATAACCTATATGTGTCTTAACACTCATACACAGAGGTCCTTTTTCTCTTTTGGAGTAAAAATATGATAATCAACATACGGCATGACCTGTATTCATTTTTGGAGTAACAGTCATTCTTTGTTAAATAAAATTTATAATAAAACTTTCTGAAAGTTGTCTGTCTCTGAATATTCCAGCCACTGTATCAGCTCTTGCTGCTCCACAACCACCTACTTGCAAAGAGATGTTTCTTAGAACGAATTTGCAATTAAACACACTTGAGTTCTATGAAGTAAACTAAATCTAGTATGTAAGTTTAAAAAAAGGTACACTGAAGTTAGAAAGTATGTATTAGCATAAAGAACTAAAATGTTAGTAAAGTAAAATATGCTAGGTTTAGTTTATGTTACTCAACGGGGTTCAATTGCAAGTTTGCTCCTCTAAGAAACATCTCTAGTATGAAACTAAGATGGTGATCTACAGCAGGGAACAAAGATTCATAGCAGTGTTTTTTATTGAACCCACATTTTGTGAAATGTTTATGCTGGACTTTCCATTGTAGAAGAGTATAACATTTTGGAGATATTCATGAAAGATTTATATTGACTATATTTAGTTATATTGACTATATTCATATTGATGATATTTCATTTTTGGCTAAGAAAATCCCCTAAGGATTTTCACTTGTAGAAAGGTCAGAAAAAGAAGTTGTTTTTCCATAGGATCCATAAACACCTTAGAGTTTTGAGAAACATAATCACTAGTAAATTCTATGGTTTTCACAAGCTCTTATAAGATAGGATAATGTATTTGTGGGACTGTGTTATGTTCCTTTTTTAAGCCATTATTTCTACCAAATATTAAGTACCAAGATGTATATCCTTTTAATGGGTATTTGGTATGACATTTTGGAAAACATTCTAAAGGTAACAAATTGGAATTCACTGGACAAACATTGGGCTTTAATATGTATTTATCAATGGTATTCTTTGTTTTTCCATATACTTCCTTTAAAAAAGTTATTTTAAGAATAAAGGAAGAAAACATGTTAACAACAGACATCCATTTACAAAATAACATAAGAACAACACAAACAATGCAGAGCTACAGACAAAGTGGTAGGAAATTAACAATGGTTGTTGCATTACATATTGATATCTTCAAAGTGGTTTCTCAGGAAAATAAATAAAGACATGCAATAATGTTCAAACCAGCGATTGTCAACTGTTCCCTTCAGCAAAGCAATAGAAGACAGTAGTACAACTGTTAGCTGTCCTGTACATACATACATACATGATTTCCCCTTCTTTCTCCTCTCCTTTCCCATACCCCAGCTGCCCCTCACTCCTTTCACTTCACAACGTCTATCATACCTCCTAGTCCTTATTCACTCTTTAAGGTTCTTAACTAGTGAGACAATACTTTGCTTACACATGCAGGTCTTGTTTATTTCACTTATGACTATGGTCTCTAGTAGTGACCATTTACCTATAAAAGCCTCAAGTTTATCTTTTTTATAGCTGAGTAATACTGCATTATATAAAAGTACCACAATTTTTTTATCCAGTCCTCAATGGATGGACAGTTGGGCTGCTTCCACAATTTAGCAATTATAAATTGTGCCGCTATGAACATGGGTGCACATATATCGCTGTGGTATGATGTTTTCAGACCTTCTGGGAAAATACCCAGAAGAGGAATAGGCGGGTTGAATGTGACCTCTAGACCTAGTTTGTTGAGGAATCTCCAATCTGATTTCCATAGTGGTTTCACCAGTCTGCATTCCCACCAGCAGTGGAGAAGAGTTCCTATCTCTCCACAGCCTTGCCAGCATTTGTTGTTGGTTGATCTCTTAATGGTAGCCATTTTTACTAAGGTGAGGTGAAATCTCAGTGTTGTTCTAATTTGCATTTCTCAAATGACTAATGCCGTTGAACATTTTTTCATGAATTTATTTGCCATTTGTAATTCTTTATCTGAGAAGCCTGTATTCATCTCAGATGCCAATTTTTGGATTGGGTCTTTGAATTTGGAGGGGCTGATGTTTTTTAATTCTTTATATGTTTTTGATAGAAGATCTTTGTCCAAAAGACAGTCAGGTAAATTCTTTTCCCAATTTGTGGGTTTTCTTTTTACTCTGCTGGTTATTTCTTTAGATGTGAAGAAAATTTTCAGTAGGATGAGATCCCAGTTGTTGATTCTTTGGTGTATTTCATGGGGAGTTTGGTTTTTGTTCATGAACTCTCTGCCTACTCCTACGCCTTCAAGGCTTTTATCTTCTTTCTCTTCCAATAGATTTAGTGTTTCTGTTTTCATATTGAGATCTATGATCAACTTTGACTTGAGTTTGGTGCATGGTGATAGACTTGGGTCTATTTTCAGTCTTTGGCAGGTGGCAAACCAATTTCTCCAGCACCATTTATTAAAGAGGCTATCATTTTTCCAGTGAGTTTGTTTGGCCCCTTTATCAAAGATTAGGTGGCAGAATGTGTTTGTGGTTGTGTCTGTGTCTTCCAGTCTGTTCCATTGATCTTCTGGTCTGCTGCCTTTTCATGTACTTTCAATATAATTTAATTACATTGACCCTCAATACACATTTTTTGAAAAATATTTCTCAAAATTATATTTGTGCTGTCCTCATAAAAGTTAGTATGGTTCTGAGCTATTCTTAATTATCGTTAGTAATATCACTTTATACCTTACACAAACTCTAAGCTTAGTAATTTGCTTAATACTATTCAAAGTGATTTAATAGTTACTATTTCATTAGCCTCTCACAGTAGTCCTGAGATATAGACATAGAAGTGCTAGTATTCTATACTGCAAATGAAAAAAACGAATTTCTGAATTTTCAAGTGATAGTCCCAGGATAGTGCAAGATCCTGTTGTTAAGAAGGCAAAAAATGACATCAGTTTATTTGCTCTGTAAGTCACATATCTTTCTGTCTCAAGCAAACTTTTTCATTCAAAATGATGCCATTCAAAACAAGAAAACGTTATAGCTATACTTTCATTTTTTTCTACAAATATATAATGGTTGGGGTGTGCTCATATTGCACATAGAGGTAAATAGAGACAGAGATAGGGATGGATAGATAGGTAGATAGATAGATAGATAGATGATAGATGCATAGATGTAGAGATATCAAGATATATTTATGGCTTTAGGAGGAGTGGGTGAAAGTTTGGGGAACGCTGTACTGAGTGCCATCCAACAGAGAGACAGGCTCTGAAAAATAATACTGTACATACCCATCCACTTTCTTTACCAGATCTGACACCATGCAACTTCTGGCTCTTCCCCAAAGTCACAACGACTATGAAATGTAAACATAATGAATTGATTCAGAATATCAAAACACCCATGACAGCAAAACTAAAGACACTCCTGAAAGCGGACTTCCATAACTGCTTCAGAAGGTGACAAGCCTGGAGATAAGCATGCACAAACAAAGTGAGATACTTTCAGGGAGATCATTGACAGTTTCTTTTACTATAATGGTTTTGTTGAAAGACCCACCTATGTATTTTGGGCACTCAATAAAATAAACTATCACAATCATGTTTTAAAACCTGTTCATGGTGATGCTGGATTCCATGTGCTTTCATGTTATTTACAGTATTTCGATTTATTGCCTTGAGGGACTTATTGGGTTTTGGTTGTTTAATCTCTTCTTTTTCTAGTTTTATTATCAAACTAATTCTGACATCATAGATTAAGAAATATTCTACCCTTTTGTTTTTATTAAATATATTCCTTAACATTTCATAAGGCGGTTGAGTCTATAGACATTTCATTTTATATGGTAGTTTACTACTACCATTCTGATGAATCTGTTGTTATGTCATCTTAATTCCTGGTAGTTTTTTTCTTGATCCATATAGAAGAGGCTTTTATATCTGAAAACTTGGGTGAATTCATTTATTCATCAAATAACCAAAGAGTCATTACTTTTATTTGTTATTTTTTCTAATTCATTTTCTTTATGCCAATGTATTGAACTTTTGTCTGGTTTTACTAACTTTGCCTTTCTGTCCAATTAATTCATGAGGAACCTGTTTTCTGTAAATATTGAGACCTCTTTAAATTTCTAACAGGGATCTTATATTACAAACGTAATGCTCTGTGGTATGCCATACATTTTATATGGTTCATATTAACTTTTATTTTTTTTAGTTTTATTTTTTTTTATTTTTTATTTTGGCGATACTGGGGATCAAACTCAGGACCCTGCACTTTCTAGGCAAGCGCTTATTCCACTGAGCTATATCCCCAGCCTATATTAACTTTTAATTTTTCATTTTATTTATTTGATAGATGCTTTATAATAAAATATTGTAGTTTATTGATGTTTGAAGATTTTCCAGTGATCTTTTTATTATTCTTTAATTTAATCCCATTGTGATTAGAAAACATACTTTGTGTGTGTTACATTTTTGATTTTAAGAATTATTTTATGACTCAAAGAATGGCCTGTCTTTGTGTATGTATTAGATGTATTAAAAAGAATATGTATTGAGATATTAGGTAATTTGCTACTTAAAATAGATTGCATGTAGTTGCTTCAGAATTTATTCTATGTATTTGTGACATCACCTTCTGTATCCAAATACTACTATACCAACTCACACATGGTATAGAAAATTTATAATAGTATACTTCTGCATCTTAAACATTCTAAATATAAGTTATATCTTCAGAAACATTGAAAGTTAAATTTTACTTTATTTTTAATTTGGGGGAGTGCATTCGCAGGAAAGTAGAGCACAATCTCTATAAAACTTTACTAGAAGTACATGAACTATGAATAAGAATTTTCTCACAGTCAGATCTGTTTGTTCATAAGAGCTTCAGAATCCTGAATAGTAAAGAAAATCAATGTGTGAAAATGTCTCAAAGTAATCACCCCTTATAAAGACACAAAGAGGACTTCCAGAACAACTTCAAATGCAGCAAGAATAATGGAATAAATCTGTTCAAAGAAAGGGGGAGGTTTTGAAAGGGAATAAGGGCACTGCTCATTTTTCTGTAATTTTTTTTTAATTTAATCTGACACATAGTTTTTGATCATGGCTTTGTATTCTGAAATTTGAGAAAACATTTTTTAAACCTTCTGTTTTTTTCATCACCTCAAATTGTTCTTTATCAACATAGACAAAACTTACTGGCTCCCTGAAAGAATTACTGACATGCAGTATAATGTTTTTGAACAACAACCTATTTTAGCGCTGAGATGATTGTAACTAGAAGTTCAGAGGAAAAATGTCTTTTCTGTCATGATGTGTCTCAGAATAGGTGTTAACACACTATTGTATGAGTGGTTTTAAATTGAACAACTTTTCACTAAAATAAAAGAACTAGGGCATTGAAAATGGGATTAGAATTAAAAGGAAAAAATGAAATACAACAATTTTATACAAAGCTTTTAAGTCTTAAATAGGCCGACACGTTGGAAAATTGTACGCATTTCCTGGTCTGTTTCAGCCTTTCTTATAAGCACATTTATTCTTCATTTCCACCAAGTATGTACTGTGCTTTGTCCGAAAATAAGAAAAAGACAATCGTTGTTCAAAGCCAAAGAATATACTGAAAAATCTTAGAGACTGTCTGAAAAATTATAAAGATGTTATACATCAGGTAGAAAAGTGATGTAAAACAATGCATACTTAACTCCTGAATTTCCAATCATTGTTCTTTACAGCTATAAATACCAGTATTATCTGGCTACGAGGCTAACCACTATTTGTACATAAAATTTTAATAGTCTTGCAGTAATCTTTTTATTGATGGTGGTAATTTAATAGTGTTCCAGTTCCAATTTATTCAGATATAAATACCTTAAAACTATCCTTGTTTTCCTAAGGAAAACATTAGTACAATTAAAATTATCCTAAGAGCTTTCCCTTTATTTATATTGATATGTCCAGAACACAAAGAAAGTTAAGTAACAGTTGAAGCAACAATCAAATATTTATTTTGGAAATAATGTTTGAACAGTGTGTCATTTAGTGATTATCACATTTCTTTTTGTTTCCCAAAGATAGAGAGGACAAAGTTTGATAAGGAAAGTTTTAATTACAGACTCAAAATTTTAAAAAAAGGAAAAAGCATTGTGCCCAAACACAGTAAAATCCATTATCTTACAGTGATTAACTCATCATATGCTCTTAAATGAATAAATCCTTCCTTTTAAAATGAATAGTCTGTTATTATATTTTAATATAAAGAATTACAATGATAGTGGAGCAGCCACGGGGCCCACAGTGGAGCAGCCGCAGGGCCCACTGCGGAGAAGCCGTGGGGCCCACTGCGGAGCAGCTGCGGGGCCCACAGTGGAACAGCCCTGGGGCCCACAGTGGAGCAGCCTCGGGGCACACACCCCCATGGGGCGCCCTCTGTGACCCTTTTGGCTCTGTCCCATTGCCTTGATGCCAGAGGCCCTTTCTTCTCCTCCCACCTTCTCCTGATCTCCAGCATTACCGTTCCCCACCCCTTGCAGCTGGGCAATGGGTCTCCGAAGCTGAAACTGTGAATGCCGAAACAAGGGCGTGGGCCAAGGGTGTGCTTAGAGCAGTGACCTCCTCCCTCTGTCTCCCTCTGACTGCGCCATGGCAGATCTGCGATCCCCTCCTCCAGAGGAGGTTCTGCTTAGACTTTCTGAAGGTTTCACTTCCCATTTCAGATCCTTCTCGAGTTCAGGATATCCACCTCTTTCCTCTCTGTCCTTCACATGTTGCTATATTCCTATGTCTGAGTGGCATTCCTCCGGGAGGTTCTCTCTCTGCTGCCTACCTGATCACCATGGGTTCATACAAGGTTCATGTATGCAAGCAGTATGGAGACACTCTTGTTGCCCGTATTAGTAGTTTGGGGTGAGCCCTGAAGCCTGTGGACTGGTCCCATTGCTGTCAGGAACAGGTGGTGATTGCGCAGACCGCCGAGGCTCAAGGTGCTCACAGAGAGCGTTCAGGGTGGGAGCTGAAGCCCAGTAACTCAGTTCATGCTTCCTGCTTGATGCTGGAGTGAGAAGGGCGTGGTGTCGTGTGATCCACCTCCATCTGCAGCTCTCTCTTGCTGTTGTGCTCCAGTTCACGTTTGTTCCTTGGCTGGATCCCTGGGAGTTGCTGTGGCTCTGATGTCGCTGCCGATGCACCCCACCGCTCCCCACTGGCAGCCGCCCACACAGTGGAGAGGCAGGAGGCCACAGCCTCGAGGCAGGCATAGAGCTGGGTGTGGTGGGATGTGTACTGGCTGCTCTGGCTCCACCTTGCCTCCAGGTGCTCATTAGGAAGGTTGCTGCAGGGTGGGGGCTCCGCTTCAGTGGCTGTTGCAACCTCTCATCCTCACACTGGATCCCACAGAAGTTCCCAACCACCATTGCCTCCCTTCCTGGCTGCGCCCTCTCCCCTCCAGACCCCAACCAGCTCTTGGAACTCTGCCCTCCCCCTGCCGAGCCTGGAGGCTTCCATGAGCTCAGGTCCCCAAAGCCGAAGCCACGACTCCCGGAACGAGGGCTTGGGCCAAGAGTGTGCCTGAAGCAGGCTGCTCTGCTGTGGGCCCCGTGGATGATCCACAGTGGGCCCCGCGGCTGCACTGCAGTGAGCCCTGCGGCTGCTCCGCAGTGGGTGCCGCAGCTGCACCACTGTGGGCCCCGCAGCTGCTCCTCTGGTGCTCCACAGTGGGCCCAGTGGCTGCTCCGCTGAGGGCCCCGCTCAGGGCACCTCATGGACTGGACCCGCCCCCACCCATAGCACAACAACAGGGTGGAGCCAGGCGGTCCGCTGTGAGCATATGTGCTTTCCCACCTCCAACCATGGCAGTTTGTATACACCCATGTGTGTTATAGTATAGTCTGAGGCAGCTATATCTCTTCCCAAGGCGAGAGTCCAAGGATATAGATAAATCCAGGAATACAGTTATTATCACAGGGAAGATGACTGATTGAGTAGTAGGGCAATGGAGATGAGCGAGGAGAAAAATTGAATGATCAAATGTGCCATCACCTGTGTAACTGAGTAACAAAGGTGAAGGTAACATTATGTAGGACAGCATCCAGAGCTAATTCCCTTCTATGTTCTCTATAATTCTGTATTTCCTCAATCGTTTTTGTATTAACAGAAGTGAAGGTAACTTTATATTATACAGCATCCAGTGCAAATTCCCTACTATCTTCTCTATAACTTGGTATTTCCTTTAATGTTCTTGTATCAACTAATGTGAAGATAACTATGTAATACAACATCCAGTGCTAATTCCCTACTATATTCTGTATAACTTTGTATTTTCTGTATTGTTTATGGCTTTTCTGGTTCATATGTCTCCATTTTTTTGTCTTTAAAATTAAAAAAAAAAAAAAAGAATTACAATGATAGATACTTCTAAATTAACCTGAATGATAAATACAAGTTTTGTATTCCTATTATAGTTTTCTGTGATAGGTATACATGTGTTAGTTAAATGAAACTTATTTGCATAAATGGTATTTGTATTTAGATAGATATTCCCAAAATAAAAATGTTACTGAACTTACAAGAAAAGTATAAAATATTCTTTATTTACCTAAGTGAAGTACTTGGCGTTTCCCAACTCTTCCAGTGATGATATTTATGGTGATGGGCTTAAGGTAAAAGAGAAAAGGGGAAAAGGGGAAAATTCAAAAGCAGATTAATTTCCATTCTCTTTGCTTTAAAATATAATTTCAAGTTTAACCTTCAGCATGGGAAAGCCAGTTTTTCCAGCACCACTTATTAAAGAGGCTGTCTTTCTTCCACTGAAGGTGTTTGGTCTCTTTGTTGAAAATAAGGTGATTGAGTATTTTTGGAGTTGGTTCTGCATCTTTGAATCTGTTCCATTGATCCTCAGGTCTGCTTCATTTTTGTTTTTGTTTTTGCCAGTACGATGCTGTTTTTATCAGAGTAGCTTTGTAGCATAATTTCAAGTCAGGGATTATGATGCTCCCTGCCTTGTATTTGTATTTCAGAACCGTTTTTGCTATTCTGGATTTCCTCTGGTTTTGAATGAATTTTAGGATTGTTTTCTCTAATTCTGTGTGGTGTGGTATTGGTATTTTGATCTGGGTGGCATTCAGTTTGTATAATAATTCTGAGAGCCTCTTCCTAACCAAGATCAAGGGTATCTTTCCATTTTCTGATATCCTCTTCTATTTCCTTTTTCAGAGTACTGTAGATTTCAGTGTAAAGGTGTTTTATTTCCTTTGTTTGATTGATTCCTAAGTATTTCATTTTTTCAGTGCTACTGTTAAAGATGTGGTTTCCCTATTTTCTCTTTCAGTGAGTTTGTGATTTGTGTTCAGTAATGCCATTGATTTTTGAGTGTTAACTTTGCATCTAACTACAAGAATAAATTTTGCTATTAAATCTGAAGTCTTTTTGTGAAGTTTTTGGATCTTCTATGTAAGATATCATGACATCCATGAATAATGATAATTTAACTTCTTCTTTTCCTATCTGTGTCCTTTAGGTTCCCATCTCTTGTCTAATTTCTCTAGCTAATGTTGTCAGAACTACACTGAGTATATGTGAGGACATCCTTGTCTAGTTCCTGATTTTAGAGACCTATGTTTCTCACTATGCACTAAACTAAAATCGAAATGCATCAAATATCTAAATATTAAGACAGAAACACTAAATCTGCTGGAAGAGAGAATAGGTAGAACTTTTGAAGACACAGATGTAGGCAAAGACTTTATGAACAAAATCCATATCACATGGACAATATGACAAAGAGTGAATAACTGCAGTCTTATATTTTTAAAAAGCTTTTGCACAGCAAAAGAGTGAAAAAACAACTCATAGAGTGGGAAAAATTTTTGCCAGCTATCCCTCATACAAATGACTAATATCTCGAATATATAAAGAACTCAAGAAAACCATACCCCCAATTTCAAAACCTCATTTCTAAAATGGTCCTCTGAAATGAATAGACATATCTTAGAAGAGGAATTACAAATTACAAATAAATATGTGGAAAAACTGTTCAACATTGCACGTCATTGGAGAGTTGCAAATTAAAATATTGAGACTCTGTATCTCCATAAAGAACGGCTATTATCAGGAAATCAGCCAATATCAAACGCTGGAAGGATTATGGGAGAAAAGGAAACCTTCACTGTTGGTAGGAGAGTACCTGGTACAATCAGTGTGGAAATTAATGTGCAGATTCCTCAAAAACTAAGGTTCCATTTTATCCAGGTATTCCCTTTCTTGGGATCCTCCTCAAAGAAATAAACATCAGTAAAACCTCATGCACATGCTTGTTCCCAGCAACATAGTTTTTAATAGCTAAGTATTGGAAACAGCCCAAATGCCCATCAATGGATGAGTGCATAAAGATTTTTCCCATGTAATAGTATAATACCCAGCTATAACGATGGTTAAACTTGTCACATTTTTAGGTAAATGGATGTGCCTTGAGGCCATACTTTTAAATGAAATAAGTCAGACAGACGTGTAAAGACCACATTTTTCTCTCATGTGAAAAACCAGAAGTTCAAATAAGGACCAAAATGTATAATGGATATTATGAAATAGAAATAAAATGTTCAAATGGGGGGAGCTAGGGAGTGGGGAGGGGGGAAAGAAGGTAAAAGAAAAAAATGAAGAAAGATAGAAAAAAATGGAAACAAAGTTTTTGTAAATAAGGCAGGAAAAGGGTTTGATGGGAAGGGAGGACCATGGGAAAGAAATGAAGAATCAAGATATATGACACGCAGGTGCAAATTCCCTATGATGAGTGTGATCATTATGTGAATCTAACATGTACCAATAAACTTAATTAATTAAATAAACAACAACAAAAGATAATGTCAAAAACAGCAGTTCCCACATGGTGTTAGGAGAGAACCGCAAAGAACTTTACAAACCTTAAACAGCCGTTTCATCCAAAGATTGCGATCTGATTTGTGACTGTTGCTATGTTTCCTGGATCTGCTACAGTTTATTTCTTCTACCTGAATTCAGTCAAGAACTTCCAGGGAAAAAGAGCCCATATACAGACTTCAGAGAAGCTCACATCATAAGCACCACAGCTGAATTAATGGATTATTGAATATTGGAAATACGATATTTGAATTCTCTGGGATTTTTAATATCAGTGCATTATTTTGGTTTACCAAGTTCAAGAAAATACCTTTTCCAAATCTCAACTTTACAAATACAATGACTGTAGCCACAAAAGTTCTGTTGATTGTTTCCTCTTTTGTTCTTCCTGACGGCAGCTATTTAGGCCTGTGGCACTTGAGAACCTCTAGGCTACCCATAAATTACCTTTGAGAAGTGAAGCCAGGGATACTCTCATTTGGAGGATTTAGATATCTTACATTTCCTGAGTTTGATAAAAATACAAGTTGAGACACACAGAATGGACCATATTTTTAGAGTATCAGAAAATATATTGTACTCAGATCTGCCCCATCTAAAAAAATTACTAAATTATATATTTACTCAATAAACATGAATTTCCTATATATACTATACATATATAACACCCATTAGGCACAAGGCAGTGAACTAGCAACACATTCTCAAGCAGTAAGAACAGGATACACTTATGTGTGATGGTCATTACAATTCTTACTCTACTTTTTTAGTTTTACTACCTACCTTTTTTGTAGGTTAAAGAAAGGTTGAGAAGTCAGTAATAAGAATAGAGAAATAAATATATAACTTAAAATAATACATACATTGCATGCCAGAAAGAAGATTTGTTCCAATTTTCTGTTTTACACACAACTTAAGATAACTGTTGAGATTATGCCGTCTAGAGGCACACATTTCTGGCTATGAAATTTGCCATGACTCTTTTTCTTTATTTTAAAAGTAAAAGAACGAAGACATATTAACAAATAGCCATTTACAAGGTAGCACAAGAATAGTACAAGCAATACTGAATTACAGACAAGGTGATAGGAAATTAACAATGGTTGCTGTATTACATATTGATAACTTCAAAGTGCATACTCAGAAAGACAAATATAGACATGCAAGATTGATCAAATAATTAATCATTAACTGTTCCTTTCAGTAAAGCAATAGAAGTCAGTAGTACAAATATGTTAGCTATCCTGCATATACATACACACATAATTATCCCTTTCTTCCTTTTCTCTTTTCCCTCCTCCAAGTTGCTCTTTACTTTTGAGCAGTTTCTTTTCATTTCACAATGTCTATCATACCTCCTAATTTTTATTCACTTTTTTAGGTACTTACACTAGTGATACAATACATTGTTTACATATGTATATCTGATTTATTTCACTTATAAGTATGGTCTCTAGTTGTGACCATTTACCTATAAAAGCCTAAAGTTTATTTTTCTTTATAGCTGAGTAATATTCCATTATATAAAAATGCCACAATTTTTTTTGTCCAATCCATGACTCTTAAGGTACCTGCAATTTGACTAACTTTACTAAAGCTGAAATCCTCATCTATACAATAGAATAATAAAACAAATTCCATAGAGATTTCATGATTATCAAATAGAGTACTGTATGTGAAATACATAGCCACATGTATGATAAAATTCAAAAAGTTTGGGAAAATGGTTGTTATCATATGTATCTGACACAAAAAAGTTGATGGTAAAACTAAAAAAAGTAGAGTAAGAATTGTAATGACCATCATGTATCCTGTTCTTACTGCTTGAGAAAAAAATTATATCATCTGAAGGGCAACCGCTTGTGATAATCTTTCTCAGTTACATACCAGATATGGTATGAAATAGAATTCTTGTATATTATATAAATTTTCCAGTCCTTGATGCAACAGTGACATATGTTAGTCAATTATAGAAAACAGTCTTACAGTTGCCTTTAGGAGTATAAATATCATTCCCATTTTACAGATTAGTGCCATTAAAGTTTGAATGGTCAAAGACTTTAAATGATACGTGACTACATTTTTCCCTTCTCCCTCCCCTTCTCTCTTTCCAACTTTCCTCTTTTCTTATTTTAAAGAGAACAAAAAATTGGAAAAAGAACATTAAGAACAATATGGAATTTCCAAACAAGATGATAGGAAATCGACAATAGTTATTATATTCCTATTGTTAATTCGAAGTAGCTTTTCACATTACCAGCTTAGCCATGCAAAATTGATCAACAACTTAAGCATTAACTCTTCCTTTCTATGCACCACTAGAAATTAGTGTTATACTTATCTTAGCAATCTTGTTTATATACATATTTTCCCTTCCTTTTTCTTTCTTTTCTTTTCCTCATCCCAGTTGTTCTTTCCTTTGAGCAGTTTCTTTCCCTTTCACAGTATCTATTGTGATTTTATTATGAAATCTTTTGGATTTTATTTACCTTTTCAGTTTCTTTTTTCAGGGTGCTGAGGCTCGAATTTAGGGCCTCGCATGTGTCAGTCAAGGGTTCTACCACAGATCGCGCTCCCAATTCTATCATTGTCATTTCTCAATAAAAACACTGCAAAGTTCTGTACACTGTCTTCAGATTCAAGGAGATTGTTGCTTCCAGTGTTCCAGTATTATCTCCTTCATATACCTTTCTCATATATTTAGTAACTAATTAATGAAAGAACCACATAATTAAACAGATCTTCTATGTCTATGTATGTAGATCCTTGAAGACAAAAGCAATTAACATCTTACTTTGTTTTTCTTTTCCTTGCTTCAAGCTATTATTTATTTATTTATCTTGGTTTCCTATTAATTAATTTATTTTTTATTTTAAAGAGAGTAACATGCAAAGAACAATAGCAAAATACCAGCAACATAGACAAAAACAAAACAAAGGAAAATATATCAGGTAACTGAACAACTAATTTGAAGACAACAATATGAAATGTAACAACCATTGGTGAATTCCTACCATCTTATTTAGTGAAGCTCTGTATCACTTCTAATTTTTTGTTTTTATTTTTTATTGTCTTTAATGGTTTTTTTTAAAGTAAAAGCACAAAAACATATTAACAAACAGACATAAAGTAGCATAAGAAATAGTACAATCAAAACTGATTTACAGACAATGTGACATGGACTCAACAATGGTTGTTGCTTTACCTATTGATATCTTCAAAGTGTATATTCATGAACACAGACAAAGACATGCGAATTTGGTGAAACAATTAATCATCTCAACAACAGAAAAAAAAATAAAAAGAAACCGGAAAGCATTAACAAAGAGGCACAAAGTAGTACAATAACAGTAAGATCAGAATTGAGTTATAGACAAAGCAACAGAAAACCAACAATAGTTGCTGCTTTGCATATTGATATCTTCAAAGTGTGTGCTCAGGATAACACATACAGATGTACAAGATCGATTGAATAACCCGCCATCAACTATTCCTTAGCATTAAGTGATATAATACAATAGTAGAACCATGTTAGCCCTCCTGCACATATGTATATACATATATACATACATACATTTTTGCCTCTTTCTTTCCTCCTTTCCCTCGTCCCATCTGTTCTTTGCTTTTGAACAGATTTCCTTCATGTCTCTTAGTTTATATTCCCACCCTCGGGTTCTTACACCAGTGATACAATACATTGCCTGCTCATGTACCGCTGATTTATTTCACTTATGAGTATGGACTCCAATTTTGACCACTTGCCTACAAAGTCCCCAAAACTGTCTTTCTTTATAGCTGAATAATATTCCATTATATAAAAAATGCCACAGTTTTTTAATCCAGTCTTCTGTGGATGGACACTTGGGTTGCTTCCACATTTTAGCTATTACAGATTGCGCTGCTATAAACATGGGTGCACATATATCCGAGTGATATGATGTTTTCAGATCTTCTGGGAAAATACCCAGAAGGGGAATACCTGGTTTGAATGGAACCTCTAGACCTACTTTGCTGAGAAATCTCCAAACTGCTCTCCACAGTGGTTGCACCAGTCTGCATTCCCACCAGCAGTGTAATACAGTCCCTATTTCTCCACAGCCTCGCCAGCATTTGTTATTGGATGATTTTTTGATATTGGCCAGTCTTACTGGAATGAGATGAAATCTCAATGTTGTTTTTATTTGCATTTCTCGAATGACTAAGGATGTGGAACATTTTCTCATATATTTATTTGCCATTTGTATTTCTTTATCTGAGAAGTGTGTATTCATCTCAGATGCCCATTTCTGGATCGGGTCTTTGAATTTGGACAGGTACATGTTTTTTAAACCTTTGTATGCTTTAGAGAACAGTCCTTTGTCTGAGGGACAGCCAGTTAGGATGTTTCCAATTTGTGGGTTTTCTTTTTACTTTGCTTGTGATTTCTTTAGATGTGCAAAACTTTTCAGTAGGATGAGGTCCCAATTATTGATTCTTTGAAGTGTTTCCCTTGCAGTTTCATTTTTGTTCATGAACTCTCTGCCTACTCCTATCCCTTCAATATTTTTACCTACTTTCTCTTCCAATAGATTTAGAGTTTCTGTGTTAATGTTGAGGTCTATGATCCATTTTGACCTGAGTTTGGTGTATGGTGATAGACTGGGGTCTATTTTCAGTTTTTGGCAAGAGGCAAGCCAGTTTTTCCAGCACCATTTATTAAACAGGCCTTCTTTTATCCAGCGAGTTTGGTTGACCCCTTTGTCATATATTAGGTAGCTGAGTGGGTTTTTCGTTATGGTTGCATCTTCCAGTTTGTTCCATTGATCCTCAGGTCTGTTTTTGCGCCAGTACCAGGTTGATTTTACTACAGTAGCTTTGTAGTATAATTTCAGGTCAGGGATTGTGATTCCACCTGACTTGTCCTGATTGCTCAGGATTGCTTTTGCTATTCTGGGTCTCTTCTGGTTCCAGATGAATTTGAGGCATATTTTCTCTAAATCTGTGAGGTATGTTAGCGGTAGTTTGATGGGAATTGCATTGAATCTGTACAACAGTTTTGGTAGTATGGCCATTTTCACAATGTTAGTTCTTCTTAACCATGAGCAGGGTATGTTTTTCCATTTATTGAAATCCTCTTCGATCTCCTTTTTCAGTGTACTGTAGTTTTCACTGCATAAATCTTAAACATTCTTTTTTAGATTTATTCCTAAGTATTTCAATTTCTTGGGTGCTATTGTAAAATGTATGGTTTCCTCAATTTCTCTCTCAGTCTGTTTGTTGTTCGTGTATAGGAATGCTATTGATTTTTGGGTGTTGACCTTGTATCCGGCTATGCTGCTGAATTTGTCAATTAATTCCAGGAGTTTTCTTGTGGAGTTTTTGGGGTCCTCCATGTATAGTATCATGTCATCTGCAAATAGTGATAGTTTGACTTCTTCCTTTCCTATCCTTATTCCTTTTATTTCTCTCTCTTCTCTGATTGCTCTGGCTAGTGCTTCCAGAACTGTGGTGAATAAGAGTGGTGACAATGGACATCCTTGTCTTGTTCCTGACTTTAAAGTGAAAGTTTTCAGTTTATGTCCATTTAGTATGATGTTGGCTGCTGGTTTGTTATAGATGACTTTGATCAGATTTAGGTAGAGGCCATCTATTCCTATTTTTTTTTAGGTTTTAAACATGAATGCATGTTGGACTTTATCGAAAGCCTTTTCTGCATCTATTGAGATGATCATGTGGTTTTTGTCTTTGACTGTATTAATATGATGTACTACATTTATTGATTTGTGAATATTGAACCATCCCTGCATTCCTGGAATGAATCCTACCTGGTAGTGGTGTATAATTTTCCTTATGATTCACTGTAATCTATTTGCCAATATTTTGTTGAGTATCTTTGCATCTATGTTCATTAGAGAGATTGGCCTGTAGCTCTCTTTATTAGTTGGGTCCCTCTCTGGTTTTGGTATCAGTATAATACTTGCCTCCAGAAATGTGTTGGGGAGAGTTGCTTCCTTTTTGATTTCATTGAAGAGTTTTAGGAGTGTTGGCATTAGATCTTCTCTGAATGTTTTGTAGAATTCTGCTGTGAATCCATTAGGGCCTGGGCTTTTCTTTGTGGGTAAGTTTTTAATGACGTTTTCAATCTCATTAATTGATATAGGGTTGTTCAGGATTTTTACATCTTCCTGATTCAATTTTGGTAATTTGTATCTTTCTAGGAATCTGTCCATTTCTTCTGAATTTTCTATCCTATGGGAATACAGATTTTCAAAGTAGGTATTAATGATCTTTTGGATTTCTTTTGGATCTGTAGTGACTTCATCCTCTTCATTTCTTATTGCATGAATTTGAGATCTTTCCCTTTCTATTTTTGATAAGGTTGGTTTGTGGTTTATCTATTTTTTTATTCGTTCGAAGAAACAACTCTTTGATTTACATAGTTTTTGTAGAGTTTTCTTCATCTCAATTGCATTAATTTCTGCCCTGAGTTTTATATTCTCCTCCCTTCTTTGGCTTTTGGTTTGGCTTGTTGCTCTTTTTCTAAGAGTTTGTGGTGTAACATTAGGCTATTTATTTGCTCTCTTTCTGTTTTCTTTGTATATGAGTTCATTGCTAAAAATTTCCCTCTGAGGACTGCTTTCATTGCATCCCACAGATTCTGGTAGGTTGTACTTGTGTTTTCATTTATTTGTAGGTATTTTTTAATTTCTTCTTTAACTTCTTGTGTGACCCACTGGTTATTCAGGAGGTTTTGTCTAATTTCGAAGTGTTTATATGGTTTTTGGAGTTCTCCTTGTCATTAATTTCCAATTTCATTGCACTGTGGTCCGATAATATGCATGGGATAATTTCAATTCTTTTGCATTTAGGTAGATGTGCTCTATGTGCTAGAATGTGGTCTATTTTAGAGAAAGACCCATGCGCAGCTGAGAAAAATGTGTATTCTGATGTTTTGGGGTGGAACACTCTGTATACATCTGCTAAATCCATTAGTTCACACTTTTGGTTCAGGTCTGTTATTTCTTTGCTGAGTTTCTGTCCGGTTGACCTGTCTCTTTGCATCAGAGGGGTGTTTAGGTCCCCTATTACAATAGTGTTATTAGTTATTTGATTTTTCACATCTGTTAAGATTTGACTTGTCAAGTTATGTGCTCCATTTTTTGGTGCTTAATTGTTTAGGATTGTTACCTTTTCCTCTTGCAGCTTTCCCCTAACTAGTATGTAATGGCCTTCTTTATCTCTTTTAATTGTTTTTGGTTTGAAGTTTACATTGTCTGCAAACATAATAGCTTCCCCTGCTTTTTTCTGCGGACCTCTTGCATGGAGTATTGTTTTCCAACCTTTAACTTTTAACCTGTGGATTTCCTTTTGAGTAACATGTGTTTCCTGTGTACACCATATCGTTGGACTGTGTTCCTTAATCCACTCTTCCAAACTTTTCCTTTTGACTTGTGAATTGAGGCCATTTACATTAATGGTTATAATGGTTATATGTTGGCTTTTTCTAGTCATGTTATTTACTTGTTGTTGTTTTCCTTCTTTTGCTTACTGTTTACTTGTTCTGTTTAGGGAGCTATTTCTATCGTTGTTCTTGGGATTGTGGTCTCTTTTTTCTCTGTCTAGAATATCTTTTAGTGCTTTTTGCAATGCTGGTTTGGCACTCATGAAGTTCTTCAGTTGTTCTTTGTAGTGGAAATATTTTATTTCTCCATTGAATTTGAGGGATAGTTTTGCATTATACATCAGTCTGGGTTGGAAGTTGTTTTGTCTCAGAATCTGTAATATCTCGCTCCAAGCTTTTCTTGATTTGTTGGTTTCCGTTGAGAAGTCTGCTGTGATTCTGATGGGCTTTCCTTTATAGGTAATCTCTTTCTTTTCTCTAGCAGCTTTTAATATTGTGTTCTTTTGCTGGATATCTGGGGTCTTGAGTATTATATATCTGTGTGTGTTTTTCTTTGGGTTATGGATCATTGGGGTTCTATATGCTTCGATTAACTGTACTTGTTTGGGAAATTTTCTGCTATTATTTTAGCAAATATTCTTTTTATATCATTTGGGTGGTCTCCTGCTGTTTCATTGAGTCCTATTACTCGAATATTATTTCGTTTTGCCTCATCTTGCAGCTGTTGGATTGATTTTTCTTGGGTCTTTGATGATTTTATGAGATCCTTCCTTTCACGCTCATTAGCTGCCATGCTGTCTTCAAGATCTGAAATTCTATCTTCGGTTTCATTTAATTGGTTTTGCAAGCTTTCATTGGAAGTTTTCAAATCCTGGCAATCTCTTTGTACCTGTTTCATTTTTTAAATTCATTCCTAAATTGCTCTTGTAATGTTTCCATTTGTTTCCTATTTTCTTCTAATCTTTTATCTTTTCTTCTCTATGTGTATGGAACATTTCTTCCATTATAGTTTTCAGTTCATTTTTTGTCTGAGAGATCATTGCAGGTATGTGGCTTATTTCTGCTTTAAGCTCTTTTATGGCCTGTTGGAGTTGTTTCATTTCGGATCAATCATTTCAGAACTTGCAGATATGTGGCTTCCTAGTTCCCCTGTATCCTTGCAACCAAGGCTTGTTCTGGGTGGGGCTGAGTTCTGAGACTGCCTTTTGTTCTTTTGTCTTCCCATTTTTGGGTATAAGATTCAAAATATTGAGCAATAAATTACCCAGGCAGTTCACCAGGCAAAGGTCTGTTGCAGAGGCTGCTCCAATGACTCCTTCTCTTTGGGAGAATGTCCCTTAAGCTTTCTGCTGAGAGTTCCGCTCAATAGGCTGCTCATATGTTGCTTTGTGGACCAAGCTACTCTCTACTGAGAGACCTGGGTGGGGTGTGTAAGACCGCTCCCCTGCCCTCCCAGGGTTCCCTGCAGGTATAGGGACAGATCTCCTCCCCTACTCGGTGATCCGGTCGCGAGCACAGATAGCTCACCTGTTTTGGAGTCCCTGCAGGCAGGAAGGTTCCAAAGTGCCAGTCTTTTGTGCTATGCTCACGATCCGCCGCGCCCCGCCACTTCTGTTTCCTTGTGTTCCCCAGGTCTGGTGTAGGGAGCGGGATGCTCCACTCCTCTGTGCTCCTCACGCCACCTCGGCCACGGGCTGCAGGCCGCTGAGGGCCTTGGCTGTGGAGCCTGCCTGATGCGCGTGAGATCCGAGACCGCCCTGCGTTGCTGCTGCTAAAAAGCCAATTTCTGGCCGGAGTCGCTGGCAAGCCGAGCAGGTTCAGGAGGTGGGACGGATTGAGCTGGCTGTGCCCCCAGGGTGCTCGGACCCAGCCAAGCCGCCTTCCGTCTGCCACGCCGAGCATCTCTGCTCTGTCTTTAATGGTTTGATCCATCTTGTATTCTTACATCTGGTACTCTCAGTAACTTTGCTGATGGTAGAACAGTCAAAATTTACTATTGATTTGTTGAAGAGAACAGAATGTAATATGACGGCCACTGTTAGTTTCTATCATTTTATCCTGAAACCCTGTACCATTTTTACTTTGGTTTTAACTTATTGTTAATATATGTCAGTATTTCACGACAAGTTTAGGTTGTAAACCATTGTGATGGTATAAATGTCTTAAGCTACTCCCTGAAATTATTTAAATATGCCTTTAAAGAAATAAACACTCTTTTAAAATAGTTCTTAATTAATTGATAATAAAATTACATAAAAGATTGAGCTTTTATACTTAAAATATTAAACACCACACAAACAGAAAACATGAGGCTCTAAAACATAGCAGTGTAGGAGTGGGAAATGTTTGTGAAGGAATGCCTGGGTCCCAGGTGTTAAACTGTGATGAGCAAGGTCCCTACAAAGTACTGAAAATGATAGTGTTGAAATCTGCTCATAGTCCTGCTTCCACACACACACTGCATAATCTAGGAAAAGTCATATAGCATTTCAAACCTCAAGAAATGGATATCCATATTGATTGTAGGAAATAAAAGGCCTCATAATATTTCTATAACTGACTTTGATAACATTAATACCATTTTATTATAATTGAACATTTATTTTGAGCTAATTTTTGTATTATTTTTTCTCTCTTAAAGGCTACATTACCATCAAAACAATGCACCTTCAACTGAACATCTATTATGAAATAACTAGGTGCAGTAAAATTTGCTTTTCCATGGCTTCACTGGAGTCAATGGTAAATTTTCACTGTAAGAGAGCTTACTTATTTATTTATTTGTGACATTTTTCACGTTCTTTCTATCCACCAAGAAGACAAGTTTATTGCAGCAAAAATAGGGAAGCAGGGAGACTGCTGAATTAGAATTAAATCCATTTAAAATTATTTTGCACATGTAAAAAATAAATTAAAAGAATGAGTGAATTCCTGAAATGTAAAATCCAAACCTGAAAATTGAACTGAAATATTAAAAGAAATGGTATCATCACAAAATAAAATTTCCTCACCATACCATTATGATGCTTTTTGCTTTACCTGCTTTTCCTCGTATCCCTTACTGTATTTTTACATTTTTTAGATGTAGATTAGATTGATGAAGATAATTATACAGTAGGCAGCTTAGGGACACCATGGTAATGCCATAATTACCAAGTTGCTCTACTGAGTCAATGTGAATTTCAGTTCTGGGTCTACATAGAGGTGGAATCACATCCTTTAGCTCAGTAGCAAGGTGGGCAATGGCCGAGCACAGTGCAGGGAGCTCATGTGCTTTTCCTTTTCACTGTTCTTTGAATCCATGGATTTGTGTTTCTACGAACTCTGAAATTTTAAAATATTAGCACCTTTTGTTAGTGTGATTACATGTAAGCAGGTCTTTGGCTTTTTCTCTTAGCTTAACTGGAAAGCAATGTTTTATTTTGCCACAATTATTTTTGCCTGCCTAATATTTTTATAACATTTTTTGATTCTAAATGTTTCATATAAAAATAAATGTCATGTTTTGAGTATTTAATTAGAGTACAGGCAAATGAGTACAAGTTTTCTAACTAATGTTTACAAAATCTAAGATACTTCATGGGATTCTGAGATTTGATTGATGACATTGGTTTTCCTGCCTTGTTTGCCTGATATTCAAATTGCTGAAGATCTAAAACATAAAAGTTAAATATTTTGCTCCACAGGAAACAACTGAAATATGTTTTAGGCCAGGCATGATGATGCACTCCTGTAATCCTATCACTCAAGAGGCTGAGGCAGGAAGAGGATCCTTGAGAGTTCAAGGCCACCCTGGGCTATAAAGTGAGCTAAGGTCAGGCTGAACTACATAGTGAGACCCTGTCTCAAAAAAAAGAAAGAAAGTAAACAGCTCTTATCCTAGTAAAGTACCTTCATAAATCCAGTGTATGAGCCAATGAGGGCATTCTTACTCCCACCTTAGATACTGTGGCCTAATAAATATAATTTATTACAGTAATGATAACAAAGTTTGAAATGTTTTTCTCAGACTATGCCAAGTTTGGCTATTTTATTTGGATTAAGAAATAACATCAACTACATTGTGATGCTATACACTGCTGACAAGTTACCTTCTTAGCCCCTTGTCTCTCCCTATTGAGTTTTACAGGACATTTATTCACTTTATTTGCCTAATAAACTGAGAAAATTTTCTTTAAATAATTCTTTAATATACCCTTCAGGTGCAGTGTCGAAAATGTGCTAACATTATTGGTAAAAGACATTTTAGATCACAGATTATTGATAAAAACAGCCCATATAAAAATGACATTTTCTTTCTGACCAATGCTCAGATAAAATAAGAAACCACACATATCTCAGGATACACAACAAAGGACATACTAAGTCAAAATATTATTTGAATTTACTGTAAATTTGAATCGTTTTTAGTTTTTTTGAGTGGTGATATATAAAGTCCAATATTTCTAAAACCTTGTGTTTAAAAATTCCCATATAGGTCTAATAATCTTTCCTAGTACTTTAGGACATTTAATAATTTTAACTATTTATCTATTAACACATTACACTTCATATATGTATTTCTATATTAATGTAAACTTCACTATCATATAAAATTTAAAAGAACCTCATATATATATATATATATATATATATATATATATATATATTTGAAACTAGAATGTAAGTTTTTCCCTAAATATGGATGTAGATTGTGCTTTCAAGAGGAGAAGTTAAGAGTAATTAGACTATGCTACTCCAGAAAATATTTCTCTGGAAAGGTTTTTGTTTTTAATTTATTTCTCTGTTTTTTGATTTTGTGTTGCTGATGTAGTCTTTGAATATTCAGTTGATCCTACAGTTATGGTAGAAATCACTTTGCAACCAAAAAATTATAAAGGATCTCAAAAGTTCATTACTTCAAAATGATTTAGGACCGAAGGCAACTGAAAGGATGTTTTCAGCTGACTTTGATATGGAGGAAGAACCTTAGACACAGAAACACTAAGTGAATTTACTTTAATATTAAATACCTAGCAGGGGGCAGAGCCAAGATTTTTACTCATGGCTTCAGCAGCCTATGAATCAAATGTGCTCTGATACTCTTTCAAGAAAGAGAGATCATGAATTATTCTGTAAGGCATTCTACGATTTCCTTCCTGTTGTGAAAGCAGGTACTAATGTCTGTGTCCATTAGATGAGAGATTCTCCCTCACTAATGTTCCATATATCTCATTCCTAGTAAAATGAAAGTTTAATTCCAACTCAAGGAAGTAGACATGCCTACCCCACACACTGCAGTACATACGTATACTGTATTACTTTATTCCAGTCATGTGACACACCTGGTGGTCCCTTTTCCTAAACGTACTGTAAACGAAATGTATTAGAAATTCAGTGAGTGATAACATTTTTATATTTGATATCTTTTGTATATTTGTGTGTGTATGTGTGTGTGTGTGTGTGTGTGTGTGTGTGTTTTCTGCTTTTTACACATCTGAATCTTGAAGTAAAGCTAAATAATCTACATATTTCTTCTACATCGTTCACATTCCCTTATACACTATAAACACAGCACAGACCTTCTAATTGACCATAAGATTTTTTTTTTTCCTGCAGATCTGTACCAATATATTTTCAAATCACTGAGCAGGGCCATTTGGCTAGATTAGTTTTACTCTTATTCTTAATACATTTTCAGGTAGACCACATATATCGTGACACTAATTTTGTATTTTGCACTTTTTACTACATGGTTAACTCATCTTTGAATATTAGACGAACAAAAGAAAGAGAGACAAAGTAGCATTTATTAATGAAATAAGCTCATAAAAAAATATATAACTTTTATTCATAAATCACGCAAGATTTACAAAGCTCTAAACAGATCCCTTTGCTGAAGTAAGTGGGATGGACATGGTAGCTCAGGGAGCTCCAGTCAGAACAGAAAAACACTACCTGATATGAAAAGAAAAGATTGGTTTCCCTTTAGAAAATTTTAAAACTCCGAGCACATTCAGTGTGCACTGACATTTAATGTATTGTTCAAGTATTTCCTGCACATCCAATTTTTACGAGAACCTTAAAGGCTTCTTGTAGACAGTTTAATCGCATTTCCCCTTACCACTTGTACGTGTGCTTCTTATGCGGCGGTCATTGTCGTAAAAGGACACTTGCTTGGTTGCTGTGTACACCTTGTCATTTCTGTGTCTGGGCGGAGAGACAGGAGATGTGAAAGACCGAAAAGTACAATAAAGCAGTTTATATCTGTATCGTTACACCTGTGCTTGTCCATTGCCTTATATTTTTCAAATGTGAGCTCACTTTAATACACACAAAACACAAACTTGTACGTCTCTGTACTTGGCTCTACTTTCTTACCTGCCTACTAAAGGAATTAACAATCGTGATCATTAATATATGAATGGCAACAGGACAATTGTTTATAATCTCTACAATATATATGTAATCAGATAAAGATCTTATAATAATGATTTGGTAAATTTTTCATTCTCAGAATTTTTCAACAGCTTTTATACCAGGTATCCTGTGTTTATAGATCAAAGTTTCCGTGGAAAGTAAATTGAACTCTAAAGCAGAAAACCAAGCAATATCCTTCCTTGATCTTACTTTCCACTTGTAAATAACCTTTACTTGAAGTTTCAGCTGTTGCTGTCACTAACAGGACATGGGAAAGCATTAGATCAAAACTACCCTGCTAGAACTGTATTTTAGAACAGGGACACTGGAGGAAATAATTTTGGGGCATTTTGTGTAAACTACTCAAAATGATCTTTAAAGTTACCAACCGTGTAATGTTGCTGAATGACCATAGCCTTGGAATGGAAGCAGAATACCAAATAACTGTACCTGTAGATAAAACAAAAGTCCGTGGAAGAGAACACTGGTTTGAGCTAGTATTCTCATACTTTATGCCAGAAGAGTATAATTCACAAAAAAGGATACAACTTACCTCATACACCACTTTGTATGGTGAATAGTGATTATATCGATTACATGGATGAGTGGAGAAGCCAAATTGTCCTGTTAACTAAACAGTTGTCAGTGAGCAGTGTGCAAATATACGCCTCACTTTGCCACTAGCATTAGTGGTCCAAGAGCCCAAACCACTACACAGTATTTATGAGCTAAGAAGAGTACAATGGCTCTTTCACATTTCTATTTATTCTTCTGCCAAGTATTACAAATAATTTTGCATGATACAGTAAAGTTTGAAAATTCCCTCTCATTATGTTCCTCACTCTGTCCTGTGACATTCTCTATTGTCAAGGCTAAAAAAAGACCAGAAAATATATATATTTACACATCTGAAAATGACAGCAATATGTTGCCATATAAATGAGTATGTGTGTCTATATGTGCAAATTTTTACAATATTGAACAAAATTTAAACTATACAAATTTCTAAGATTTTAAATTTTCACATAAAAACTGAAAGTAGGCTAAAGTAATGAGTCTTTAGTTTTATAATACAGCTAAGATTTTTTAAAATAATTAAAAGCTAAGATTTATGATGTTAGAAATTATAAAGCACCTAGGTGTGAAATATCATAATGAAATAAGGAAATTAACAACCATTCCCTTAGAAGAGCACAACAATTTATTCTGTAAAGTGACTGAAATAATTTACCAGACTATTTTTGATACCAGCAGCTTCTAAAGTTTTGTGCATAATTTTTTTTTTTAAAGGAAGGAATCTTTGTTAGTTAAGACATAACCTGCCTTAAGGTAAACATACTTAAACTGACATATTTTTGTCCTATGATTTGATTATTCTGTGTCAAAACTTTTTTCAATATTTTTAGCACAGAAGATGTTATATACTTTGTTTTTGTTAATTGTATCAATCGATACTGTAAAACTGCAGTCCTACTTCTCCCTGATGCATAAACTTCACGAGCTGTGGAGAAATAAACACAATTTTCTCCTTGTTGCATATGTCTTAGTCTATTTTGGCTGTTGCCACAAAATACCTCAGACTGAGAACATACAAATATACTTCTTACCACTAAGGCCTATAAAGTCCAACTCCAAGGTATCTGCATTATCAGGCAAGCCTGCTTTCTCTTTAAGAGACAGTAACTTCCTGCTGTGTCTTCTCTGAGGGGTCATCAAGCTTCCTCAGGCTTCCCTTTTTTAATAAGTCTTTCTTCCCTTGTCGCTTTATAACTAGTCACCTCTTCAGGGTCCCCTTCTTATTATTGCACTAGGAGTTACTTTTCAAAATGTGAATTTTGGGGAGACACAAACATTCAGACTATAGGAGTATGATTTTAGAAGACTTCTGTATTTTTCTGAGCTTCCACATCAAAAAAGACAAGATACTTAGTGACTCGTGCCCATAATCCCAGCACTCTGAGAGGTCCCAGCATTCTGAGAGGTGGATGCAGGGAGATAATAAATTAAGTTAAGCTCACAAGCAATCTGGGTAATATAGGGACTTAGTTAGGATAGGATAGGGCAGGGCAGGGCAGAGCAGAGCAGAAAATGGGGCTGGAATAGAAGCTCAGGGCAGAGGTGCTGGGTTCAACACCCAATACTGCAACAAGAAAGAGTACAATGGGAATATTAGTCACTTTGTGCACTGTGAGAGTGGGAATTTCCAAACACAAGAATCAGACAGAATAGAGTGTCTGAACCTTATGCTAAATCCATGGCATTATTTAACATTTTTGTCATCATCGTCTTCATTGTCTTATCACACCATTAAAATAGAAGCCAGAACATTTGCCTCTAAATTGGAAAAATCTCAGATGACTTTCCCCGTGAGCATTATTTTAAATTTGAGAAAATCCAGACCTCTAAAGCTGACCTGCCAAGGTCACATAGCAAGCTCCATATTGCAGTGAACTGGGAAGCAATCCACGGCTAAGACTTCCAGTCTGATATTCTTTCCCTGTGATTAGGCAGGGAAATAATAAATATTATCTATGTGTTACTTTCCCAGCTCTCTCCTATCCATACAGTGATTGTGGCAGGGGAGCAATCATAAGGATATAAATTCAAATAAGACCTCAGATTAATGAACTGTATCCAATCAATAATGATTACTGTGGCTGCGTATTTTAGTTTCTAACAAAAGTGTATCATCTGGGTCTAGTGAACTGAATTGTGTTGCTGCATATTTTAATTTCTAGCAAAGGTGCACTGACTAAGTCTAGTGGACCGAACTGTGTTCCACTAAAAGTCATATGTTCACATGAGATTGTGTTTAGAGTTAGAGTTTTTAGTAAGGAAATCACATTAAAACAAGTTCAGTTGGGTGGCTCTGACTTTAATGTGACTGGTGTCCTTTACAAGAAGAGGAGATTAAGATGCTGAAATGTGTGGAGGGAGGACCGCAGAGGGGCAGAAGGCAGCCATCAGTAAACTGAAGAAGGGTACCTCAGAAGAAACCAACTCTGTCCTCACCTGGATCCCAGATTTGTAAGGCTCCAGAATTTGGAGAAAAAATTTCCTTTGAAGCCACTCTTCCTATAGCACTTTGTGATAGCATTTGTAGGAAACCACACTAGACACTAAGTGCTCTTTTGACATTTTATTTACATTTTGACACTCATCGAGTGAGATTAAAGCCTAGTGGTCTCAACTTCAGTGGAAACATGAACACTGTCCCCAGTGGACGACTTCATTATTTTCCTTAAAAACCTGACCATCTAAGAAGTCTTAAGGGGCTGGGGATATAGCTCAGCGGAATAAGCGCTTGCCTAGCTAAGCGCAGGGTCCTGAGTTCGATCCCCAGTACCGCAAAAAAAAAAAAAAAAAAAAAAAAGAAGTCTTAAAAATGAAATTTAAAAAAAAAAAAAGAAAGAAAAAAGAATTAATGGAAAATAGTGATGTTTGAAAAATCTCTCATTAGCAAACCATACTTTTATTCTAAAACTTCGTAACCTTACTGTGAAGGTCTCTTAGGAAACATTTTATATTGTGTTTTACTATGTGCGCCTAATTCCAAAAAGAATGCAAGCTCATATGAAATAGGGACTCTATCCCCAAACATTTAGCACCACAAGTTATTTGTGCGGCACACACAAACACATGGCTAATACTTGTGGTGCTACTCTGAAATTTCTAGATAATATTGATCTCAGCACCTATGCAATGTAACTGACTGTCTTGCCATTAAAACAGTCTTAAAACATGATCTTTTAAACACTTTGATAATTAAAATTCCTTGGATGGTCTCCAAGAGAAACTTCCTCATGCCAATATTATTATAGTGAAATTCTAGAATGACAATCCAGGTTCTTGGTTATAGAGATCATCCTGGTACCTACAGTTAATTAACATAGCAATACAAATCTTAATCCATGAAGCTTAGAAGTAGAAAATCCAATTAAGGTGATGAGATGTTAATTATGAGAATATAAGAAGATTGGACTGAGAGCCCAGCAACAGTCTTGGTATCAGTACGGAGTATTTTGAGTGGAATGGGTGGTCAGTGATATGTCCACACAAGGCAGGATTACCTCAAGGCTACAATGCTGTCAGGATTTTGGGCTGTTTTCTCAAATATCTATTAACTTCTAAAGAAGGAAGTTATGACATAAAATAATCTCTCAGCCAGCTGTGGTAGTGCATAGCTACAATCCCAGCACTTGGGAGACTGGAACACGAGGACTGCCGTGAGTTCCAGGCCAGCCTGGGCTACATCGTGAGCTCAAGTTCAGCCTGACTATATAGGGAAAGCTTGTTTCAAAGTGAAGAAAATATAAAATAAAATCCTCTGTCTCTCTGTCTGTCTGTCTGTCTCTCTCTCTCTCACACACACACTCCTTTTTTTCTTCTTTTTTGCAGACAATACATATCAGACCAGTAAGGGGTTAGGGGTATTGTGTTCTGGGGAAATTAGTTCAGGAACACTGGGTCCCTCAAATGGTCCAACAGGACATGGTGTGAAGGGCCATACTAAACCAAGTGAAAAGACTAATTTTCTATTCAAACTTATTATTTTGGTTAGTGGCATTTCTCTGGGAAAATATAGTTTGAACAACAAAATTATCTCTGTAACCATAACAATGTAATGCAGGTATTACTTTTGTCATTGCTATTTTATTCAGATGATTATGTGTAGATAATAAATAAATGAAACCCTGCAATGAATGAAGTAGGATTAAATTACCATATCCAGAGGCAAAGATTCATTTTAAGAAGCATCATAGAAAATTGCTAGGAAGGTATTTTATGCTCTTACCTATTTATTTTATTACATGCTATTGTGTTATAATACATTTGTATGTTATAAATGTTTTGATAAAGGGAATATAAATAATTTAAAAAGCAACCAAATATGCTATTAACAAAGGAGACATTGACTATGTAATAAGAATAGAGGCTGCATAAAATCAATTTAACAAGGTTAAACAGAGGATCAACAAATAACAATTGAAGATTACATAAATGTATCAAACTCAAACTCAGAGAGGAACAGGGACCTTTGTGCTCAAAAAACAAATTTAGATTCTCGTATCAATTGAATCAGATCTATACATTGTGGCTCTTCCAAGTAGGACACTTAAAAAGAATACATATAAAATTCTTAAAATATTAAGTGAATATATTTCAGGGAAAACATTTTATAATATGTATTTTCTAAATGTAGTAGAGACACCTGTACAATTGGAGGCTTTTAGGACATTTATCATGGAAAAGCGAGCTACTTTCACCATCAAAAGACATTTAATTTTTAAAGAATATTTCAAAATTGTACTTTAAACACTCTAAAAGAAAAATTATGCACCATTAAGAAAGACAATATTTCATAGTTTTTAAAAAGCATTTAAGAATAAAATAGTGATGAGTGGAGTTGGCAGAGAGTAGATTTAAATACAGTTTTTAAGCCATGTGCGCCCTTTGCTTCGTGATTTATTGGCTTCCTATTTCTGAATTGGAAATTTCAGATCATTTGCTGAGATGTTTAATGTTATGCTTACAAAGATCATGCGTATATTTGTGCCATTCATTTATGTGTTCCTGCTATGTTGTGAGTACTAAAAAGTATTGAAACTTACATTGTGTGTCCCAGCATGCTCACACCCCCTGTGGGAATCTGCCTTCTACGAATCCAAATCCTAGCCACTGAAACAGTAATATAACTATACAAACCAACTTGAAATTCTAAACACTCTGACTCAGAGAAATAGAATATCTTTATAATATTGACCATATCTGTATATATCTATTTATCTATTTAATGAATATATACTTATGTCTGTATCATTTTTCACATAAATATTAATAGTGTATGTACATTTTATATTTTGAGACTGATTATACACATTCCCAGGTTACATTTGGGCTTTTTTAGTACACAATGAGATCTTCTATACATACACTTTAATTTGAAGAGTTTCCCTTCCACATTTAAATACAGATAAAATCTTATTTCAAGTTGCATTACTCAGCACATAAAAATTCTCACCTAAATTCAAGCTTAATTTAAAGAGTGAGCTGATCGAGAATATATGCAAAGTGCACACATAGCCTTTTACATTTCTTTTCACATAAAGCATGCTAAACTGTGTAACATTGGAAAACAATAACAGTCAAGAGAATAACTGGAAAATTTACTATATTAAAACAGTTATATTTGAATCATCCTAAGATAAATTGTAAATATATCTCAGAATATAACATTAGCAGTTTAATTTGGCAAAAGCTAGGATGAGCGGCTTACAGATCGTGAGAGAAGTTCTTTTTTTTTTTTATTTTAGAAACATAAAAGTACAAAAACATATTGACAAACAGACACCCATTATCATAGAAAATAGTACAATCACAACTAATCTATAGACAAGGTGATATGGTCTCAACAGTAGTTGTTGCTTTATCCATTGATATCTTCGATTTGTAGATGTATGGACCCATATACAGACATGCAAATTTAGTCA